>CM051010.1:26811710-26884210 GCA_027704905.1 Muraenolepis orangiensis
GCCGTTAGAATGTTAGAAATCACTTATGAATGATGGAAGCCTGGTAGGAACATTGGAAACCTGGCTTGAATGTCGGAAGCCAATTCTGAACGTTGGAACGAACGTTCATAATGGTATGAACATTGGTACGAATTGGTACGAACCTGGTACGAACATTGGATAACACACGTTATCAATGTTGGCAATATTGCTGTTTGTGTGAGTCTGCGGTGCCTCATGTATCTCTAACTTGTGGAAGCATCGCTCGATTTATTTATTTAGTATATATATTTCTTCTCATGTGTGCCGGTGATGAGCCGAGATGTAAGCAGTTGCAGATGTGCGGATGTGTTGATCAGCGTGCGGTGATGAGCATGTGGTCAGTATGGGGGGGGGGGAGCAAACATGACGTTTCCCACCAAATATGACGTTTCCCCCCCGCCCTGTCTGTGTATTGTTGATACACAGACATCAGACATCCGTTTAGTTTTTACAGCGTCGTCGTAACGCATTGTGGGTGTCACGCAACGTAATCCTCATAAGCTCGTCTGCTAATGCGATTATGATCCTAACCCCCCCCCCCCCCCCGAGCCTTCGTTATGCAGCCTATGGAAATCGACACAACGGTGGCTTTATAAGCGAGGCCGCAGTCAGGAGCCTTTCCCGCAAACAAGTTCAATTGTAAAAACAATGTGGCTACAATTACGATTGTTGGCATGCACTCGATGTCGGTGTTCCGCGCTCACCTCAGCAGTTTTCGGTTTCCAGCCGTAATTATTGTCTAATGAAATCGAGCTGGCGCCTGATTCATGAATCCTCTTTAATTTCTGTGCATTGAATTGCAGATTGATGTTCACTTTATGCTCACTGTTAAACGCTCTAGTGCTGACTGGGCTCTACTGTTCTATGCAGGTGTGTGTGTGTGTGTGTGTGTGTGTGTGTGTGTGGTGTGTGTGTGTGTGTGTGTGTGTGTGTGTGTGTGTGTGTGTGTGTGTGTGTGTGTGGTGTGTGTGTGTGTGTGTGTGTGTGTGTGGTTAATCAATTAATTCCAACTGTATTGTCATCATACCATTAAACTCAAAAGCGTGTGCAGCATTCTCACAGGTCTAGTAAGCGTGAACACATCCGAGATGTAAAACTGTGTGCGGGAGTGTGTGTGTGTGTGTGCGCGTGTATGTGCGTGTGTGTGCGTGTGTGTGTGTGTGAGATGTGTGTGTATGCGGGAGAGCAAGTTTGCAATGCTGCATCGACTTAGTCATGGCCCTGTGCACATGTGGCAGCCGTTGTGATAATGGAAGTCAATATGTTCCCCCAGCGGGGAGCATTTGTCTTTAATTCTAAAGTAGTGGAGTGGAGAACTGCACAGCGTCTGCAGCGTCCCACTGGACCCAAGAGTGACTGAGGACTGCACATGTGGCACAGGTTTACTTTAGTGTGACAGTGTTGGCTCAGAAGCCTGCAGGCGCTTCGCGGCGATCCAGCAACCCTCAGACTGAGACACCAAGACGACCTAACAACCCTAAGACTGAGACACCAAGACGACCCAGCAGCCCTCAGACTGAGACACCAAGACGACCTAACAACCCTCAGACTGAGACACCAAGACGACCTAGCAACCCTCAGACTGAGACACCAAGACGACCCAGCAACCCTCAGACTGAGACACCAAGACGACCTAACAACCCTCAGACTGAGACACCAAGACGACCTAACAACCCTCAGACTGAGACACCAAGACGACCTAACAACCCTCAGACTGAGACACCAAGACGACCTAACAACCCTCAGACTGAGACACCAAGACGACCTAACAACCCTCAGACTGAGACACCAAGACGACCTAACAACCCTAAGACTGAGACACCAAGACGACCCAGCAGCCCTCAGACTGAGACACCAAGACGACCCAGCAACCCTCAGACTGAGACACCAAGACGACCTAACAACCCTCAGACTGTGACACCAAGACGACCTAGCAACCCTCAGACTGAGACACCAAGACGACCTAGCAACCCTCAGACTGAGACACCAAGACGACCTAACAACCCTCAGACTGAGACACCAAGACGACCTAGCAACCCTCAGCCTGAGACACCAAGACGACCTAGCAACCCTCAGACTGAGACACCAAGACGACCTAACAACCCTCAGACTGAGACACCAAGACGACCTAGCAACCCTCAGCCTGAGACACCAAGACGACCTAGCAACCCTCAGCCTGAGACACCAAGACGACCTAGCAACCCTCAGACTGAGACACCAAGACGACCTTACAACCCTCAGACTGAGACACCAAGACGACCTAGCAACCCTCAGACTGAGACACCAAGACGACCTAGCAACCCTCAGACTGAGACACCAAGACGACCTAGCAACCCTCAGACTGAGACACCAAGACGACCTAGCAACCCTCAGAC
Organism: Muraenolepis orangiensis; assembly: GCA_027704905.1. Lineage (NCBI taxonomy): Eukaryota > Metazoa > Chordata > Actinopteri > Gadiformes > Muraenolepididae > Muraenolepis > Muraenolepis orangiensis. The sequence goes on from CM051010.1 coordinate 26,814,107, forward strand.
TGAGACACCAAGACGACCCAACAAAGCCTGAGACGACCAGGAAACTTTGTGTTTGTGTGGTGCATGTGTCTTTTCGTGGGAATCAGCTCACCTCATCATCATCGCTTCATCACCTGTGTTGTAACTCCAAAAATAACAACCCTGGCACTAATATGAGATTGTGGCGACGAATGACGATATAGAGCCTTCGAGATTGCTAGGTACTCAAGACTGTTCCGAGGTTTGCCTTAAACGTAAATCAGACATCACAATGTTCACGAAGATGATTGTGAAGTAATCATCTCTGTGTGTCTAGGGTGTCTTCATTCTATTCATAATCATGGAGGCTTCCTCGGCTCCTTCTCAAATCCACCTGCACTCATGAATTGCACATAACAGATTTTTTTTAGCTCGTCTGGTTTAAAAAATAACTTTCATTAAGGGAGTGAATTAGACAGATGTGGAGAGTGTATGTGTGTTTATGGGAACAGGCTCCCACTGACAACAGGATTCACACGGCTGCTCTGCGCTCCACAGACAAGAGAAGAGCTGTGATTTTCTCCTCTTCCCATTTATTTTGGTGATGAATCTGTATTCCGCCCGGTTGGCCTCCAGTGAACATAGTTGAGGGTCTGTGAGTCTTCCGGAGACGATGTTGAATAATTGTTTGTATTAAGGTGTTTTATGTCAGCTGTGACAGCGTGAATAATCGTGCAGCCCCATTGCTTTTCCCCGAGCCCCGTTTTAAAAAGGGCTGCATTATTTGTGCGCATGGCCCCGTCAACTCCCTCGGCCCTTTGCAGAGGGTTGATAGTAAGGCCTCATCAGAAAGGTTTGTAACTTTTGCAGTTGTTTCTGCTGTGCTGGCGCCGTCTCTCGCGTAGGCTTCTTATCCACCCAGGCCAGATCGATTAGAGCGTGATATTATATAGGGTCGTATACTGAAGATGATTACACACAGAAACAGCTATCCCTTCTCTCTATTTCCTGCAGCTACTCTGGGCTCTGTTGTAGTATAGTAGTTATACGGCCATATTGATCTCGCCGGCCTGTGATTGCTCTCTGCCTCTCAGCTGGAAGTGGCTTTGGATCGTCTGCCAAGTGAGACGCAAATGCGAACGTAATGCAAAAGATGATGTGTGGCTGTCCGCTCCTCCTCCTCCTCCTCCTCCTCCTCCTCCTCCTCCTCCCTCCTCCTCCTCCTCCTCAGGTGTACGAGAGAGGGTCCAACGTGGAGCAGTTTGTGACCCGCTTCCTGCTCAAGGAGTCAGCCAACCAGATCCAGTCCCTGCTGAGCTCCGTGGAGAGTGCCGTGGACGCCATTGACGAGCAGCATAGCCAAAGCGGGTGAGCACACACACACTAAAATCACACACACACACACACACACACACACACACACACACACACACACACACACACACACACACACACACACACTCTTCCGCTGTAAACAGAATGGAATGACACCCTTGTCTGCTTTAGAACCCGGCTGTTATACATTTCGTTTAATTTCATATGAAGGAGATTTGCGGAAAAACATCGTTTTACGGCGTGGTTTAATCTGAGAATGAATTGCCAACCTTCACACACACACACAGACACACCCCCACCCACCCCCGGCCCACCCACATACACACACGCACACATTCCCTATGCTCTACCCTGTCCTATCTCACTTTCTCGATCTCTCTCTCTCTCTCACTAGTTCCTCCTCCCTCCTCCTCTCAGCTCCTAAGTGTTTCCCACCTACGGCAACACCTCCACCTCCGTATTAAACCCTCCACCTCTCTCTCTCTCTCTCTCTCTCTCTCTCTCTCTCTCTCTCTCTCTCTCTCTCTCTCTCTCTCTCTCTCTCTCTCTCTCTCTCTCTCTCTCTCTCTCCCTCTCTCTCTCGTTTCCTCCAGGCACTACCAAGCCAAGGGAAGCCCCCGCATGGCCGAGAAGCGCTATGACAACGCCGTGCCTGACTACCCCCCTAATAACAGAGTCAGCATCAAGGAGACGGGAGCCAGGACCATCACCAGTGCTTCAGGTGAGACACCGGACACACATACACACACCATGTCCAGGTCCATGTGCTACTTGAAAAGCAACGCAAACGCAACACACTGACATTGTGCCCAGAATCTAGATGACTAGAAATGTGCATTGAAGAGAGGGTTGTTGTCGCAGGTTTTCATTATTAATCTGCGTTCCTGAGTGGTGATCACTTGTTTGTGTTGGTGGGAGAGAGAGAAGTGAGAGAAAGGGTGATGAATCGGTTCATTTACACCTCGATAAAACTGAATGTGGCCACGGCGAAGGAACAGAACCATAAATATTTATTTTAAACCAACAAACAAACAAACACACACACACACACACACACAACAATTGTACAGTATGCAGACTCAGCGGATGATCAGAAGATATAAGATATCATTGTCATACATACTAAACCTGTCATGGTGAATGAGAGAGCTGTTCCATTGAGCAGGGAGGAGCAGGAGGCAGCGTGTTAAACACACAGCACACAGACAGCATTAGCTCTAATGACCCCATCGCTCCACCACCACGCCGGCAATTTGTCCATCAGACGCTCTCCTAATTCCTCACTTCCTCTTCCTCGCTGCCTCTTTAAACTATTACACGTACACACACGTGCACGCACACACGTCCACACGCATGCACGCACGCACACGCACACACATTTACTACTGCACACACATAGAGGGGGAGGGGGAGCATGCAGGAAACAGCATGCAGGTCTGTCTATCTGTCTGTCTGTTTATCTGTCTGTCTGTTTATCTGTCTGTCTGTCTGTCTGTCTGTCTGTCTGTCTGTCTGTCTGTCTGTCTGTCTGTTTATCTGTCTGTCTGTCTGTCTGTCTGTTTATCTGTCTGTCTGTCTGTTTATCCGTCTGTATGTCTGTCTATTTGTCGGCTCCTGCACCACTCAACTAGTAAAGCAACGCATTAACACTGCAAAGGGGGTTAGGGGTTCCATTCCCACTAGTTCCATTCCGATGCAAAAAACGGTACTGTAAGACGCATTGGATAGAAGTGTTCGTCTAATGGCCACAAAGACCATACAGTCTCTCCATCCATCTCTCTCCACAGAGCATCATTTTCTCTTCCATTGACTCTATTTTTAACACCAAGAAAAAAAAAAGAAGCAATGCCACCATGAATCCCCTGGAGAGGCGTGTGGTGGATGATGGACTCTGATCAGGGCTGTGGATGTCTCCACTAAGAGCCATGAAATGTGTCCGCTCAAAGAGCTCTGTGTATACTAAAGGACAAAGCCCAGGCACAAAGGATCTATATGCTTGGTTATAATATATATATAAATGGTATATTGATGACTAATTTGAGCAATACAAATAGCTTGATTAGGACAAGTACTGTATATGGATGAATAACATATATCAATATGATGTGTATACAGTAACTGCATAACAAAGCCTAGACAAACCAAGACAACAAAACATGGGTTTAGCATTATTCTTATACCATTTGAATATATATAACATGTTGAGCCAACATGTTATCTTATCTTTTTTTCTATCTTTTGCTCTATTCGATTCGATCCCATTCCGGTTTTATTCAGTTTGAAAACAACATACTAACGCATGTATGTGCCGTCCTGCAGCCCTGTAGCTGGGCTGTGGTGTCTGTGCTGTCCTGCAGCCCTGTAGCTGTGCTGTGGTGTCTGTGCTATGGTGTCTGTGCTGTCCTGCAGCCCTGTAGCTGTGCTGTGGTGTCTGTGCTGTTGTGTCTGTGCTGTCCTGCAGCCCTGTAGCTGGGCTGTGGTGTCTGTGCTGTCCTGCAGCCCTGCAGCTGGGCTGTGGTTTAACAGTAATCGCTAGTGAGAACTCAGGGGTCATTGAGCTGTTGTCAGACATTATTGATCGAGGGAGTGATTGGTGGAGGGGAGAAAGAGCCGATCGATTTACAGCGCTTTAATAATAGAGACGTGGTCCAAACCCCCTGAGAGGCGATGTAATGCAGCAGTAACACTCACACCAGTTTGATGCTTTCCCATGCCTTTCACATAACGACACAGCACTGGTGTTATATAGCTAATGGTATGCTTTGCAATTTGTGACCAAATTGGTTTTCTATCAAACTAGACTTGGTTTACAATACTACAATCAACTACAATCAATATGTATTATACTTAGGTAATCGTGTGCCTGTCTTGTCATGTGACCTTCTTGAATACAATACAATACCCGCTAATATCTAGTTTCTACTGTAGCCAGTGAAATATTGTTCAACTGTAACACCATGGGCTCCCTCTCTGAGAAGGCCTGTCACTACTCACATCACGACATGAAATGCATTGCTTGTTTCATGATTTGTGGTCCTCCCTAATATGTGGCAGCACGTAGACCTGATATGTCAACAACATGTGTGTAATAAAACAGCCAGAGGCTACACATTCACCCAATCAATCATGGCATATCAAATGGAAATAATCAATAAATAAATACATAAAAAATAGCTATATTTGTATGTATATAGAGTATATATATATACAGTATACACTTCCTACTAAAAGGTTTTTTGGGCACACACAGAAAATGACCTGGACTGAACCATTAGACAGGTTAATCAACCAAACAAACAAATTATAAATAATATAGCATATATATATATATATATATACAATATATCTAAACAAATTATATATACAACCCGAATTATTCGCAATGCAGAATATTATATTATGAAGCCCCTCCCCCTGCTGTCACAATGTTGTCCCAGAACCAGTTTAAACGCGTTTTAAACGCCCTCCCGAGAGTTGGAGACAATACGGTAAATAAGTGATGAACACAATGTGTTCATAATGATGGCATGATAGTTCTAGTTCAAGAAAGTTACAGTTAGAACTCCATTAGATGCACCATTAATGACATAACAGAGCACACCGCCGGTACAGTTTGAATTATCATTCTACCAGTAACTGCGATTGAGTTCAAAATGTTCGCTGCATGGCAGTTGCTACCAACCCTATCTTAAACGTGTGGATCCGCCCTCGCTCCCCGCCCAGCTTACTGAACCTCCTCGTCCCTCAATCCTCAGCACATAAACACTGACCGGTATGACATCTCCCTACGCCTCCTCCGTCTGAGAGACCAGACCAGATCTGTCGTCTGGTCTCCTGCGGTGTCCCCGGACACATCTAGAGCCCTGGGTTGTCAGACAGGGGTCCTGGTGGGAACAGGGGCCCCGGCCCCTAGCTTATCTGGCCTGACGCAGGGCCCACAACCATCGACAACCCCCCTTCTGTCTGTCTCCCCCCCCTGCTGGCACACTGGAGGAAAACGCATGCATTATTAAAAAGGATTTTGTGTGCGTGTGTGTGTGTATATAGTGTGTATATATTTGTGTGTGTGTGTGTGTGTGTGTGTATATATGTGTGTGTGTGTGTGTGTGTGTGTGTGTGTGTGTGTGTGTGTGTGTGTGTGTGTGTGTGTGTGTGTGTGTGTGTGTGTGTGTGTGTGTGTGTGTGTGTGTGTGTGTGTGTGTGTGTGTGTGTGTGTGTGTGTGTGGACGGTGCAGGGACCTGCAGAGTGGCTGCATCAATATATACACACTCCAGCCTTCTCCCCCAGCAGTCAGATGCTGGCCAACCTCAGGTTACGTCACCACAGAGTGGTGGCGGGGCTGCCAGCGCTGAGCCTCGTATACCAGGCTGGGGTTTAGACAACAGCTTTTTATTTCCTGTATGTAAATTCGGGATTGTTTGTTATTTTTCAAAGGAAACACTCTGCCTATAGCTGCCACTCAGAAAGGCACCACAGGCTGCTACAGCAGCACTGAACCCTGCCACTTTACCTGTAAGAGAGTGAAATGCTATATTGTACACTGTCAGAATGCAATAAATAACATCTCTCTCTGTCTCTCTCCTGCTCTCTCACTCTCTCGCTCTCTTTGTCTCTCTCTTTTTCGCTCTCTTTGTCCCTCTCTCTCTCTCTCCCTCTCTCTGTAGTTCTGTCTGGCACTCAACTTCTACATTACTTTTACTTATGTAACTCTCTCTCTCTCTCTCTCTCTCTCTCTCTCTCTCTCTCTCTCTCTCTCTCTCTCTCTCTCTCTCTCTCTCTCTCTCTCTCTCTCTCTCTCTCTCTCTCTCTCTCTCTCTCTCAGTTTATTCTCCCACCTCCGCTGTGCTAAACTTACTCTCCTGCATTATTTAGTAGACCCTTGAGTCATTTGTTCATTTTCATTTGTGTTCCCCATGCTCCATCCTTCTTTACCTCTAAGTCCATATTACACACACATACACACACACACATACATATATATATATACATATACATACTTTCTTGTTGACATCGACATCGGGCATCGATTTCCCGTGCCCCTGCCGCTCAGCTGGCGCTGGGAGGCCACAGCCTCTGTACTTCTGCAGTATTTCAGTACTGTGGCAGACGGCCTTGTCACTGTTGTCCTTCTGAGTGATGACCATGTTTGTGTCTCTCCCTTGCGGCGGGATGCTCTCATCAGTCCAAGTCTTGGTGATGTACTGGCAGAGGACAACCTCCCTCTATTCAGCAGCTCAGCTCAGCAGGGGCATGGTCAGCGCCAGGGCACGTGTCGTTCTTCAGGGAGTGGACAGGAAGGCTTTCTAGGCGGTCGGTGGTAGACTGAGGTTGTGGAGGGAAGGAGTTCAGGCAGTTGGTCTGGGATGGTGGGGAATGCATCAGAGTCTCAACACACGTCACATGCTATTGTGATCCTTGAGAAGTGTGCGACCATCTGCTGTTCTCCGGGGAGTGATGCAACGGTTGAGACAACAAGATGAGAGAGGAGTTAGATGGGCGAGGAGTTAGATGAGAAGGGAGATGAGTTAGATGGTGGAGGTTTTAGATGAGACGGGAGAGGAGTTAGATGTGAGAGGAGTTAGATGTGAGAGGAGTTAGATGAGAAGGGAGAGAAGTTAGATGAGAGAGGAGTAAGATGTGAGAGGAGTTAGATGAGAGAGGAGTTAGATCAGAGGGGGGGAGGGAGTTAGATCAGAGGAGCAGCAGGAGGGTAAAGAGAGAGAGAAGGCAACAGAGTCAGATGTCTATAAATAGCGAACCACACCTTGTATTCAAAGCTCGGATGCGGCCTTGTCGTTGTTGTGGTTGTTGAAACCCCCAGTGAGCCTCACTGCTCTCCATCTGCAGCCTGTCACTTCACACACCAGAGCTGGCGTTCTTCGGAAATGAGCTGTTCAGCGATGGTCCGATCCACTCACTGGAGTGCTCAAACATACAAAATATTACTGCTCAATGCGGTGTATGTGTATATGGGTGTGTGTGTGTGAGAGAGAGAGTGTAAGGTGTGTATATGGGTGTGTGTGTGTGTGAGAGAGAGTGTGACGTGTGTGTGTGTGTGTGTGTGTGTGAGAGTGTGAAGTGTGTGTGAGAGTGTGAAGTGTGTGTGTGTGTGTGTGTGTGTGTGTGTGTGTGTGTGTGTGTGTGTGTGTGTGTGTGTGTGTGTGTGTGTGTGTGTGTGTGTGTGTGTGTGTGTGTGTGTGTGTGTGTGTGTGTGTGTGTGTGTGTGTGTGTGTGTGTGCAGAGCTGTCTTCTAATTGGCCAGCACTTATATCTTTTAATGAACAGCCTACAGTGAGCGCTCTAATTATCTCTGAGTTGGGGGAGTGGACAGGGGGGAGGGAGAGGGGGGAGGAGGGGGACAGGGGGGAGGGAGAGGGGGGAGGAGGGGGACAGGGACAGGGGGGGGGAGGAGGGGGACGGGAGAGGAGAGTGAGGGGGAGAGGGAGGAAGAGGGGGGGCACTAAAAGAGAGCACTAAAAGTAAAAGAAAAAAGGAGAACTAACCAAGGGATGGCAGCACACACTACTGACCAGCAGCCAAAGACCCTGCTCCAAACACACATACACACACTACTGACCAGCAGCCAAAGACCCTGCTCCAAACACACATACACACACTACTGACCAGCAGCCAAAGACCCTGCTCCAAACACACATACACACACTACTGACCAGCAGCCAAAGACCCTGCTCCAAACACACATACACACACTACTGACCAGCAGCCAAAGACCCTGCTCCAAACACACATACACACACACACACATGCAAAATATGGCATATAGATATACTATATATATATACACATACTATAGAAATTAATACATCAAACAGCGCACATAAACACAAATAATTGCCTATTTATCTAGCTTGGGACACATCTCTTTCACATTCATTATTCACGACAAACTTAATTTCTGGAACACAGGCGGAAAGAGACACGAGCAAGAGAAAATATACAAAACATACAAAAGTTTTGGAATTATTTATTATTATTGTTTTTTAAATTATTTTCCCAGGGTTTTAATCTTTCATATTCTTACATAATTGTTTTTTATTATTATATATTTATATCATTATAATTATTATATCTTATACAAAATGAGTCGAAAATCATGATAATTGTTGGGAAAAGCTCGAACAACATGTTGGGATTGTTTTTGTTATGTCGACTGTAGCCGACGACACTGCCACCAGCCATTAAAATGGCTACTTGCTCCTCCTAAAGACAAGGACCCAGGGTGATGAGGAATCAGGTTTATTGCGAGAGTTTGAATCATGGTGAACAGAGCAGATGGTCCATGCTAGAGCTCTCCCCTCGAGTGTGTGTGTGTGTGTGTGTGTGTGTGTGTGGTGGCTGGTTTAACCTGTGGGCATTGATTAATAATAACCCACAGGTGTGCAGCCTCACCAGCCAATAAGTCCAACTCAGGCCAGGTGAGGCTGCTTAAACCAGCCACACACACTCCACATCGACCTTATAGCATTTTTAATTGTGTACTGTATGATTTCATATGATTTGTTCATTTTTGGAATTGTTTTTTCATGAAAAGCACAAATATTTCTGAACATGTGTTGAAACGTGTAGCAACCCTAGGTATTGCTATCACCAAAGAGTGGAAACCACTGTATACAACTGTGAAACATAATCCTTCTTGTGTGTGTGTGTGTGTGCGTGCGTGCGTGCGTGTGTGTGTGTGTGTGTGTTGCATCAGGCATCGTGGAAGTCAGAAAAGAGGGTCTGGAAGCCCAGATCAACCGCCTGGCAGAGTTGGTCGGACGCATGGAGAACAAGGTAAGCACACACACACACACACACACACCCTCACACACACTCAAACACACTCACACACACACAACAAGAGGAATTTTCAACAATGTTGGCAAAATGGATTTCATGCTAAGCGCATCATCTGCCTGCTGTAAATATCCGTTAAATCCCTGACTTAGACTGAGTCTGCTTGAATCTTTATATTTTTTTATTATCTCTCTCTCTCTCTCTCTCTCACACACATACATACATACATACATACATACATACATACATACATACATACATACATACACACACACACACACACACACACACACACACACACACACACACACATATACACACACATAGGCCTAACCCTTCAAGAAATAATATTGAGTCTGAAAAGCTGAGAAGAGATTGGGAGGGCCATAGATATATAGTATAGTATAGTATATTTAGTATATATTATAGTATAGTATATATAGTATATAGTATAGTATAGTATAGTATATATTTATACACTTTCTCATCCAGAAAGAGAGTGAGTAATTGTCATCTCAATACCAAGGACATTTAGCCATTGAGGTTTTGTCTGATGAGTTGCAGTTAGTGAATATTTGGAGATTACTGTAGGCTTCTAAAAAGGATTATGCTTGTTTTCTCCCATACTTAAAGTAGTTCGTACTACTTCATATTTCATACTAGCGTCTAGAGTCTCTTCCTCCCTGACTCAAATTTACATTTACCCTTTAAGAATCCTGTGCTCTGGTTTTCTGGAGAAACCTTGGAGCCAGACACCAAGTCCCAACCTTGACTTGAGACCTGAAGCTTAGATTTAGTTTAGTTTGGTTTTACATTCTTATAGAGAGAGAGGCCATCTGGTGGGACTTGACGTGGAGTGAAGCAGGAACGCGTTGTTTGTATACCTCGGTTGGTGAGAGGGGTTTAAGATGTTTTGACCGTGTTAAAAAATGTTTAGACACTGTATTAGGGCAGGCATCAAGGTTCATCTTAATGTTTAAATGGGCATGTATTGTAGGTGAGGTTTCAAGATGTTTATTCATGCTATAAGGGGTGCACATGCAGGTAACCTGGAGGGAGTCAGGTTTACCTGGTCGAAATAGGTGAGGTCATATCTCCCCATACTCCATCACAACTTACAGCATAACACCCTGCGAACAGAAGTTACTGGACCCCAAAGTTAAGCCTCCAGGTTCAAGTGGATGAATAGTGACACCTTTGGAGATGTGGACCGGAGGTACAGACGTTGTATGATGAGCGTGAGAAGATCAAATGGATGTGGAAGGAGATTTGTTCTTGAATAAGGTTGGCCTATTAGGACTACACCTGACTGCACCCCAGCTGTGTGTGCGCTGGGATGGACTCCAAAAACGCTGTACTTCATGTAAGTGTCTGAGTCTGTGGTGTCGTTTGAAGCAGGAGGACGGGTCATTAGTTGGGAGACCTGGGAGAGGGAGCCAGAGAGAGAGCGAGCGAGAGCGAGCGAGAGCGAGCGAGAGAGAGCGAGAGAGAGAGAGAGAGAGAGAGAGAGAGAGAGCCAGAGAGAGAGACTGCCAGAGAGAGGGAGATAGAGGGAGGGATAGAGGGAGCAAGTCCCAGAGAGGGGGAGAGAGAGATTGAAGAAGAGTGGGAAGGGAGAGCAGGGGAATCAATTACGGAGGCCTGACGTCCGACACTGTGGAGACACTTATCTTGTTATATTATTCTTCCTCCCGTTTTCGCTTTCATTCCATCGCCATCTGTTTCCAACTTCCTGCTCTCTCCTCTGCATCACTCTCTACTTCTCTACTCTCTACTCTCTACTCTCTCTCTCTCTCTCTCTCTCTCTCTCTCTCTCTCTCTCTCTCTCTCTCTCTCTCTCTCTCTCTCTCTCTCTCTCTCTCTCTCTCTCTCTCTCTCTCTCCTATCCCCCCATCTCTCAACCTGTTTTCTTTATCCCTCTCCGGCTCTCCGTCTCTTGTTCCATAATTAGCACGTTTGAAATTTAGCGCTGCCACATGTAGAACTTGCTAGCTTCAATAGTGTGTGTGTGTGTGATGCTCCAACTGAATAAATAATAATAGAAAGACGTTGTTCTAGGCTCAATCGTATATTTACGATATATATCTATATATATAGATATATATTTCGTCATATATATCTTTTTTTTTTTCATTGGTCCTGTCCTTAAACAAAGCCCAACTGAGTTGTATTCCAGCGAAAACAGAAGCAGCGTGTAGTTTGGTTCTGCTGAATTGCAGCAGAACCCCCCCCCCCGCCCCCCTAAACAGTGTTCCTCCCTTCCTTGCATGTTCCTCATTCATTCCCCACTGTGCTGTTAAAACAAAACATCTGAGGTTGCATGCCATCAATACGGATCAATACTTCCATTGATCGATCAGGAGGAATCTCTGCTGTAACTTTGTCTTCGGATTGGTTTTAAACAAAAATGAGCTCTTGTTTGTTTAGGAGTCATCACACAAAACAATCCATGGAAGAACAATGTAATACTGTGGGAGGGAACGGGGAGTAAGCCTTCCATTGTTGCAAATGGCCAATAAAACATCTTGTATCTTGAAGAAGAGAACACACGAGTAACAATACATATATATATATATACACACATGTATACTTGCTCACTCACCAAGCAATCACATGGAATAGACACAAAGATTTAGTTTCCTTTATGCCCAGAAATCGGAATACACTTACAATGAACGTGCAGCACAATCCGTGTGTTTCGGCATGCCAAACAATTGAGCGAAAAAAGGATAACCATCGGACGCCAAGCAATAAAGTGTGTTCGTGGAATGCCTCTTATAGGTCTTTATATTGTTAGATATGCCAGCCTTTCAGCATGCCAATCATCACTTATATCTGCTTTACACATCTATCTCCGTATTTGTATCAACTTATATCGACTTGTCTTACACACCTCCTAGGTTCATTAAAGTGTGATGCATGTTACCTAACACAATCCAATAATATGCCAACAAGTCGGTTTTACCTGCAGCAAATTGCATATGCTAACTGTAGTGAATGCTAAATATACTATGCTGTCCACAATGTGTTTACACAACAACAAAACATCACACAAATCCAATTTATTTTTAAGTCTGTCACGTGTTACATGCTGCAATAGGGCATGTCCCTCGATAGAAATACTGCTGATGCAAGAATATTTGAATATGATTCGTTTTAATATAGGGGGAAATATAGGCTGACACTCAATCATCAGGCGAAGACCATTGTCCAGGACTGACAGGGTTGAGGCTAGATAAATATACCTCACTTAACTACTCAATCCCTCACTTCCTGTTAGTCTGTCCCACGAGGAGCTGGACAACAATATAATATGACACACACAGCCAAATAGAATTCCTTGAATGCATTGCACATCCTGTCATCATAAATATATTAATACAAACCCCAGTGGCTGGTTTTGAGCAGGGCGACAATATCAACATGCTTCATTCTCAGACATTTTCCAGCCGTTGTTGTTGGTGGACGAGGCCCGGCGGTGTCTGGTTGCACGTTGTGATAGCAATGTTGTGCTTCTCGCTTTCTGGTATCTCTTTCCGCTGATTGTTGTTGTTTGTTGTGCTTCCCTGACGGCTGTGGTTGTTTCTGTCGTCTGCTACTTCTTCTTCTTCTTCTTCTTCTTCTTCTTCTTCTTCTCGGTAGACGGTCTGGTTTGATCTGCACCAGCGGCTAACAGACACAGACGGCACCGCCAGCGCAGTAAGTAAACTACATTGTTTGTTCCAGTGTTGCAGTCCCCTGCTGCTGCTAACAGGCCCGCTTAAAAACCAATGAACGGAGGAGGCCCAATGCGTCGGGTCTCACTCATAACACAGCGGGCGGAGCGCTAACTGAGTTTCCAGGGCCGACAGGGACAGGAGGAGGCATCACCTGTGTCTCCGCGCTTAACACGCTCTCCCTTGCAATTAGCTTCTTTATCTAAAAAGGGGGGCCGGTTACGCTCAAACAAAGAAAGAAAGACCGGAGCAGTAGATTGTGAGTGTGAACAGCTGGAGATCTACCGAGCGTGCAACACGAGGGCGATCAGGATCTCTGCAGAATGGGTGCTCCCCCTCTATGTCTATGGAGGTTCTGTGTGATGAAGAGACGTGAGCTCAGCGCAGGCCATGAGGCCAAAACACTGGATGATGGTGGTGGTGGTGTTGGTGCAGCGCAATAAAGGAATAAACACCCGAGAGATAAAAATCTGTACACTTCACTAGCCCAACACTATACTGCATACTGTAATGCAGCAGCCAGAGAGAGAGAGAGAGAGAGAGAGAGAGAGAGAGAGAGAGAGAGAGAGAGAGAGAGAGAGAGAGAGAGAGAGAGAGAGAGAGAGAGAGAGAGAGAGAGAGAGAGAGAGAGAGAGAGAGAGAGAGAGAGAGAGAGAGAGAGAGAGAGAGAGAGAGAGAGAGAGTATATATAGAGAGAGAGAGACAGAGAGACAGACAGACAGCGAGGGAGAGACAGGGAGATACAGTATATATATATATATAGAGAGAGAGAGAGAGAGAGAGAGAGAGAGAGAGAGAGAGAGAGAGAGAGAGAGAGAGAGAGAGAGAGAGAGAGAGAGAGAGAGAGAGAGAGAGACGAGAGAGAGAGAGAGAGAGAGAGAGAGAGAGATATATATATAGAGAGACAGACAGACAGCGAGGGAGAGACAGGGAGATACAGTATATATAGAGAGAGAGAGAGAGAGAGAGAGAGAGAGAGAGAGAGAGAGAGAGAGAGAGAGAGAGAGAGAGAGAGAGAGAGAGAGAGAGAGAGAGAGAGAGAGAGAGAGAGAGAGAGCAGGATGATGAAACTAGAGTAGTTATCAGCTTCGTATTAACTCTGTTGTTCTTTGAGGTACGACAGCGACGACCTTCCAGCTGCATTGTGGTGGCCAGCAGAGGTCACAAATGCTGCTACTTTGAGCAGCAGAAAAGTGGAGATTGCATCTGTTGCGTGTCACTCAAAACCCTGGGGGGGGGCGGGGGGGGAAATAGAGTTATTAAATGAGAAATGAAATTGTCAATTTCGTATATCCACTTAACCCCCCGATGGAAGGCTCTACCAGAAACCCAACCTGCAATCTTCGATGTCACTCAAACACAGGTGATACCCCTCTTAAACCGCCCCCCAAGCCCTGACCTTTCCCCCTTCACCGCCCCGATTGGAGGGCGGGATCCGAACTCAATCCAACCCCCATCTAAATGGGCTCAGAGCCGCAGTAGTACCAGCAGCAGCTTCCAGCTCCATGCACCACCAGCACCGCATTGCCTTAATGAGACGCCGCATTAAGGGATCATGTGCAGAGTCCAGTGCTCCGCATGGGGGCACGGCATCGCAATGCGTCCTGCATTTGCATGCACATTGACCTACACACAGACAGACAGACACACAGACCAGGAGCGGTTTGGGAGCCCCACTGTGTTGTGGCAATCATATGAAGTGGGTGAGTAGACGAGTGGGTGACTGGGTGAGTGGGCGAGTGGCCGAGCACACCGCAAGACACAATCCCATCAGCAGCGGGAGGAGGAGGAGGAGGAGGAGGAGGAGGAGGAGGAGGAGCAGGAGGAGGAGGAGGAGGAGGAGGAGGAGCAGGAGAGGAGGAGGAGGAGGAGGAGGAGGAGGAGGAGGAGGAGCAGGGGCCACGGCCTGATGATAACAGTCATCCTTTCATAAGATGAGACCAGAGACGTGTGTAACACCGTGTAATGGAGGACGCTGCGTGTATTGTAATGTCAATTAGAAACTCTGAGGGCTTCAGAGTTGGTGCCATGGTGGCGCAGTGGAGAGCGGCATCACTCTCTGCTCTGGAGACCCCTGTTCGAGTGCGAATGGCGGCGCGAGTGCGAATGGCGGCGCGAGTGTTGTGTGGGGGTGTGGACTGAAGAATTTGTGGGTCTCTGGCATTTTATGACTATAAATAGTTTTTAAAAAGAAAATCCTAACCAAAACCCCTTACCATGTGTGCACACAGTTTACAGTGAACCTGACCCCCATTGGGATACTTGATCTAACTTAACACATTAATCACATTATTATTCACAATACCAACCTCAGCAGGAATCGAACAGGTCTCCAGAACTGCTAAACTGCAGCTCTAACAATTGCGCCAGTGAGACGCTGGCTTAGACATGAGTTCATGACATTACAATTCACTTGACTTGACATAGTTTCCAAAAAGTTGTTGGGTTTTGAATGAGAGCGTTATTTGCGGGACTTGAACCGACATCTCCAAAGCTGTTGACCAGTTGATCTGTCAATAGCACCACATAGACAAGCGCTCTGATTTCATTTGATCGGAGGGATTGATTGACATTACAATTAACGGGTCATCATTACATTTCTAAAATCACATTTCATGTCATACTTACCTTACCACATCATCATCCTCAGTGGGAATCAAACACCGGTCTCCGGAACTGCTAACCTGCAGCTCTCGCAACTGTGCCAGCGAGAGACATGCCAAGGAGGGGAGTGTTATTAGCAGGACATAAACTAACATCTCCAAAACCGATATATCTGTCTTCAGCACCACAACTCCTATGATTTGGTGGAGGAGGAGTCATCCTTTCATAAGATGAGACCAGAGACGCGTGTAACACCGTGTAGTAATGGAGGACGCTGCGTGTAGGGAGGCGGGTACCAGGCCAGGGTGGGGATGAGGCCAAGGCCAAGGCCCATAGTTTCCAGGGGGGAATAAGAGAAAGACGGAGAGAGATAACTGTCGCACCATGACCCCTTCTACCAACACACACACACACACACACACACACACACACACACACACACACACACACTCACAAACGCGCCCCCACACACACACACACACACACACACACACACACACACACACACACACACACACACACACACACACACACACACACACACACACACACACACACAGCAGTTGCACCTGGCTAAGCTCCAGTGGACATATGTGTGTCCACCTCCACATGCTGACACAGACTGCAGATGCCTGTGAACACACACACACACACACACACACATACACCAGAGTGACTCACACACTATGTGAGTTCAGTCTTGGTCAGTCACTGTTTTCATTACAGCGTTAATATTGGAGCACAGCACACACACACACACACACACACAAGTGTGACAAGTGTCAACCAGAACCTGAAGGGCACATTGGAACAGAGCCCGCGGGTACCAAGGCATGCCGTTACACGGATAATAAGCCGCGGGAGGGAAGTCAGCAGTCAGACGAAGGCAAGGGAGTGTTGGTTGATTCTCGACAAAAGGAAAGGAGAGCGGAACACCCGTACAGCTGGACAACGATAGAATACCCCCCCCCCCCCCCACCCCCCCTGCGAACGCATCAACACACTGTAGACGATGGGCTCGCGACACGCACAGATCCCCAAACGTCAGACGGAGTCCAAACAAAAACAACAAGGGGGTGGGAATGAAAGCGGCGTGTGGACGGGGAGGCGCTGGGCCGCGGCTCTCCAGCGGCTCCAGGGAAGAAGGCCCCGCAGCTGGGAAGGTTTCCCGCCAGCTTCTAATGAAAAGCTCAGAGAAGCTCAGGCGGGGGGGGATCCAGGCAGGGGGGAATGAGAAAAGAGAGACGGTACAACGGAGGGATTAGATGCTCGGAGGCAGCGGCAGAGATGGATTCAAGCTATTCTGAGGCCTGCATTGTGGCACAGTGAGCAGAGAATCCCCATAACCTGTCCTGACGGAATTTCCATTTCCTGTTTCAGTGCCGCCTCGCTCCTGTCAATGGGGCGAGGGATAGTCCTTAAGATTATCATATAGTGGATTATTGTGTCATATTTGTTTGGTTTTTGGGGTATTTTACTGTATGGAGGTTCAATTTTGTGAAGAATTTGTGTTGTGTACGCTTTGCTTTACCTGCGAGTTCATGGTGGTGGGCTACATATGTAGGCTGCATAGGTAAGTCTAATGCCACATTAGCATATTTCCCATCCCCTATGCATATGGTAATTTAATTCATTCACAGGAAATGTTACGTTCATCGCAGAATAGGTGGTGGTGTGTGGAGGAGAATGTAATGTGAGTTTTGGTGGAAACATTTAAAAACGTTTATTTGGATCAGCTTGACGGATGAAACAATGGATCTCAATAATCTCTCGAATTGCCTTTTGATTTTTACTAATTAAAATACACAATCAATATTTGTGGTCGCATTTCTGGACTTTTATGGACAGGCGTGTGTGTGTGTGTGTGTGTGTGTGTGTGTGTGTGTGTGTCCGTGTCCGGTGTGTGTGTGTGTGTGTGTGTGAGATTGTGTGTGTGTGTGTGTGTGTGTGTGTGTGTGTGTGTGTGTGTGTGTGTGTGTGTGTGTGTGTGTGTGTGTATGTGTGTGTGTCCGTGTGGGAGGGGTTGGGTTGGGGTTGGAGACGAAGAGCAAAGACATGACGTGAGTGATGTCACCGCAGGACAGGAGGGACGGAGGAAGTTGAGAAAGTTGTAAACAGGGAAGTGATGCGGGTCGAATCCTGCAGGAGAGAGAGAGAGAGAGAGTGAGAGAGAGAGAATGGTGGTGGGAGGGGGGAGAGAGAGAGAGAGAGAGAGAGAGAGAGAGAGAGAGAGAGAGAGAGAGAGAGAGAGAGAGAGAGAGAGAGAGAGAGAGAGAGAGAGAGAGAGAGAGACAAAGGGAGAGACAGAGAGAGAGAGAGAGAGAGAGAGAGAGAGAGAGAGAGAGAGAGAGAGAGAGAGAGAGAGAGAGAGAGACAAAGGGAGAGACAGAGAGAGATTGATTGAGTGCAAGGGAGCGGAAGATAGAGAGAAGGACTAAAGATGGAGTAACTGTAGGTACTGGAGGAGGGTAGCCCGTCTCTCCCTGTTCCCATGGTAACCAGCAGGCTGGTGATCCCCTGCTGCCCCGGTTTCTTCCAGACCCATTTTCATACAGTGAAACAGTGGGATAACTCTGCAGTGAACACACACACACACACACACACACACACACACGTACATACACACGCACACACACACACACACACACACACACACACACACACACACACACATATATATAGGCTCTTACTGTATAGGATACACATGCATGCATAAATGATATTATGTGGTTGGTGGTGATGAATTTAGCATATTTCATCCAGCAAGCAAGCTATGAGAGAGAGAGAGAGAGAGAGAGAGAGAGAGAGAGAGAGAGAGAGAGAGAGAGAGAGAGAGAGAGAGAGAGAGAGAGAGAGAGAGAGAGAGAGAGAGAGACCGTAAAGAAGGTGAATATCTGCGTGTATCCCTGTACTATCTGCACCAGGCTGATCTCATACATATCCATACTGTGAATACACATTTTTAAGTTGATTTGATCTGCTCTTATTCAAATATTAGATTGCAACTTTGCACAGCGCTGTTCCTTAAACTGTTCTTATTCTAGTGTGTCTTTTATTGAATGTACAGTTTTCGTCTTTGTTTCCCACTTGATTTGGCAACGTAAACGTGTGTTCCCCATGCCAATAAAACCCATTTAAATTGAATAGAGGTAGAGGTAGAGGTAGAGGTAGAGAGAGAGAGAGAGAGAGAGAGAGAGAGAGAGAGAGGAGAGAGAGAGAGAGAGAGGAGAGAGAGAGAGAGAGAGAGAGAGAGAGAGAGAGGACGTTTGTTTAAATTTAAAACCTAGAATGATTATATAACTACAGTACAATAACTACAATACTAAAGCTACAGTACTATAACTACAATACTATAACTACAATACTAACTACAATACTATAATTACAATACTAACTACAATCATTTAACTACTGTACTATAACTACAGTACTATAACTACAATACTAACTACAATACTATAATTACAATACTAACTACAATACACAACTACAATACTATAACTACAATACTAACTACAATACACAACTACAATACTATAACTACAATACTTAAGCTACAGTACTAGAGGATGTAGCATAGAAGGAAATGGTGTAGCAGTATGTAGCGTAGCAGGATGTAGCGTAGCAGGATGTAGAATAGCAGGATGTAGACTAGCAGGATGTAGCGTAGCAGGATGTAGGGTAGCAGGATGTAGGGCAGCAGGATGTAGCGCAGCAGGATGTAGCGTAGCAGGATGTAGGGTAGCAGGATAGCGTAGCAGGATGTAGCGTAGCAGCTTTATGGAGCATTAGTGATTTGATTTACTTTTGCTGCTGGCTGACGTAGCATGTGGCGTGTGTGTGTGGGTGTGTGTGTGTGAGTGTGTGCGTGGGTGTGTGTGTGTATACCCTGTTTTTTGCATTAAAGCAGGCCAGCATATTTGATCACTCTCTCTCTGTCTCTCTCTCTCTCTCTCTCTCTCTCTCTTTCCACCCTCCCCACCCTAGTTTAGTGAGGGCCAGATGGAGACTCAAACCTCATCATTGGTATGTTGGTAAACACATGGCAGCCAGTCAATTTGATGACGTTGGATGAATTGTGATGTTGACTGTGAAGTTATCAATGTGATAAAATGATTGACACTGCCAGGGCTTTCTCTCTCTCTCTCTCTCTCTCTCTCTCTCTCTCTCTCTCTCCTGTCTCTTTCGCTGCTATTCCCACAGTCGTTCCCATGGTGTCCACCAGTGCTTGGTAGCAGCGTGTGCTGCTAATGGTTTAAAATGCAAAGCCGAATGTGTCTTGTATTACCTGGTTTTACGTCAGCCCCTACCTCAGTGTGAATCACATTATGTGGACGTTACGTTACCATTTTCTGGAAAGCCAACAGGGCCGGTACAGCAGGATGCTAAGCAGCAGCCGTGTGTGATCCACCAGCAGAAGAGGAACTCCATACAGACTCCGTTAACCTACTTTGGTATTCAGCAACAGGGCCGGGAATTCTGGAGACGTTGAGCTGTGCCGTTAATAAGAAAAGTGAGAGAGAGAGAGAGAGAGAGAGAGAGAGAGAGAGAGAGAGAGAGAGAGAGAGAGAGAGAGAGAGAGAGAGAGAGAGAGAGAGAGAAGGAGAATGTGTGTGTGCGTGGGTGTTTGTGTTGATGGGTAGAGAAAAACAATATGCAGCAAAAGATCCATAGATAGAGAGAAGAGGGAAGGAACGGATCGTTAGATTGCGTGGGATTAAGGTGGCACCTCACATCAGAAAGTGACTTAACGACCGCCAGTGTTTGGGCCATGGTCTGGTGGTTATTCTAATTAATTTGGTTAATTGAGTTGTAATTGTGTCTAGCTACATCCGGGAGCACAAAGGGTTGTATCCAGGTGGGGGGCATGTTACTTCCTCGTCTTCATCATGCAGAACTCTGGTCGATTATAAATGAATGGACTAACATACGTTAGTGAGTGTGACAGGGTGGAAGACACCCTATTTGTAGGGACGTTGTTGTGGAATTTCTTCTGAAGTGAAGAGAACAGACATGGTTTTGGCCTTTGTGGAATCTTTCTTATAATGCAGTATAGGAGGAACGCGTTCACAAGCAGATCAGACCTCTCTCTGGCTACTATCACAGAGCATTTATTCAGTATACTGTTGGCTAAGCATCATAGTAATAGTGGTTTAAAGTTAACATAACTAGTGTCCAAGAGCTCCTTATCCGTCGCCGTACTTTCTTTTCTGCTGGAATTCTCTAGAAGTATTAGTTTGAGACGGTGTGACTATGAACTAATACATTTTAAACAATAAACTATTACATTAAGCATTGTAGCACAGCGTGTTGTTCCTGGATGGTCATTGATTGTCATGCCTCCTGCCCAGCGCGGTGTCAGTGTCGGTGACCAACTCATACAGAATCAAACCATCAACCAACAACCCTCAGGGACCGACCAATCACCGGGCAGGATGAGGCCCAGGTTTTGGAGATAATATAATCATTATGATAATGATTATCATAATGATCACATATGCTGCTGGACTGCTGTGTTCACAGAACCGAGGAGTTCAACTGACACTCTCTCTCACTCTCTCTCTCTCTCTCTCTCTCTCTCTCTCTCTCTCTCTCTCTCTCTCTCTCTCTCTCTCTCTCTCTCTCTCTCTCTCTCTCTCTCTCTCTCTCAGTCCTTGCTGCTGGTGCGTCAGGAGATGGTGGTTTCCCAGAAGAAGCTGGGAGAGTTTTGTGACGCCCTCAAGCAGTACCTGAAGAACGTTTCTGCCCAGAGAGATTGCTTCCAGTAAGTCTTGATCCTTCTCATCTGTGTGTTGTACAAGTAGCATTAGCATGCATTAGCATACATTAGTGATTGATGATTCAGCTGCCTGCTTTTGGTTGTCATTCAGCATCTTATCTCTGGTACTGTCTGTGTTTCTGTTAGCAGTTACGCTGGTCCTTCACATTGTGTGATTCAAAGACAGACTCCACTGCCCCTAGTGGTCTGAACACGTTATTACAAATATGACAAGAACGATTCATATCAAATGTATTGGACATGAACGTCCACTGCCTATCGAGACACAAGCTCCTCTCAAATGACAATGATTGAATTGATGAGCAGCGAAATGGATTGATGTATTAGGCCCATTCTGTGGTCACTGTGCCAACAAGAATAAACTAGAGCGCAGACGAAGATCATGTCCTTATCCACGCAGAGATTGACAGAATTGATGTCCTCCCCACAGCTGTCCTCAAGCGGACAGCTGTTTGACGAGCGGCAGTAACTGATTGGCTTTCAGTTGTAAACCAGCGGCTGGCGATAGCAAACTAAAGTGTCAGTGAAGTGGCAGCAGATAAGCATGTGATTCCAGGGAGACTCGTGTCCTCCTGAGCCTGGACTTGGTTGTTCACTACTACGAGGCCTCAGTTAGTAACTAGCTGGTTAGCTAGCCGCTTGTAAACTACTAGCATGAATCAAGCAAGTCATCTTTGTTGGTGTAAGTCGTAGCTTGTTCAGACAACCACAACGTCTGCAGCTATCAGGACCTGCTCGTATTTCAACTGTATGTTATTGTATGTTTTCATTATTATTATTATTTTTATTATTATGTGAACATGCATAACCTCTGCCTGATAAAAACGACACACACAAACAAATTCATTTGCAAGTAAAACAGGATATGAGGCTGTGATTACACACAGAAAGGATGGGGAGGAACGTTTTATTGATCCTTTAGGTATTGATTTGCAAGGAACTTTGCAGATATCCCATCAGCTTGATCGATAACATTTTTGGATGGAACGTTATGCACACACTCACACACACACACACACACACACACACACAATCACAGACCGTGTCTGTTATGGAGGAAATTAGCTGTCAAGGTAGGAAGTCAATTTACATTGTGTTACCAAATAAAACACTATACAATCTAAATGAAGACAACAACAACGACTTAAATATATATACATATATAATAGGTCTCCTTCCAATGGCACAGTGGTTGCTCTGACTAACAGAGCAACCATTGTAACAGTAATTAGCGATGTAACAACTGATGTTTTCTCAATTCATCTTTTTTGAACCATTTCGAGTTTTATTTAGGAGGCATGTTATGTTTTCCTTTTCTTAAAAAACAAGAAACCAGAATCCACTTTGTTGTGTAAATGATTGTCGTTATTCTAAATGTCTGCTGTAAAAACTTATATTATATTCATTGTGTTACATCTCCACAATGGTAGAGAGAATGGTAATCAAATTAAATAGTTTCTAACCATATTAGGTCTATAACACCAATATGGATGCCTACTGTGTCATGCAGACACCTAGTGTATGTTGGGATATAGAAATCATTACTATGTGTTAACTATAAACCACACTGATAACATTATACCACCATCATATTTTTTTTAACTTTGTTTAATATGATGTGACATTTTTAGTGGCCATGGCTGAGGAAAATATTATCCAAAAGGCCACCATTATAATGCAATACAAGTGCTTTGGGAAATAAAGCATTTTTCTTTTGATTTATTTTTCTCATATCCACACGGTAGCCTGGCTAACCCCTTCATATTTCAGAGTTTTACTTAGAACTCCTCCTGTTTCTGACACGACCTCTCTCTCATTCAGATACATGCCTTACCCCTCCCCGGTCTATTGTCTTCTCACATGCCCCATGCATCCATCTCTACCCAAGTCTTCCGGGTTCTCCTCTCGGTGTTGCTGTCTCTGTCTGTCTCTGTGGTTTCTATGCGCTAACTCAGTTTTCTTCCACCCCTTGCAAACAATAACTGTCCGCCTTTCATTCCGTACTCATCATCCCCCAGCGATCTTCATTCATCATTGGTCATTCCTTCGTTCTCTCTCTCTTCCCTTTCAGTTTTTCCCTGTCTCTGTCCCGCTCCTCCCTCTCTCCCAGACACACTCCTCGGCTGGCCCTGCACTCCTCTCCACACATCCGTCTCCTCTTCACCCTGTCCCCTCTCCTTCTCCTATCTGTCTCTCTCCTCTAACTAAGCTCTACTTATTTGGTCCTCCTCTGTTGCAGTGTGACTGCAGTCAGACTGCCAGATGGCTTGTCCTTTGTCGTCTATGAGTTCTGGGATGGAGAGGAGGAGTGGAAGAGGTGAGTGCCACCAAACATAAACAACAACAACAACAACCTTCATGTCCTCATGCAGATGCCAGATCGACTCCGGTTGGGTCCGGGTTTGCCTTGCGATCGCCGTTCAAATGAACAAACGCATTACAGCCATCCAACCGGCGAACCAACGACAATAACAATAAACCAACCAAAAAAAAAAACGTACGCATGAATGAATGGACAAAGAAATTAATTCATAAAGAAGGGACCCTGCCTTCATGTCCAGGACCAAAACTATTTATTTGACTGAAAGCTAATGAAGCAAGGTGGTGGTGATTGAATGATGCCGTGGTGGGGCTGCACTGCTGCTGCTGATGCAGCTTTTCACTGACTTTCTGCCTCCAAGTACATTAATATTTCAACCTTACAGTAAAGTGCGGGGAGATGCTTGTTCCCCCTGCACTCTTTTAAGTGTACTTTGCTCTGTGTGCGCGTGTGTGTGTGTGTGTGTGTGTGTGTTTGTGTGTGTGTGTGGTGTGTTTCTGTGTGTGCATGCGTGCGTGCGCATGTATCTGTGTGTGTGTGTGTGTGTGTGTGTGTGTGTGTGTGTGTGTGTGTGTGTGTGTGTGTGTGTGTGTGTGTGTGTGTGTGTGTGTGTGTGTGTGTGTGTGTGTGTGTGTGTGTGTGTGTGTGTGTGTGTGTGTGTGTGTGTGTGTGTGTGCTTCCGTGTGGTCACAGGCACCTGCAGTCGGCGCCGATCAAAACCTTCCAGCATGTGAAGGTAGACACGCTATGCCAGCCTGAAGCCGTGTCCTCTGTAGCTGTGCCAGGTAACTCAGTTAGTGACATCACAATATTCTGACCATGGTAGATGCTCTCAATATTGCATATACTTATTTGAAAGGCAAAGATCTACTTTTTTGTCTCTTCCGAAGTAACCTCTAAGTCTCTCATGTGTTCATCACTCTTCTTCTTCTTCTTCTTCTTCTTCATTTCTTCTCTTTGTGTTGTCTGTGGCAGCTGCCTGGTGCAGTCTGAACAGAGACTGAGAGCTCAGCACCGCGACACCTGGACAGACCCTCCTTAAGACACCTGGACAGACCCTCCTCTCCTGCCCCCTCACCTCCTCTTCCTCCTCCTCCTCCTCCTCCTCTTCCTCCTTACACTTTTCTGATAGTTATCTACCCTCCACCACCTCCTGTTCCCCGGCCCCCTCTTCCCGGCCAGGAACACGTGTCCCTACCCCCTGGTTGTTTTCTTTTTAAGTATGCTACATGTTTACAGGGCAGATGAATGGGGCATCACTTGCAGTGGATACTGACACAGGGGGAGATGACTTTACATACAATCTCACCCACGGTAGCCACTGGGATTTGGTTTACTACAGCAGCTCACAGAATAGTACACAGACTTCCATGTAGCAATGGTCATGTTATTTTGTATTGGGATAGAGGCCTCAGACTTGAGTTGTATGATTAGCTTCACAGATTCGTAGCTCATTGTCATTGTAGATGCTTGGTTCCTCTCTTCCTAACGAGGTGTTTCTGGAGCATCCCCGCTTGACCTCGACTGAAGGCCAACAGATCACAACGTGTTGCCGATTCATTCCAGCGGGTTTAAGGATGGCGTTCAGCCAGCCCGCAACACCCCGTGGCTGTGGCGCAGCGCAGAGGCACTGCGTATAAGGGTCAGGGTCAGGATTAAGGGGTCAGGGTTAAGGGGTTAGGGTTATGGTTAGGGGTTAGGGTCGGGGTAAGGGGGTAATGGTTTTTGTTAGGATCAGGGTTAGGGGATAATACCACACGGCGTACCTTAGATGTAGGGTTAGGTGGTTAGGGTTAGAGGGTTATAGCTAGGGTTATACAGGTTAGAGGCTTATGGGTTAAAGTTAGGGGGTATGGTTAAGGGTCAGGGTTATACAGGTTAGGGGCTTATGGGTTAAGGTTAGGGGGTTATGGGTTAAGCTTAGGGGGTTAGGGTCAGGGTTAGGGTTAAGGGCTTATGGTTATGGTTAGGGTTAGGGGATGATACCACACAGCATACCCTACATGTAGCAGTAGGGTTAGAGAGAGAGATTTCGATTTTCATGTAGCTTCCATTCCACGCTTGTAGCAGCAGCTAGGCGTTTTCCTTCTCCTGTAAACAGTAACATGGTCCTTTAGGATGAGACTGGACTGCCTTCTTGTTGATGTGAAGGTTTCACATCAACAGCTACAAACAGTTTGCTGCTATCTTGAGATAGAGGACAAAATATCGGAGGCAACATCCGGATGCAGCTTGGATTCTTTTCGTTTGCCTTGTTTAGTGTCATAACTGGCGATGGATAGCCTATATTAGTTGTATAAGTCTAGTAGCTATTTTACCTATGAGAAACATTGTGCTGATATAATTCGATTTGTTTTATGTATTATAGTGCTACAGTGCAACATTCGCTCAACAGAAGTGGTGGAGGCTTAGGGTCCCAACACAAGTTTGTTTCCAAAATTTAAAATAGGCTAAACATTCTCTTAATTATTAATCTGAAAGTCAAGACAGAAATGTATGAATGACATGAAGATAACGCCTTAAATATCCTCACCCTGTGGTGGAAAAACATTAGAAATGTGAAAGAGTTTCACTGACTCTTGGCTCATACAGAACTTAACAAGTGTCTTTCAAAGTTGACCCATTGGCATATTTAGAACTATTATGTTGCCGTAACACGCTTGTACCACAGGGGGCATCACATGGATCATAAAGGGATTCCTGGGGAGGGAATACTCTTATAATTTTATAATATTGTTCCTTCCTTCAAAGAACTTCACATGATTCAGCCTTTATCAGTCATCTTGCTACCACTGCATTGACCACCAGTGACGATCACAGCAGTCATCAACAGATTGATGACTCGCATTCATGCATATCTATGATAACCCATAGTGGAGCAGGTTAGCTTTAGAGAAACTACAGAGAAACTATTAAAATGACAAGATCTTGAATTGCCCCACCAAACAATTTAGCTTAAACACACCAAACCCACCCACCCACACCCACACCCACACCCACACACCCACCCACACACCCACCCACACACACACACACCCACACACACACACACACCCACACACCCACACACACCATACACCATAATCAGTTCCTTGAGTATCTTTCTATTGTGAAAGTCAAATCAGGATCAACATTATAATCAAAAGCATTTATAGTTCCACCTCTGAATCCACGTTACATTCGGACAACCTAATCAAACACCTGAAGGGAAAACCACCAGAATACAATCAGAAAAAAAAACCTCTGAAAGCACAATGTATAAAGGAATGAATATTGTGGCTTAAATATATAGATAGATTACTGAGTATGAAAAAAAAATATTTATTGATATCTGAGATAAATAGTAATACTGTGTAAAATATGTTTTATCCTGTTGAAGATGATTGTCCATTGATAAAAGTCACTCTGTATTAATAGCGCTTTACATACCTTTCTGAAAGCATCATCTGCCACCCGGCCACCGCCTGGTTGCTGTGACAGCTCGTCTGTCGTGTGGAGCAGCGGACAGCTATAGAAAGACACCAATGGGGATCCAGCCTTACCAGACTAATAGGGAACTGCTACTATTGCCTTTCTTTAGACTGCAGGGATGCATTGAGCAGGGCATTGTGTGTGTGTGTGTGTGTGTGTGTGGAATGTTGAATTGTGCTTATATATTATGAACTATATGGAGACGAAAAGACAAATAGTAGGCCCGTAAAAGGGACGCCATCATGTTTTGATATATCGCTGCTCTATTTCTGAATGATTTTACTAGGGTTTATTGGCATTAGGAAAACACAGACACGGATTTGATCCTTTTACAAGTGAGGACCACGCTGTGCCACTCTAAACTGTGACAAAACCTTTCTTGTGCCCAGGAACAGGGATCTCTTCTAAAATAATAGAACAATACAAAGCCATAATGCATGGATTTATAAGTTAACACGTCTGTGACGACAACAACAAAACAAATGCACCCATAGCCATAGTTGTGCAGTAACAAGTGTGCCCAGCTGAATGCAGTCCCACAATCTCTGAAGAAAGTTACCGTTACTCCCTTGGGCCCCCAAGTCCCAAGCTGAGACATGACCCGTCCTCCACGATTGGTGCCAACACTGTTTCCTGTTAATACATTCCTGAATGTTCCTGAGACTGTGCAGCCTGTTATCTTGTCCTACTCTCTGCTCGGGTCATATAATGAAAGAGTTGTGCCATCAGCGGACCCTATTTATTAGTTTCAAATCTTGGGAGAGGTGTGTGTGTGTGTGGGGGCGGGGGGGGGGTTGGGGAGGGGGGCTGGCTATTGTTACCATGGTGACAACACGATTCAGGGAAGTGAAGAAACACAAATAGATGGATTCTGTTTTTGAGTGAATGGTATGTAGGGATAGGATAGAGCACCTTAATGGTATGTAGGGATAGGATAGAGCACCTTAATGGTATGTAGGATAGGATAGAGCACCTTCATGGTATGTAGGGATAGGATAGGGTACCTTAATGGTATGTAGGGATAGGATAGAGTACCTTAATGGTATGTAGGATAGAATAGGATAGGATAGAGCACCTTAATGGTATGTTGGGATAGGATAGGATAGAGCACCTTAATGGTATGTAGGGATAGGATAGGATAGGATAGGATAGGATAGAGCACCTTAATGGTATGTAGGGATAGGATAGGATAGGATAGAGCACCTTAATGGTATGTAGGGATAGGATAGGATAGGATAGGATAGGATAGAGCACCTTAATGGTATGTAGGGATAGGATAGGATAGGATAGGATAGAGCACCTTAATGGTATGTAGGGATAGGATAGGATAGGATAGGATAGAGTACCTTAATGGTATGCAGGATAGGATAGGATAGAGTACCTTAATGGTATGTAGGCTAGGATAGGATAGAGTACCTTAATGGTATGTAGGATAGGATAGGATAGAGTACCTTAATGGTATGTAGGCTAGGATAGGATAGAGTACCTTAATGGTATGTAGGATAGGATAGGATAGGATAGGATAAAGTACCTTAATGGTATGTAGGATAGGATAGGATAGGATAGGATAAAGTACCTTAATGGTATGTAAGATAGGATAGAGTACCTTAATGGTATGTAGGATAGGATAGGATAGGATAGGATAAAGTACCTTAATGGTATGTAGGATAGGATAGAGTACCTTAATGGAATGTAGGATAGGATAGGATAGAGTACCTTAATGGTATGTAGGATAGGATAGGATAGAGTACCTTAATGGGATGTAGGGATAGGATAAAGGACCTTTTACGGTATGTAGGGATAGGATAAAGAACCTTTTATGGTATGTACGGATGAAGCACCTCAAGACCGGACGTTAACACCAGGATTCAAAGCTAGTAGGGGTCTAGCTCATCAGAACTGTTGATGGTAACTCTTTCTTTGTGTGACGTTCTATTTTTCACCTTGAGCGCATGTCAACTGAATGTTTAGTAACTTCTTTGCCGTAGTATTAGGCCATGCTACTCTTTAATGACTTTTGTGTATTTCTTACCTAATTTTCTCGTTTGTTTTCTAGTATTCCTATTATGGAGATAAAATGACAATATCTAATATATATGATTAGAAAAATGGCAGAAAATAAATATGTTTCACTTTTATGGCAATGTTTAATGAAATACTACAATTCGTATGTATGTTTAAGCGAAATGATATATATAAATATATATATATATATATATTTGGTCTTAAAAAAGTATGTTGACATTCTAGATGATGTAGAGTGATGAATCTCAATAAAATTATTAACAGAAAGTTGATTCTTTCATTTCAATTTCTTAATTCAGAGTGCTATAAGTGAAGGGGGGGGGGGAGTTAGGTTGAAGGTTTGCACATATTTGCACAGTGTCCAAGCAGTATTAAGTGGGATTGATAAAGCATATCTTGTCTGGGGTTAATATGAGTAAAAGTACTTTACTTGATTTATTCTTATCTTATCTATATATGCTTACATTACACAAGTGGTCAGGTGTAATGTCATTCATAAGAAGATTGGAGAGAACGAGAAAATCTGAAAAAAATCTAAATATACTGAATTGAGATAAAACAGTGATGATAAAGTGGAGAGAACCAATTAACAGAAAATATGGATTCAAGATTCGAGATTTTTTATTTGCCATATGCAACAAGGACAACGGAATGCTTACTCCCCATTCCCTCCTCCAATAGAACACTATATACGATGTATACTATGAACTATACTTATACTATACAACACTATACTAGAACAATTCTGTACACAATAAAAATAACAATAAAAATAAAGTGACTGAATTGTGCAAAAAAACTTTAAAAAATTATTTTAAAGTGCCAGTAGTACTTTATTTCATTATTTGTCTTTTTCATTGTCTTGTTTCCATCTTTGTTCTGTTTTTGTGCAATTACCGGTACTAACTTTTCTCTTGATTTGCTCATTCTCTCTCTTTTGGGGGATTTTCTCCATTAGTTTTCCTCAGGTTTTCATGTTGATCCTTTGGTGAGAACCGAGAGAACCGAGAGGACGTCGACCATCTGGTCAGAGGTTAGAAAAGTCATTACAATTGTAACGGTTCCAAAAGGAGATTGCAAGCTTTTTGGGTTTTATTTCTCAAATTTTTAATCTGAAGAGACGCTCGTGTGTAGCCTATATGTCCCAAAAGGATAATTGTTAATTGTTTATTTTCTCTGATCAAATGCTACAGTTACTGTGGTACTTTTGTCTAAGGAATCCACTGTAGAACAGCAGTGGTGCAGGCTCTCTGTGTGGGGTTGGGTTCTCAGAAGGCCAAATAAAACGCTACTAATCAAGAGAACTTATTAAATCAAAATCAATCATTAAAATCACTTTCTAGCTTAACATGATTAACAGCAATCCATAATTTACCTCTTAATATTATTAAAGTAAAGACCTACAAATATATATATATATTTTTTAAATACATTCAAATTTAAAAAGCGTTTTGGACCAAGAGTTGGAGGAAGGTGCTGTCCCCATGGTTACGACCAGCGCCAACTTGTGATATTATTTTTGTAACGCTACTGCCAGTGTTATTATAAGAGATATATTAAGCGTTACTATATATTATTTATATGAAATGAGCCGATATCCGACCCTGGAGTGGGTGAATTCAAAGGTGTGGACACAGGAAAGTCATTTCAGTCAACGGATCATCTTCTATACCTTCAAGCTGATTTAAAGGGTGGAGTCTATCTTCCCTCAATGAAGCTACGGGTTTCAGACTTGGAGGAAGTATATTTGAACTTGGAGGACGTACAAACAGGATATAGGGGCGGGACTATGTGGGAGACTTGACTACACTGACACATTGTTTTTGTGGATTAGTCAGAAATGTGCTGTTAGATCGTCATTAACACCATCTAACGCAGTAGTTCTCAAACCCCTGGGTCCCCCCCGACATTAAAAGAGGGTCGCCAAAATTCTCTGTAAAAAATTTGAATAATTGATTTAAATTTGTTTGGACAGTAGCATAGGCTACTGTATGAATATACACCCCCCTGTGTAACTATATGTGAAATATGTCTGCATATATCAGCAGTAGTAGGTAGGTGGTTTTCCACGGTCTGTCTGTAATTGCATCAATACTATTTTAACCGGCGCCTCTTTTCTAGCCTTTACGACACAGGCCCACGTTAGTTGCTCAATCAATCAAATCGCTGCAGTCAGTGAGTGAGCAGAAAACGCACACACACACACGCACACACACACACACTCACGTACACACACACGCACACACACACACACGCACACACACACACACACGCACGCATTGAGAAGAAGAGAGAAAAAGTCAAAGTAATTTCACATGGCGTTCTCTAAAAACAGAAAGGTAAACAGCGAAAACTCTTACATGTTCATCCTTCCCCCGGGCAGTTCTAAACCAGCATGTCTCATTTGTTCTGAGATAGTGGCGAACCAATAGCGATGTTTCTCGTGACGTCACAGCCAACGTCACGTGTTTTTTTTTTTTTTACGTGTTCCGGTTGGCAAAAAGCGACACGTTACCTGAAATTAACATGGGAATGAATGGGACCTGTCAGGAAAAGCAACCATTGTTTTAGGCATAATGCCGGCAAGTTGTTGTGTGATTGGTTGCACAAATCGGATCAAAAGGGTTCTAGAAATACGTTTCCTGAGGATTCCAGAAGGAGAACCAAAGCGAGAGGCCTGGATAAATGACATTCATAGAAACAACTGGAAGCCTTTGGGTCACTCGGGACTCTGTGGTATAAATTCAAGATTCAAGATTTATAATGTCCATGTGCAACAAGTACTATGAAATGCTTACTCCCCATTCCCTTCCGCAGTATTATAAGTAATAGTGCTTTTCCTAAACACTAAAGGCCTACTATAAAAATGCTGTACACAATCGCAAATAACAATAAAGTGACTGATGGATGACATGTACATCTTCCTGTCAGGTCAGTATTTAGTTTACAGTTACAGTATACAGATGACAGTTTGCAATATTCAATGTTTTGGTACGAATTCTCAGTTATTGGAATTTCAACTGTTTGAAAACTCATAATAAAATGCATTTAGCATGAAATAACTGTTAATAGCGGTTTAACGTGACCACTAAGGAAAAACTGATAAGCGTCCAGTGATTTGAAACCCTTGAGAGACTCCTTTGTGTCTATCCATGGCGTGTCGATCAGGTGTAAATATCACCGAAGCTCCAATCTTGCCAAAGAGTTAAGAGGTTATTTTGCCATCCTTTCAATGCGTACGGGTATGGAAGTGAAGCCGAACCATTATCATACATAAGTTTAGAAGAATATCTAGAACTAGCAAGTTGATTGTTTTTCTTTTACTTATTCAGAGACTAGAACATCGCGTTAAGCAGTCGAGCACGCCGTACTTTCAATGTAAAAGATGCAAAAGTTGAGTCTCATAAATACTAAATCAATGACTTAATGAGAAGGTTGTGCCTGCAGGAGTGGACCGGGGCAACAAAGCTGGGAATTTGTACCTGGAAAAAATGTCACCTTATTTGACCAAAAAGTATGCATTTTGTTGTTATAATGGACCATATATCCAATCAAAACACTGATATTATTTATTTTTTTAACTTAATATAACAACAAATTAGCCTACAAGAAAATGACTACAGTGTATATATATAGTATATATATGACATACAAGCCCAGTGGCTATATATATTTAACAGATGTTAACAGATCATTGATGCAATACAATTAGGACACACCAATTTGCCAGCTAGACACTTGGAACATAATGATACTGCCTGTACACAAGATCAACTACTAAGAGTCTAGCCTGGGTTGTGTTTCTTGCCCGTCTGAGAAAGAAAACCCAGAGAGAAGATTGTGGTTTTGTGCTGTTAAACGTGCCTCCGTCGAGGGCAAAGAAGGGCAACCATCAAAGTACACATGTCTTTGCAGTGAATATTTAATTAACCCTCCTGTTGTTTCTAAGGGACAGAGCCTTGACTCCATTTTTGTGGACAGAAGAAGAATGTCTGCGTCTCGTCCATCAATAGCGATGTTTCTCATGACGTCACGTGTTTTTTTTATGTGTTCCGGTTGGCAAAAAGCGACGCATGACCTGAACTTTGAACTTTGAACATGCGAATGAATGCGATTCTAAGGAAAAGTAAACAGTAAGCATAATGCCGGCAAGTTGTGTTATTGGTTTGCGCACATCGGTTTCAAAAGGGTTCTAGTATACGTTTCCTGAGGATTCCAGAACGAGAAGCAAAGCGAGAATGAATCGTTCATTCCCATCTTCCATCTAGTTCTAGTTTTCATCTTTGTTCACTTCTTTGGCTTTTTTTTAATGATTGGTTAATGATTGGTTCACCGCAGACTTATTAAAGTGCCTCGTGGGCAGGATCGCTCCCTGATTCTAATGTGGAGCAGCATAGGGAGGGCTATCTTATTGGTCGTCTGACTCATCGAGGAGGCGGGATAACTTTTCTGATATCGCTGGCTGTTAATTTCATCTGCTGCTACTTTTCAGGATTGTTGGTTTTAATGAAGTGACTTTATTACAAGGTTGCTGGGCTGGCCTTTGCTCGTGATGTGTTTTTGTGTGGGCCATAAAGAAAAACACAGCCATAAACAAGCAGATAAAAGATGTAGCATGTATTATATTACAGGAAGTGAAGACCTTATGTGATGCTTTTAGTGTGTTGTCAAAGTCACATTTAGTCAGAGATTAAGATAAGTATTTGTGGTGTGGAGGCTTGGCTACAGACAGCTAGGTGAGCATTAAAGACAAGATATGATCCTTAGAGGGAGGTTCCACATCCATGTGGTCACAGAGAGTACTCCATCATAGTCTGTATATTATGACGTTTATTATAGTAAATGAATGATTGTTTTCCTGTCTTTCCGTGTTCTTCGAGTATTGAACCCGTCCTGCGCGCTCAACAGGCTACGGTTATATAAGAACAGCGTTCATGATTGTTTTGGATTACTGATATCCTGCGGTCTCACAGATGAAATCATTTATGAACATCTGTGGTGAATTTGAACTTTATCTTCAACGGTGTTATCGCATCCAACCGATAATGGTGGCTTTGATTTATCCAATAATACATCTGTATTGGTTGATCTCAGAATGTATATATGTTTTGTTTAAGCACTGCGCTCAGCTCAGGTGTGTGCGCAGTAAGTGCGCAGTGGGTGTGTACAACAAAGGTATCCAGTCAACTTTAGGTTTGAGCCAGCACCTGAAGTCAGATTAGCTGGTACAATGGTTAGACCACAGGGATTGTAATCCAAGATTTTTAATTAACCAACTTTTAATATGGAATTTTGTTTGGGTCAGAGTAATGCCATGTTTGGTTGATCACAGCCTCGTTCAACCATCCAGTGTAGCCGAGGTGAATGGTGGACTCTAGAGGGAGCCCACATGTCAACTAGCCTACTGACTTGAACACTAATGGTATGGTAGGAATTGGTATGGTATGAATTGAACACTAACGGCATGTTTATATATGAGCTTTCAATAAAGATTAAAGACCTATATATATGATCTTTCCATTAAGATTAAAGGCCTGCCATTTAGTTCCTCAGTTTCTCGAAATATAATGCAACATGGGAGTGAATAAGGATTCCTTTAAAAAAAATATATTGTAACTTTTTCACAAGAATCTCAAAGTGGCAAGTAAATAAAATTGTAGCGTGGCAACAAGTGAATAAAGCATTTGATTGCAATAGTTTGTCAATAGTTGAGATAGCTGTTGAAGCTAAGCTAAATAAAAAAACGACCAATCATTGCAAATATAAGTATGGGAATTATGATCTGTCCACTTGTTAATCAAATTTGAGATGAATAGTGATTTGTTTTCTTTCACAACCGTTTTTTTAGGTCCTTATCCTGAATAGGTCAAACAAAAACGATTGGAGAACTTGTTAAAGTGGAGCTACTTATCAACAGTGGGAAATATTACTGAAATATAATCCAAAAGGTCATTGCAATTAATTTCCGTCTACATCTGTAATATGAAATGGTCCAATTATAAATGAAATGTCATGAACAAAACTAACCAGGAGGCTACAACATTAACTTTGCTACTACCGTTTAACATGGTAAATAACATGGGCCGTGACAACACATTATTTCCCCATCACTGCCGAGTCAGGGACCCCAGGAAAGACACTATACCACATAGGTCTATTCTGAGGCTCTCTCTTGGGCCACTTAGTGGATCAAATCGTGTTGCAATCTGTTCCATGTCTGTGCTGTCCAATGTGTCCTGGTTAAGAGGTACAGTAACTATCAGGCAAGTCTATCAATGGTGCCCTGACTGGAGCAGAGACTTCTGCAATCCCAGCAGCAGGTGGAGGACCAGCAGTGAGGACAGCAGGTGGAGGACCAGCACTGCCTCCTCATACTATTATCAACATTCCAAATTGTATCCGGTGCACACTTTTTTTGTTGCACACCATTGTACCTATGCAAATCAGTGAATCTTACCATTTCAACTAGGTTGTGACAGGAAATTAAAAAAAATGCAATGTGACAAAAATCTTAGAAACAAATTATATTTTATAAACATAGAAAATGGCTTTGTCATTCACAAATCACTTAAGATCCATCATCACATCAATAATTATAGTGTCGTCATTTGTGTGCAGCTCAAAGGTCACTTGGGTATCAGGTCATTCATGTCACATTGTGATGGTAGCAGTGCACACTTAAAAGCCAAATAGAAAACTTCAGCCTGACCCTTGAACAAACGTTATCCCACTATAGACCCCAGCTGTTTACATGAAGCAAATTTGCTACACACCATCATCATGCATATCCTGGTCCAATACCAGAAGCTAGTACAGAGGATATGGATGTGTCATTATTTAGCCTCCACAATAAAAGATGACCGGAGAACCAAAGTCCAATCCTGAAATAATCAAGGAGATCAGTGGTTGTATGGGTTAAACCAACATGCAGATCATCCATGAATGTTGGACTTTGTTTAATCTTCATAAATACATCTGCAACTGCTACACGTGTGTCACCATTAGTGCATCAATGGTCGAGGGTTTCCAATGAAAACTAAATGTTGCCAATGAAAACTAAATGTTTCCCAGTCTGTCCTTGGCCCTCAAATGCAAAAGGAGCAGGACCCTAAGATCAAGCCACCAACACGTGGATCATAACATGTGGAGGCGAGGTCCTACAGCTTGCCAAGAATCTGCATGACCGCAACAGTGGTGCTCTGGCCAAAGATGAAAGCTCCACAGATCAAGGTTATGACTCCCCACGCAGTGAGACACACTCTGGGGAAAAGAAAAATCGTTATGTGAATGGCAATTACAGCTCTTGTCAAAAGGAAGAAAGTAAAATGCTAAAATTCACTTTGGAACCTTTGAAAACTGAGTGGAGAAAAAAAAAAATATTAAATATTACATTTATTTTAAGGTTGCCCCAAAGTGGGGAAACAGACTGTGGCAAAAATATGACTTTCTGCTCATTGGAGCAGTCGTCAGGAGACTTGACTGCATTAAAAGTAAAGACCTCACCTGGTCTTGAAGGACACTGGCTCCGACTGCATGGCGAATATCAAACACAGACCTGTAAGGAGACGAGGTTCAGAGGAATAGGAACTACAAATAAGATGACTACTTCCTCTGGGGGCGCTCACGTTACCGGGGAAGATGAAAATGAAGGCGGCGCTGATCCCGCCGATGACGCTGATGATCTTGCTGATGTCCGGGACGAACATGGCAATGAGGAGGGTCACCGCGATCCACAGCACTGTCAGGACGTAGCGGCTGCGTCTCTCCAGCGTGCCAGTCACCACACCGTCACTGCCGGTGCACAACCTCAGCAGGGGCTCCTGAAGGACTGGCCTGTAAAACATCTTCAAACTCAGTCCACAAGGCCCAGGGTTCATCCTCGGTCCACAAAGCCCAGGATCTCGAGAATGACTGACCTGCCTAGAAGTAGAATTATGGGATAAATGGTGGTGATTGAGATCCCAAACAGCAGCCTGGCGATGATCATCAGCATGTCGTCACCGGTGTAAGACATCAGAATGTCTGGTTTAACCCCCGCGCCAAACGAAAGGTATCCATAAACCCCTGTAACACAGACCAATACCATTAGTAAATGCATCTATAAACCCATGTAACCCAGTTCAACGCTTTTTGTAAATGTATCCATAAACCCACAGATTAATACTATTAGTAAATGTATCCATAAACCCCTGTAACAGATTAATACGATTAGTAAATGTATCCATAAACCCCTGTAACAGATTAATACGATTAGTAAATGTATCCATAAACCCCTGTAACAGATAATACTATTAGTAAATGTATCCATAAACCCCTGTAACACAGATTAATACTATTAGTAAATGTATCCATAAACCCCTGTAACAGATTAATACTATTAGTAAATGTATCCATAAACCCCTGTAACAGATGAATATGATTAGAACATGAATACCTTTACTACCTACTAAGTTGCAGGCCTTTCTTAAGAGGAATTATTTTATAATATATAGAATAATGTGCTCATGTCAATAATTTCATTTCCGCATAACTGCCATTTTCTTGCATGTTATTATTTTTTAATCCTACATCCATAGAGTAATTGTGTAAATGTATGTCAGTGGCTATTTAGACGATTTTCAAAGTTTCCCCCAAAACTTTTAAAGAAAAATCTACTCAGAAGGACCTCATGGGTCCAAGAGGCAACAATGTTCAATATATAAAATAAGGCCTAGCAAGTTTACCATTCTTACTACAAACACACATTTAAAAACGTTTTACCAGTCACAGGCTGACATACAGATTTTACTCAAAGAATAATACATATCCACCACAAAAACAATAGATATCCAGACACTGAATAATTAATTATGGATTATTCTGACCGGTTAGCGTGTAGATGATGAGGCAGATCACCATGGAGACCACAGAGATGAAGACCCAATGGGACAGCCTCTGGTTCTCCATGCTGCTGAAGATGGCAATGGAGGCCTCGTGGCACTAGAACAAAACAAACACAGGCACACAAGTCACACGCACATACGTAATTAATGCCTCACATACAGCCATTCAAATACCAGAATGAGTGATGTGATCTAAAAAGACAATGTCTATTAATCCAACATTCTGAGCCCAAGATAAACGGGACATTAAAAACCATGTGAGTTTGCACAGGAAGAAGCACAATTCAACAAAGCACCAAGGAGGTCCAGTGGAACACATCTACTACAAGATACACAATGCTTTATTGGCCATTTGCAACAAGTACAATGGAGTGCTTACTCCCCATTGCCTCCCGCAGTATGAATTAAAAACAAAAAACTATAAAAATATATATACACAATAAAAATGAACATAAAAGAACAATATATAGCTCATAAAGA
This sequence comes from Muraenolepis orangiensis, assembly GCA_027704905.1. NCBI lineage: Eukaryota > Metazoa > Chordata > Actinopteri > Gadiformes > Muraenolepididae > Muraenolepis > Muraenolepis orangiensis. The sequence continues at coordinate 26,852,475 of CM051010.1, forward strand.
CACGTCTGCTCTCCTCCAGCGCCGCGGTCGCCTGAACCCCAGTAATACACTGGGGATATAACAAGTGTCCTTCCAACCTAGTTACATGCACCTGGACCCTCATTTATACCTTCCATCACCGTGCATCTTAGCCTCAAAGTCTGTTGTGGTTGCCTTGGCAACCTAGAAGGTTAACCGTCAAGACGTTTGCTCCTCTATTAAATATAAAATATGCATTCGCTGCCCAACTGATGTGTAGGCAGAGCGGCCCAGACTCCGAGCCAGGCAACCTTTACATTAGCGATCACTTAACACCCTTCAGGTCAGACACTATTTCCCGCTAGAAATGTCAAAATGTATAGTTGGACATTTCAACAACATCAAAATACTGCATATTTCCTGCAGTGCATAGTGAACTAAAATAGTCAAACCATTATTCCCCTTGCAAGTACCTCTACTCACTTGAAAACCAAAGCAGATGGTTGGGATAACGCTGAACATGGACGCCCAGGATGTTATTCTGTTGGGAGGCAGAAAGGAAAATACACTTTAGCCAATCATCACAGGTCCACACCTGGCTGGGCCACACCTGGCCAGCCAACCCCATAGCCACTTATTAAGCCATTACATTAGTCATTTAGCAGAGGCTTTTATACAAAGCGACTTACAATCGTGTGTTTCAACAAAAGGTAGGTAAGAGAACAACTCGTCACTAGAAGTCAAAAGTGCATTTTATTCCTAACAAGTCTCCAAGAGCTGAACCAGTGCTCAGGTAGAACAACCATTACTGAGCCAACAGGAGGAGAACTTGGATTTATCATGTGTATCACTACAGTGGCCCCTCAACCAACATCAAGCTCACCACAGGACTTTTCATCTTTACAAAACCCTACCCCAGGAGCAGCTCATCAAAAGAATGTCCAAAAATATGGAAAAGTTTGTTTAAATAAAAATAAAACTTGTACCGCACACACTATAGTATAGTGTTTAAGAAAATTCATACTGCGGGAGGGAATGGAGAGTAAGCATTCCACTGTACTTGTTGCATACGGCAAATACAAATCTTGAACTACATTACGATAGTAAATACAGAATCTTTTGTTGTGCGTTTGTTCATTGGCAACGTCGTTGTAGTTAGAATAATAAACCATATGTCACTGCAGGTCAGCCAGGACTTGAGACCAAATAGTTTTAAATTATCCTGGGAATACAATTCTGCATTTGTCAGGGAATGTTTAGCAAGCACATTTTACATAGTCAGCCAAAGTTAAATGTAGTCCCACCATGTTTATGCACTACATACGCATGTACAAGAGCCATCCTGTGATCAATCATGTCCGGAAGAACGGGACATAAGTACATGCCACAGGAGGGCCTACAAAGAACTGGCCACGGGCAACAAAGTCATTCATAATAGTCTGCCATGTGGATTATTTAACAGGCGTTCAGAACCGACTGACCTCATTACTGGCTAGAAGGAATGGGATAGGGAAAAAAAATGTAACATTTAAAAATACCTTGTTTTGGGTCAGTTTCAAATTTTTCTTCAGGCGCTTCATGTTACGAGTAGTGATTAATTCAACCAATTACGTTTTTTTTGGGTGGTGTATTCCTTTAAGGCATGAGACCTGAAAGTAGTCTAGACTTTAAGAACAGTGATCCACTTCATCTTTATGACCTAGATAACTATTGGCCATTTTCCCCCCTTATCAAAGTTGGAATTATTGAGGACTTGAAACATTTTACAGAACCTTACAGTGCCCTGCACTCTATCACAGACGTTTTTGAGTCTAAGTCCACGTCAAGTCTCTCGAGGCAAGTCCACCTTGAATCTATAGTAAAAGTGGACACGGTTACATTTTGATGATTCATTGTGTGCGCTTAATTAGATTGTTTAATTTCTTGTGTAAAATTGGTTATTAACTATTTAAGGAGAGAATGGACACAAAGGAACACATTTATCCAGAAGACGGCAATAATGCAACATTAGGGCTGCACATTGCCTCACTATACCAGAGAACAAGCAAACCTGTCTCCGCGCCAGTGATGTTGTGATGGAGTACGCTCTCAGTTACACACAATCTCCTGATAAAAATGCATACTAATCGGTTTCATCATGCAAAAATATGAATGATTAAATATATATTTCTGCATCCAAAAACACTGCAGTCATTTGAGCGTGCTACAGTTGATCAGGCGATTGACTCAATGCTTTGGGCTTTGCAGGAATGAGGATTTTAGAGTCCTAGCCAGTTGAAAACATGAAGAAAACAAATCTGCTCATTTGATTTAGTTTGGTAACTAGAGACGTCTCCCACATAGGCTTAAAGTACGGAAAGTAATCAAAACTATTGTTTGTTTGCTACGCCCGGTATTTGTATGCTTATTGCCTGATGGCGGAGGAATCCTTGTTATAGTTATAATGGCCATACAAAACATGTACACCACTAATTAATTATGTTTTGTATTATTCATATTTTTATAATTGAGTCACTAGTAGGCCTACTGGTTTAGTTCTTCAAGTCATTATTATGCTATGTTATTATGTTTTTTTGAATAACAATGCAACAAACACTGCATACAATGACATTGTATTACATCCCTTAGAACCAGACCACATTTTTGCTTTCAAGTCTCCAGCTCTGCCAGGCAGATATACATAAGAACAATGGGTTTTTTTGGAGTGGTTGTCGCCCCAAACAATTCCTGGAGAAAAAAAAAAGTAGAAATATAACGCAAATGTTCACTCTTACCCGCCGCTGTAGATGGGACTGATGTGGACTAGTGGTAAGGGCATGCTGTGATATTTGATTATGATGGCTGTCGTCATGTAGGTAGCTGCCAATGTGCCAAGAACACTAGAAAAGAACAACAGTCAGGTGGTTGCCATGGTGCCCAAAAGAACTGCACACAGTTGGGAGGATATTTCAGAAATGCTTCTTCTAGGCCACAGACCTGATGTACTTGAGGATGCTGATCTCCTTTGACAATGACAGAGGGAGGATGAGGAGGAGACATAGCAGCAGCAGGGCGAAGCGCTGATCCGTGTACCAGTGGTGTGGCATCATGGACTCTGGCAGGTCGGTCACCAACTCGTATATGGACAGACTCACTGAACAGCACAGACACCAATACACAAATCAATATAATGTCCTTTCATTCTACCAGCCAGATATCAATTGCTTACCATTAAACTGCCTTAACCATTGATCACAGGGAAGTCCTAACTCGAGGCCAATACATTTTGATATATACACCGTATATAAAACCAAAAATGTGAGACAACGCAAGATCTACTGCAGGTATCCAGGCCATGTAAGACAAGTTCATTCATCCAACAGCTCCACTCTAATTTGCCTCCATCAAAAGTTAAACTCAGCAATCAAATGCGGAAAAAGTACTAGCGGCTACCCATCAATTGTAGTCATCCATCTACAATTGTCTTTTTACCTGCCAGAGTGGAATAACTACTGGCCAAGCACTTGTTTTGCAAGTACACTATGTATTTGTACATGCCAAATAGTCAACTCTGTCCACCATTGGTTGGTGGCAGATGTTAACATTGGAAACACATCACCCGCCAAGCTTCAACTCACATTTCTCCAGCTGATCATCCACTATGACCAGAAAAGCCACAGATATCATGAAGAGGTTGAACACAAAGCATATCTCGCACAGCTGGCCAATGGACGGCCCACAGAGCTCCCGGACCACCCCCTGGTAAGTACACTGGCCACTGATGGACGACGAGTAGCCCAGTATGATGAGGCCACTGATCAGGAAGACCAGAGACACCTAAGGGGTGAAGCGCATGCATGTTAGAGTGAACATACCCAGACCGGTTTGGTGGATCACATTAGTAACTCATGGGCGCTTCCACCATGCAGAAACACAATGGTCCTGCCTACTAGCATTCACAATGGTCCTGCCTACTAGCATTCACAATGGTCCTGCCTACTAGCATTCACAATGGTCCTGCCTACTAGCATTCACAATGGTCCTGCCTACTAGCATTCACAATGGTCCTGCCTACTAGCATTCACAATGGTCCTGCCTACTAGCATTCACAATGGTCCTGCCTACTAGCATTCACAATGGTACTGCCTACTAGCATTCACAATGGTCCTGCCTACTAGCATTCACAATGGTCCTGCCTACTAGCATTCACAATGGTCCTGCCTACTAGCATTCACAATGGTCCTGCCTACTAGCATTCACAATGGTACTGCCTACTAGCATTCACAATGGTACTGCCTACTAGCATTCACAATGGTCCTGCCTACTAGCATTCACAATGGTCCTGCCTACTAGCATTCACAATGGTCCTGCCTACTAGCATTCACAATGGTCCTGCCTACTAGCATTCACAATGGTCCTGCCTACTAGCATTCACAGTGGTCCTGCGGGATGCTCTCTGGTGCGGTTATACTCTAGCATGTCTAGCATGGTCTACAGCAGTTTGAGATACGGTCTGACCGGATTTAGTTTTAAAGAACCAGAAATCAAACCAGAGGGAAATCTCATCAAATAAAACACTAAAAAGTTTGCCCCCTGGAAGTTTTTTCAGACCTGTTGTACCACGACAGCGGCACAAAAGAAAATACTTAAGTCTAAATTAGGTTTTAGACATTATTTAAGTCTAAATTAGGTTTTAGACATTATTTAAGACTCAAGAGTATGGGTGATCCGCTGGGAACTGAGGTTCCATTTTTTTTTTTTAATGTTGTTGACATTTGATGTCATCAAATGAAAGCATATTTGGTACACTTTTAACCATTTCCTTCTACAATGATCAAATTTGATCAGCCAAGCCGAGAACATTTGTACAGTCCCAAATGGTACAGCCTCAAGTCATGAACAATATCTGCAAAGTTCACAGCCCAGAAAATAACATTTACACCCCCCACCTCCTCCCCCAACACAAACTAATACGCTTACTGGCCAACAGACTTCATTTAGAAAGGGCAACTGGAGCCCTTTCTGGTGCCAACACTGGAGGCGTTAGCACCTCATCCTGCACTAATGGAGACGACGAGGTGGAAGGTCAAAAGGATAAAGTGGACGGGAGACGATTATGGGCACAGGGTGAATAAAGAGATCATTTATTTTCCAAGGGAGGGTTGGTCAGTCCCCATTCTTCATGGTCCGCTTGGCTACAGGAACTAAATGTCTAGACTGGTCAGTATCCAACAGATCCATGACCAGCTCTGAAATAGAAGAAACGGCTTGAGTAATAGCCCTGTCAAAGAGAAGGATTAGGATCATGTGGAGCTACCAGAAGAAGGATGAGGTCACTTGATGAAGCCATATTGTACAGTTAAGGATTGGCTGTACTTCGCCATGTCATGTATTCCGTCTACAGAAGCCTATAGCAGAACCACTCAAGAGGCTTGTAATGAACAGACTGTTCAAGAGCAATGAAAGGAAGAAAACTCCATTACACTTGGTCTGTCTGGTCAAGTGTATAACTTTATCACATATATCCTACAGGGGTTCTGATTCATACAACAGACAAAACAGAAATGTGCACGAAAAGTCTCTTGAGGAAAGTCCACCTTGAATCTATAGTAAAAGTGGACACAGTTACATTTTGTATGGAAGCATTGCAGATTTCAAATAAAACGTTTGGGTGATTAATTAGATGATTCATTGTGTGCTTAATTTGATTGTTTAATGTCTTGTGTAAAATTGGTTATTAACTATTTGTGCAAGAAAAAAAACCCACAAGTAACCAAATGCCGAGGCCCTAGCTGACAGTAATATACCACATTAGTATTGGACACTTCACCTTTAGTTTCACATAAATAACTTGGGTTCCTAACGTCTAGATGTTTGCAGGTAGCGTACAGTTCTCTTAACTTCTTAAGTCAAAGTCAAAGTAATGACAACCTCAGCATTTTTTTAACTTCCATAATTGTTCCAATTGATTTGTTACACATCCCACAGTAGTATCCATTAACTATTGAATTACCGGATAGTGAATTATTGTTTTGACATAATTGGCTAGAACCCAGCAACGCACGGCACAGATAGATCAATATGAATAACAAGATATTTGTATTAGCCGATTGCAACAGGTACATTGGAATGCTTACTCCCCATTCCCTCCCGCAGTATACATCTCCAAAACACCATAAAAATATATACAATAAAAATTAACAAAAAAAGATAAAGCAAACGGTTAGAGATCAGTATATAGTTTGCTACCCACCAGCTCGACGGCGACAGCGCTCCGGATCCCTCCGGCCCTCTCGAAGGCCCAGGGGAAGTTGAGCAGCCCGGCCCCCAGCGCGGACTTCAACATGATAAAGATGGCGCCGGTGGAGCCTAGCCGCGGAGCGTCCGCGTGCGGCGGAAGCAGCGCGGTCTTGGAGACGGACGTCAGCAGGCTAATGCTCTCTCGAGCCAGCTCCTCCATGGTGAGTAACAGACGGTCTGATGGGGAACCTTCTGGAGGGGGAGCAGAAGGCTCTTCTGGGGGGGGGGGGGGAAAGCAGAAAGTTCTTCTTGGGGAGCAGACAGTTCTTCTGGGGGGAGCAGAAGGTTCTTCTGGAACTTTGTTGGAACGCTGCTTCTCAGGTGTCCAACTTTGAGCTCACATCCACTCTTCACGAACAGGTGACCCTGGAAAACCAGACCTCCTAACAAGCAGGTGACCTGCTGAGGAAGACACAGGTCTAGAGGTTCTGCTCCTGGCGAACCCACAGAGAGGCGTTCCCGTCCCCCACGTGCCTACTGTTCATTCGCACGACGTCGTTAACACCAGCCAATTAGACTGATGGACGCGCTGCACAATTAGGAATCAGAACTAGACGAGGCGCCCGTCCACCACGTGACTAGAGCCATTAGCATGACGTAGCCAATAGACTCGTAGTTCTAAATTCCTAATGACTAATTGTATAGTACGTCCATCCTACGTCCACCAAAATGTAGTCATTCAATACAAATTATTTTAGATTCCCTAATGGAGCAGTTCTTAATTTCAGTTAACACTAAATACAAATATAAATATAAGATTCAACAGATCATTTGCAAAATTGACAATACATCAATTGTATCAGCACCTATACTCCCTACCTGGTGCATCCAATTCTCATCCAGATATTTAGGATACTCCTCAGATAATTGAGTAAGCAGGATAAGCCAAACATAATGTTGATCTTTTAATCTGCATGAAGGGGGAGGACCATGATCTTCACTGGGCCCCATGATCCAGGTCTTAACTGGCTCCATGTGGCCCCTGGTGTATCGGGGGCCGGTTAGCAGGTGACTGCGTCGGGCCCTTTGTCAGGACCGTTGCTGCATCTGGGAACCCAGGAGGGGAATGAGGGCATGTGACCTCATGGCTTGCAGTCAATTTTTCCCCAAATCTCTTTGCACAGTTAGATGGTTTCAGGGTCATTCCCCAGAGTTTCCCAAGGTTCCGAGGGAGATTAGCCGGCCAACCGGACCATCATCGGCGAGGCCAGGTGACAGATTCACAGGCTGGGCCCATTAGGCTGGGATAAAGAGCCAAGGCTTACCGACACACATCACCTCTGATACAATCAGCCTGCACCATTGGATCGGAACTCCACGATTAAATACAATTAGCCCAGGTTATTTATAATCCGGCACACAATTATTCCTTATCAAAATAAAAATTGAATTAGTGAATAGCTGCAGAGGGAATTCGAAATGAGAAGTCTTAATGAGTGAAGTAGCTATATGTTTTGTTGAAATGGGCTTGGTTCTACTCTTGAGACTTCATTGATACGATTATGATTTAATAACAGCGAAGTGAAGTAGAAGATAAAATGGGTAGGACGAGTCCTTTTAAACCGTGTGGATTACGATGACCTTGATTGGCTGGAGACTGTAGGCCCAATCCGTAGGTTACGTCTCTCAGTAGTCCTCACTGAGTCTGGAATTTCCATGAGATCCTTATCAAAGAATATTTACTATACGTCCTATTAAAGCAGCCAACCAACACTCCACTCAATGACAAATTTGACAGAAATCGATTTGCATGTTTAAAACAACAAATATGCACACTCTGAACTTGTTTAAAATGTTTTTTTTTTTTTCAAAAATCAAGAGCCATGGTGATGCCTTTTTTATTGATGAAATACATTTTCAACAGTTTGTCAATGCTATTTTATATACAGTGAAGTAATGAATCATGGTAGAAGATAAGTTAACTGTTGTTCAGAGTTCATTAGATGGAATAAAAAAAACAATACCAATAAAGACAATAAAGGAAAATACTTAATCAAGGGAGAAATGGGTCATTTGTAAATACCTGCATGTGTGTGAGAGAAATGTCTGTCTCTGTCATCTGTCTCTGTATACTTTTAGGGAATATGCATCTATGCACTCAGATAAACACATTGAATAAATATAAAAAAAACGGAAATGTTTCGGTCCAAAAAATAAAAATAAAAAAGGAATTAAGTCATTTGGTCTAAAGAAGAACACTTTGTGAAAATGTACAATTTTGGGTGACATATTGGGGTTGATGTCCAGGTACGATTTGTTTTGTATTTTTTTTTGAAAATGTAGTGTAATACTGTAATCCAAAACGGCTCAATGCTCACAGATACACACAGCTCTCGTAAGCGACTTTGATAACCGGCAGAGGAGACGTGTCCCCCACCTCCCCTCTTCAGTCTCTTGGTAGAGTTCAGGGCAGTGCAGCCGTGTTCCGTGCGTTTGGCCTTTTGGGGAAAACCACTCCCTTTACGTCTCTGAGGCCGCCTCCGGCAGCACAGGGCCGAGGCCCCGGGGGATCCAATCAAACGGTAGGGTTCTTGCCCGTGTGCGTGGTGATGGTGGTGGAGGAGGAGGATGTGGTGCTCTGCTGCTGTAAGTAGGTGGGCCGCTTCACGCGGGGCTTCTTGCGCTTGGGTTTGCTCTTGGCCTTGGTCAGCTGCACCACGAAGAAGGACAGGACAACCATGGCGCCCAGGAACGCAAAGACCGGGATGGTCTGGCCCACTTCCTGGTTGTAGCGGCCTGGCATTATCCCTGAGGAGGAAAAAAAAAAAACCCGTATTAAACACCCAATCTTGCAATCTTCCATCAATACCATCTGGAGTCAGTAGATTTAGCCTGCTTTTAAACTCCAAATGAGCGCCCTGGTCCAGTGTTGGTGAATCTGCGGTAATGTCTTCGTATTTCACTAATGGAGGTTTGGACTAACCTCCAGGGATGTCCCAGGCCCCACTTTCCCCGGGAGACAGAGGTCTGACCTGGGGTCGGTAGGGCCTTACGTTGGGCAGAGCTACCTTGTCCAGGTCCACCGACAGCAGCTTCTGGTGCTTCCACAGATTACTGGGGAACACAATAGAGCAACACGAGAGCGAGAGAGAAAGAGCGAGAGAGAAAGAGCGAGACATGGGGAGAGAGAGAGTGTGTCTGGTTGAGAATAATTTTTTCTTTAGTTTAGCGCCTCAAAGAGTTGTCCACATTGTCCTCATGCTTGGTTAGTGGGAGTTCTCAGTTTGGAGGCGCTAAAGTAAATGTGACACGAGCCTCGACAACAAGTACTAAGTGTAAAAAGAATAAACACACAGGGTTTCTGCCAACAACACTTCTACTCTCTAAAAAGGAATGTATAAGGTAATGTGAAATGAACCTGGGTGCCGTCTCGTTGAGTGGCTGGGGCTTCGCCCAGGACAGGTGAGGGCAGGCAGGTAAAGGGCGGGGCTTAGGATCACCCAGGTGTGCCTCCAGCACCTTAGAGTAACGATAGAGATGGTTGCCTGGGAGGAGAAGAGTGGGAGATGTACTTAACACACATGAGAGAGTATGACTGCATGGCGTATGAACATGCAATCACGTTTGATTCATTCAATCTATATGTCTGACGATTACCATTCAAGTCCCTGCTTACCTTCCAGTCTTTGAGGCAGTGGCCGGTCTGTGCCTGTAGGTGGCGCTACTCTGCTGTGGGAGTGGACCAGACTTGGGGGAGTCATGCTGTAAGACGTGTACTGCAGCAGAGCATCCAGCATCCAGAAACAATCTGGAATGGAAGGAAGTGAGCATAGAGGAGGTAAGGTAGTGATGGTGCACATAGTGAGGCGGTGATGGTGCACATAGAGAGACGGTGATGGTGCACATAGTGAGGCGGTGATGGTGCACATAGAGAGACGGTGATGGTGCACATAGTGAGACGGTGATGGTGCACATAGAGAGAGACGTGATGGTGCACATAGAGAGAGACGGTGATGGTGCACATAGAGAGACGGTGATGGTGCACATAGAGAGACGGTGATGGTGCACATAGAGAGAGACGGTGATGGTGCACATAGAGAGAGACGGTGATGGTGCACATAGAGAGACGGTGATGGTGCACATAGTGAGACGGTGATGGTGCACATAGAGAGAGACGGTGATGGTGCACATAGAGAGAGACGGTGATGGTGCACATAGAGAGACGGTGATGGTGCACATAGTGAGACGGTGATGGTGCACATAGAGAGAGACGGTGATGGTGCACATAGAGAGACGGTGATGGTGCACATAGTGAGACGGTGATGGTGCACATAGAGAGAGACGGTGATGGTGCACATAGAGAGAGACGGTGATGGTGCACATAGAGAGACGGTGATGGTGCACATAGAGAGAGACGGTGATGGTGCACATAGAGAGAGACGGTGATGGTGCACATAGAGAGACGGTGATGGTGCACATAGAGAGACGGTGATGGTGCACATAGAGAGAGACGGTGATGGTGCACATAGAGAGACGGTGATGGTGCACATAGAGAGAGACGGTGATGGTGCACATAGAGAGAGACGGTGATGGTGCACATAGAGAGAGACGGTGATGGTGCACATAGAGAGAGACGGTGATGGTGCACATAGAGAGACGGTGATGGTGCACATAGAGAGAGACGGTGATGGTGCACATAGAGAGACGGTGATGGTGCACATAGAGAGAGACGGTGATGGTGCACATAGAGAGAGACGGTGATGGTGCACATAGAGAGACGGTGATGGTGCACATAGAGAGAGACGGTGATGGTGCACATAGAGAGACGGTGATGGTGCACATAGAGAGACGGTGATGGTGCACATAGAGAGACGGTGATGGTGCACATAGAGAGACGGTGATGGTGCACATCCTGTGATCCCTGGTCACTAAACGGCTGCTTTGACTGGGCTGTAGTTTGGCCAAGCAGCAGTTTGTGATGACCATTGATTTTGCCGGTGGCTCAGTAGCTGGAACAAGAGCTGTATCCTCCATTCTGGTTATTCTTCTTTCTTTTTTTTTTAAAGCATTTTCACAGCCTAGTAATAAACAGTAGCGGCATTAACCTTAGCTGAGGTTGTTGTGAAAATGTCTATAAGATCTTCTTTTGATATTTTATTATCAACCAGCTTCACCCAGCTTCACCCACCCACCCACCCACACATGTAGGCGTCCTCTTGTTAGTTTTTACCTTTCTGTCTGTGGCTGTCATCTATACAGTTAGAGTCTCCATATAGAGCTATGCGTCCCCCACCATCAGATGGTGTTTGGTACAGTCCAAGGATTGGAACTCCTTCCACTACTGCCGTCTCCTGCTTTAACACCTCCAGACCTACACACACACACACACACACACACACACACGTTGATATGTGACCCAACAGTACCAGAGCAGGCCGGCTGCACAAACATTGTTAATGAAAAAGTGTTGATTCAAAGATGTCAAATAAATACCTTGGTCTTTAAGACTTTTGGCAATCACGATTCCATCTTCAGGGAAGCGGGCGATGCTGCAGCCTGAGGCATAGTACACTGAAGAGGAGGGAAACACCCAGGGACCACTGTTTAAAGACATTCAGCAATGACTTCTGCATTAAGATACATCGCAGTAAAGCATGTTATCCCCCGAACCTTGGAGGAACGTAATCTGATTCGATCATGCAAATATGATGCCATGTACGTTCAAAAGCTATGCCTGCCGGTCCTGTTAATGTCATGCTAATGTCATGTTAATGTCCCACCACCACATGAAGTGACATGAACTACATTTGAAAATATAATATCAAATAAATATTCGAGTGGATTTCTTTGAATAATATGAATGGAAATAAAAAGACAAAAAGTGCAAATGAGCTGTGAGAAAGCATATTTATTTTCATTGTGTGTGTGTGTGTGTGTGTGTCTTACTGTCATGATCTGCCATGGTGAAGTCTCCCTCGTACAGCCCGTCGCTGAACGCCATACCCCAGACGGAGAGCAGCTCGTTGAGGGCCGGTACGTTAGCGCCTCCTGTGTCTGGCATCCACCACTGCCTGCACATTACATAATAAATAATAAATAAAAAATATATATATATATAAAGCAAATGCCACTTGAAAGCTTTGTGGAGCACATTTGTGCGACACCGACAGAGGATTGAATACAACCATCACACTTTAAGCTCAAAGTACGCCCCCCCCCTGCTGGAGAGCTCAGGTACCTGGTGTTCTCATCGTAGAACTTGACCTTCCGCATGACGGAGGTGTTGTACCAGTCGCTGAACACGATGAGCGACAGGCCGTTGTCGATGTCCCGCCGCAGCTTGGTGATCTCCTCTGGGAAGTACTCCTCCTCGCTGTCCACCATCAGCAGCGTGCCGTACTGGCTGCCGTCGAAGCAGGTGATGGGCGCGCCCAGGACCTCCACGAAGTAGCCCATGCTGCGGAGGTGCTGGTACATGTCCCGGAAGTTGGTGTGGATGTGGTCCCCGTTCCTGCACACGCGCACACACACACACACACACACACACACACTTAGGGTGGCGCAGATTTAGTATACTACTATAATAGCAAAGCAAGTCAGTGTGCCACCTTGTTTACCATTTCACATGTGACTGGATTGGAAAGAAGGCAAATTATTAACAATTGGACTCCAATTGCACACACGCACGCATGTCTGCCAGCAGATTGTCTGCCCTTACGTAACTCATACGTAACTCATTGTTCATCCAGTATCTGTCTAATGTCTTCTGTATTCACATGCTCTAGTCTACTCTGAACCCTCTATTGGCCGCGCTGTGCTGCATTGCGTTGGTAGGATAAGGTAAGGTAACCAGCAATACCACAAATAAGCATCCAGTCAGCCACACAAGGCTGGAGCACAGTTGACATTACGCTGGACACACACCGCCTGCGGGTTGGAGCAGCCACACCACCCAAATATAGACTTATAGAGAAGAACAAGCACAACAAAATAAATAAAGTCAAAGAAAACCACTTTGGGAAAATGTCAAAACCTTTCTCAAGTCTTCAAGAGAGTTCAACACGTGTGTTACTGCTGCAGCATACTGTAGCATAGTGAGTTTATACCACACATGTGTTACTGCTGCAGCATACTGTAGCATAGTGAGTTTATACCACACACATGTGTTACTGCTGCAGCATACTGTAGCATGAGACTAGCATGAGCATTAGTTTCCACCCCCTGGTCCCGAGAAGCAGCTACACTCCCCACAACAACACCCACCAGTCCAGCGGGTCGTTCTTCATGCGTAGGTTGTCCCGTGGGAAGTAGCCTGGCGGGTAGCGCAGGTTGTGGTACTGGTCCCACAGCACCCTCTTGCTGCGCGGAGGCGTCGGCACAATCTTTACTTTGATGGGCAGCTTGACGGTGGAGGTGAGCTCCCCGCCTACCTCCGACTGGACAGACAAATCAAGAAACACACATTTATATATATATTTAAAAAATTATAATAATAAACAAATCCCTTTCTAAAGACGCGCCGCTTGGTTGCCGCACGGCCACCACCATGAGGTTAAGGGAGAGATGGCTCAGGGAGAGATCGACAGGACCATTACTCAGGACCAGGATGAGTAAAGGTGTAGTAGTACCTGGAGACGCATTTCATCACACCGACCGCTTACTTTCAGGTTTGACTTATATATCTTTGATGCCGCCCCAACTGCATTGGTCCTTCAACCCTGGAAAGAGTAGGTCTATCTCTGCTCTGTGTTTAAGGTGTTCATATGGAAGACTTTACTATCAGAGTAGACACTTACTCAGTCAATCAGAGTCGACACTTACTCTGTCCATCAGGGTAGGACACTATCAAGACTGTGATCTCTATAGTACATTTCTTACAATGTGCGTTAAAAACTCCTGGCCTTGCCTAGATCAAAATAAACATGGAAATAAGGGCTACAACAATGAGATGTGTTTTATTGGTAGAAGCCAGTTACTGGTTGTAGTATTTAACAAGGAGATGTTTTATTGCCAGTAGCTCAGCTGGTTGTAGTGTACACAACATAAACCAGCGCCACTCACGTCGTTCTCGGCAGGTGACACCACGGTGATCATCACGTGGCCCTGGGCCACGCCCTCCCAGGACGCCGCCTTCTTGGCCACAGAGATGGAGATGGCCAGGTAGCCCGCCCAGGGCCACAGCACGGCGGAGTAGGACATGGCTACGTCGATGTGGTCCCCGTTCTGGGGTAGGTAGGGCTGCCAGACGGGCTGCGGAAGTAGGAGTGACGGGTTAGCCATAAGCAGTTCTCCAAAAAAGCAGCGGACAGTGAATTCAGATACGGAGGTCGACAGTTAGGGGTTGCGGAGGCCGTATTTTAAATAGGTTACGTGGTGGCACTGGAGAGGGAGCATGTTCAATTATTTGGGGAGAAACCTTTTCATAAAGGGTTCACAGAAGAGCATCTGCTATTCACTCAAAAGTTAAATCTGTCTGGTACCGCCGTGCCCACACATGCACACCTTGTCTAGGATCCTGCCGGTGACTCCCATGCCGTTGAGGATGGTGACGTTGACGATGGTGGGCATCCCCCCGTAGTAGATGGGCTGGGAGCAGTAGGGCCACATGTAGGGACACTCCGTCAGGTCGATGTAGTTGGGGGACAGGCTGAGAGGACAGCAGAGATCAGAGAGGTCAGACTCGGAACAGACTCTCAATGTAATTGCCCAATGTCCACTCTTAAGAACTAGAGACTAACCTGAAAGAAATCTGTCCCTTTTCAATGAGCTATTTTGCTTTCATCATCATTTCATTTATCATCAAACTAAAATCACAGCGGCACTCGTCTAAACCTTCGTTCACCTTTTTAATTATAGTTACAGGAACAAATAATAATGAATCAAGCTGTTGAAAACTCCATACTCTGCAGTGACTGTGCGTCTCAATGAAATGCTGAAGTGAGAATAAATGTTCTGTTGAGTGAGCATTGACTTCATTATGATCTATCTAACCTTGCTTGGTTATTACAGAAGGTTTAGAATTACAATTCCTAATCGAATCTGTTTAATAGAATGACTCTAAAAACACCAAAGGACTTTAACAAATGTTTGTTCATACAATGAAGAATTGTCAACTATATTGCCTGGGACAGATCACAGGCAATATATACAGGCTGGGAACCCATCGTTTTGTGCATGTTTCTCCTTGTTTCATGGAATATGGCTGATGCGTTTTGACTGTAGCTGAAGTTTTACCTTAATAAACAAGTGCAGTTCCCGGAATCTTCAGGAATATGTACAGGAAGCGTTGTGGACTTATCTCTTGATTGTTGGGTAGCGTATTGTACTTTTACCAGAGCACTGGCTCAGTTCTTTGGAGACTAAATTAACTTTTGACTTCTGGTGACGAGTTGTTCTCTTACCTTTGTTGAAACACAGTATTGTAAGTCGCTTTGGATTAAAGGGTCTGCTAAATGACTGTAATGTTATGTAATGTAAAGTGTGGACACAAGCTGGGCTGGGTGGCGTGCTCCTCACCTGGCCTGGGGCCGGTAGCTGTTGAGGATCTGGTAGGCCCTGATCAGGTCCAGTTTCCCATGGCCCTGTTCGAACATGTTGGCCCCGGGCAGCCGACGGGCCGAGGCGATCAGGGCCTGCTTCATGGACGCCGGGTTGACCAGCTCCCGGTTCAACACAGTGCTGCAGGCAAGAGACCACAGGTTGGTTCGGGGGGGGGGGGGGGGGGGTGTGCGTGTGTGCGTGTGCGTGTGTGTGTGTGTAGGGCGAGCCCGAGCGAGCCTCTATGCTACCAGAGAGGGACAGCTGTGTAAACTCACAGCATATTAATAATATTTGAGTTAGACAAACAAACCAAAAAGACGTTTGCCTAAGAGATCCATCACATCTCTATCAAAGCTAAATCATTCTGCATGCAGACACTTCTTAATCTCAACCACTTCAATATGTCTAATCACGCTCTAGTCTCTTGAGTTCAACATTAGCGATGGTGGCCCCCTGCTGGTAGGAGGACAGCAGTGAGGATACTGACCTGGCCAGCAGGGTGACAGCCCCGGCCACCACGGGAGACGCCACGCTGGTGCCGGACAAAGAACGGCAGCCCTCCTTCAACCCCGACCCCCTGACCCCGGAGCCATAGGTCACGATGTCCGGCTTCACTCTGCCGTAACCGCCCGGTAGCTCCTGGGCACAGAAAGAGAGATTATAGTGAGCATACAGGAGGAGGGGTATAACCGGAGAGGGAGACAGTGGACGTGAGACCAATTGAAAATTGGCAAAGAGATCGTCTGGGACTCAGTTGGGCGTGTTCCGTGTTTTCAAAAAATAATGGCAGTTTTGGTATCTCCATCTAGTGGTTAAGAGGGAGGATGTTGTCGTCATCATCAGTAAAGATTAGGAGACTCAGCCTAGCTGTTAGTGTCTGGCCCACAAGATGTTGATGGGAGGGAGGGAGGGAGGGAGGGAGGGGGGAGAGAGAGAGAGAGAGAGAGCGAGAGTGAGAGAGACCCACCCAGGTGGTCATTCCTCGGGACGAAAACCTGGCGATGTTGTCCTCAAAGTCGATCCCGCCCACGCCGATCACATCCATCTGGTCGGCCGGGTTGTTCAGCGTGCTGTGAGCCACAAGGTAAACGCTTTCACAACATACACTCACTCATTCACTGAAATTAGTGAAAACATACGAGGGCTGGCTAGTCACGTACCCGTACAGAGGGCCGTCGTTACCGATAGCAGAGACCATGATGACGCGGTTGGCTGTGAGCTCCCATACCTAGAAAGAGAGAGAGAGAGAGAGAGAGAGACAGAGAGACAGAGAGACAGAGAGACAGAGAGACAGAGAGAGAGAGAGAGAGAGAGAGAGAGACAGAGAGAGAGAGAGAGACAGAGACAGAGACAGAGAGACAGAGAGAGAGAGAGAGAGACACACCGAAACACAGAAACAGAGAGAGACAGAGAGCTTTCAGTAGAGGACACTTTACCATTAGTCAGCCTGAGGTCTTAGTATCAGTAATCATCCAATCTCCTGAAGAGGTCTATGAAGTGATTGCTGTTACTGATGCTTGTTTGAACTTTTTCTGTAATTGCGGTCTATTTTGTCTACGATGAAAAGATGAATACATCAGCATGAATTAACACAATATAAACAATATTTAACAACATAATCACTTTTGGGTGGGTGGAATATTTAGCAGTATTTAAAAACATTTGCATAAAACACGATAATAATGTCGTCGTGCACATAATGGCATCACCTTGTCCACAAAGGGGTGATCCATAAAGTCCGGGCCACCGATGCTGAGGTTGAGGACGTCAATCTTCTTCAGGATGGCGTAGTTAAAGGCGTCAAGGAACCAGGAAGTGTAGGACACCTGGCGGGTTAAAGGACACACCTGTTAAGCCATCACAGCCTCCGAGAGGTGGGCGTGTAACACACACACACACACACACACACACACACACACACACACACACACACACACACACACACACACACACACACACACACACACACACACACACACACACACACACACACACACACACACACACACACACACACACACACACACACACACACACACGTGGGCGGGAACACACACACACACACACACACACACACGTGGGCGGGGGGGGGGAACACACACACACAGGTGGTGGATAACGATGACACCCTCCACCCATCCTGATCGCCGGAAGATTAACGTCACGCCTAATTATAGTGGAAAACATTTAGCAGACTACGGGGGGCGCATATTTAAATACCGACACCTGCTCCCACCAGAGCCAAAACAACACTTTTGACACACATTATTCACCCTCCTGATAATAGCACACTTTTCTGCTGGCACTTTGTCGTGCCGTGAATGTGTTGCACAACGACTCCTTTACACAAACAGAGTGCCGCCGCCGTCCTCCTCCGGTGGACGAAAGGACCTACTTGGTTGTTGGTGAAGACCCTGAAGATGTGAAGCTCGGAGTCCGGGGCGAAGCCCTGACACTCCCGCATGCTGGCGATCACTCCTGCTACGAAGGTGCCATGACCCAGGCCTGCACAGACGGGACAGACTCAGACACCACGCCTCAAATAGGCAAAGACAGACATATACAAACACATATACAGACACCTGTACATACACATACATACATATACAGAGACCGTATTTTTCGGACTATAAGTCACACTTTTTTTTTTTCCCGCTGTCTTGCTAGTCCTGCGACTTATACTCCGAAACGATTAATATATGTTTTTGTTCCTAACTACGTTCAAACTACGGCAGAGATCGAATCATCTCACGCGACGCTATTCAACCCCACACACACACACACACACACACACACACACACACACACACACACACACACACACACACACACACACACACACACACACACACACACACACACACACACACACACACACACACACACACACACACACACACACACACACACACACACACACACACACACACACACACAGAGAGAGAATACTCCTACATGTGCCTTCTTCCCACGGGCAGTTCAAACCAAGTACCTCTCATTTGTTCCGTTGCGATTATTAAAAGCGGCAATGTGAAGCGGCGCTACGAGATGAAGCACACATCTTTTGATTAAATTAAACGATCTAGGGGCCAAATATGATCGATCTGTATTCGACCAGTAGCTTTCGGTAGTGCTGCCGGCATTTCTGCTTCACACACATTGCATTTAGCTGCGCACCGAGAAAAGTCTCATGTATTTTGAGTCATCTGACTGGCTCTTCTGATCGGGCATTTTTGAGAGCTCTTAAAAGTTCATATCGAGTTAATATCGGCCGATAATGTTTGGCAGCTTATTGATCGGAGAATCCCTACTATCAACGGTTGTTACGCAGGGGCAGTTACGTCTTCTGGCTGGTAAATGCGACTTATACACCAAAGCGACTTATATATATTTTTTGGATAACAGCGACTTACCCAGGTGCGTCTTATAGTCAGGAAAATAGGGTACAGACACACATGCAATGGTTAGCGTCCTTTGATGAACACCAGAGCGTAACAGATTTCTGTATATTATGGTATACTGTGTATAAACATATGAGGTCTTCTCCTCACCATCGTCCAGAGTCTTCTCATTGGTCCAGTTGGTTCTCTCCTTCACATTCTTAAAGTGAGGATGCTTCTCACTGAGGCCTGTGTCAAACACCGCCACCTTCACGCCAGCACCTACACACACACACACGCACACGCACGCACACACAGATAAGATAATTAATTATTTTATAATGTAATCTTTTTGTGTTTATTCTGTGAATAACTTTCTTGCTTGAAAGGTTCTCTATAAATAAAGATTGGATTTGACACTTATCATTAGTGGTAAAGTAAATGTGTATGGGGCTGGGGGTCAGGGAGATCATACCAGTGTGACCCATCTGCCAGAGGACATCTGCCTGGAGGATCTGGGCCACGTGGCGAGGGATGGCGCGGAGCAGGCGGCGGCTGGAGTGGCGGCCCGTGGCGTGCCAGAACCCGGAGCCTATGGATAGGCTGGTGCGCCGGAGGGGGCGGGACGTCTGCCAAGACTGCCACTTCTCGGTCCAACGAGTGTCATTGCAAGGGGCGCTGGGTTCGGCTGTTGTGAGGACAGAGGAACACAGGGCGGGTTCACCTAAACCCATCACAAGTGCTGGTCTCTGATGACCCATTAGAAGTGCTAGTC
The DNA here is from genome assembly GCA_027704905.1 of Muraenolepis orangiensis. Taxonomy (NCBI): domain Eukaryota; kingdom Metazoa; phylum Chordata; class Actinopteri; order Gadiformes; family Muraenolepididae; genus Muraenolepis; species Muraenolepis orangiensis. Next base: position 26,872,347 of record CM051010.1, read on the forward strand.
TCAGAACAGTGTTTCCTTCCATCTTACATGTCGTCACACCGGCTGACCACAGCAAACTTCACAAACCTTCTTACCAACCGCGTCACAACGACGCTACAGCCTCGATTCCTTCTCAAATTTGTCCATCGCCCTCTCTATTACTGCGCTCCCTCATGGTTAGCAATTACTTTCCCCCTCATTGTTATCATCCATTTATGCCCGCTCATATTCTCCCTCTCTCCCTCTCTAATCCTGGCTGTCCACCTGTACCTCTTTCCCCGTCATTGTTCCGATCCATCTCTCTCTATGGTTGCCATCTAGCTAGGTTCATTGAACCAGTTCCGTTGAGCCCATCCATCCTCTACCGACTCAGAGAAGAACCCTGATCTGGTCCTGAGCCAACGGCAGCAGAGAGACTGCTTGTTTCGCTTCAATTCTGTTCTTGCCAAGGCACATGCTGCTTAAAGCGGTCGTTAAGTTGATTACTCCCGTCCTATCCTGGTCTAATGCACTTTTTTGTTAACGCATCAAAAGCGCATAAAATGCAGTGCTTTCAGACCCCAAATGAATGTGAAAAGGCTACCTAACACAGACACAATAAGAACGGTGTACTTTTCTCACTATGGATGTTAAAATCACACCGCCCCCTCCCAACACTGGTATCGCAGGATCACTACACTAAAGGCAGTTCTGTGTGTTTTCGGGACACACTGAAAGCTTTCATCCATTGCCAGGTACAGCAGGCTATTAGCATCCCCCCCCCCCACCCAGACAGCCTCACTTAGTCGTCCTCTAAGTGGAAACACAGACACTCCTGTGTTTCTGGCCACACACACACACACACACACACACACACACACACACACACACACACACACACACACACACACACACACACACACACACACACACACACACACACACACACACACACACACCACACACACACACACACACACACACACACACACACACACACACACACACACACACACACACACACACACACACACACACACACACACTAAACTGCCAATATGAGACTTTAGGGCTGCAACTAAACAGAGCCCAAAGTGATGGCTAAAGTTAGATTGCAAGACAAATTGTCAAAGTGTTCAAATCATTATGAAGGTGAACCCAAAGCATGTGAAGGTGACAGTAGTGAACCCACAGCATGTGATGGTAACTGTAGTGAACCCACAGCATGTGAAGGTGAGAGTAGTGAACCCATAGCATGTGAAGGTGAGAGTAGTGAACCCATAGCATGTGAAGGTGAGAGTAGTGAACCCATAGCATGTGAAGGTGAGAGTAGTGAACCCATAGCAAGTGAAGGTGACAGTAGTGAACCCATAGCATGTGAAGGTGAGGGTAGTGAACCCATAGCATGTGAAGGTGAGGGTAGTGAACCCATAGCATGTGAAGGTGAGGGTAGTGAACCCATAGCATGTGAAGGTGAGGGTAGTGAACCCATAGCATGTGAAGGTGAGGGTAGTGAACCCACAGCATGTGAAGGTGAGGGTAGTGAACCCACAGCATGTGAAGGTGACAGTAGTGAACCCATAGCATGTGAAGGTGAGGATAGTGAACCCATAGCATGTGAAGGTGAGGGTAGTGAACCCATAGCATGTGAAGGTGAGGGTAGTGAACCCATAGCATGTGAAGGTGAGGGTAGTGAACCCATAGCATGTGAAGGTGAGGGTAGTGAACCCACAGCATGTGAAGGTGAGAGTAGTGAACCCATAGCATGTGAAGGTGAGAGTAGTGAACCCATAGCATGTGAAGGTGACAGTAGTGAACCCAAAGCATGTGATGGTAACCGTAGTGAACCCAAAGCATGTGAAGGTGACAGTAGTGAACCCATAGCATGGGAAGGTGACAGTAGTGAACCCATAGCATGTGAAGGTGACAGTAGTGAACCCATAGCATGTGACAGAAGTGAACCCATAGCATGGGAAGGTGACAGTAGTGAACCCATAGCATGTGAAGGTGACAGTAGTGAACCCATAGCATGTGAAGGTGACAGTAGTGAACCCATAGCATGTGAAGGTGAGGGTAGTGAACCCATAGCATGTGAAGATGACGGTAGTGAACCCATAGCATGTGAAGGTGAGGGTAGTGAACTCATAGCATGTGAAGGTGAGGGTAGTGAACCCATAGCATGTGAAGGTGAGGGTAGTGAACCCATAGCATGTGAAGGTGAGGGTAGTGAACCCACAGCATGTGAAGGTGAGGGTAGTGAACCCACAGCATGTGAAGGTGAGAGTAGTGAACCCATAGCATGTGAAGGTGACAGTAGTGAACCCATAGCATGTGAAGGTGAGGATAGTGAACCCATAGCATGTGAAGGTGAGGGTAGTGAACCCATAGCATGTGAAGGTGAGGGTAGTGAACCCATAGCATGTGAAGGTGAGGGTAGTGAACCCATAGCATGTGAAGGTGAGGGTAGTGAACCCACAGCATGTGAAGGTGAGAGTAGTGAACCCATAGCATGTGAAGGTGAGAGTAGTGAACCCATAGCATGTGAAGGTGACAGTAGTGAACCCATAGCATGGGAAGGTGACAGTAGTGAACCCATAGCATGTGAAGGTGACAGTAGTGAACCCATAGCATGTGACAGAAGTGAACCCATAGCATGGGAAGGTGACAGTAGTGAACCCATAGCATGTGAAGGTGACAGTAGTGAACCCATAGCATGTGAAGGTGACAGTAGTGAACCCATAGCATGTGAAGGTGAGGGTAGTGAACCCATAGCATGTGAAGATGACGGTAGTGAACCCATAGCATGTGAAGGTGAGGGTAGTGAACCCATAGCATGTGAAGGGGAGGGTAGTGAACCCATAGCATGTGAAGGTGAGGGTAGTGAACCCATAGCATGTGAAGGTGAGGGTAGTGAACCCATAGCATGTGAAGGAGACAGTAGTTGACTCACATGGCGTGTATTTGAGTGTGCGGAACACTTTGCGTTGTGGCGTTACTCTCTTGATGTACGGGTGATCCTCCAGTGTCAGGAGGTTGCTGTGCGACGCCCGGCGGATGTGGACCAGCTCAAAGTCACTGGGGTAGTCGGAGGCCGGGTTCTCCCGGGGAACGATGTACCACTCCAGGGCCCCGTCCACGGCGTTCCTCAGGGCGCTGGTGATGTACAGGCTCCGGGCCTTAGCAGAGAAGTAGCCCGTGAAGGTGACGATGTACTCTACCGAGAGAAGAGCAAAGAAGATCCACGTTAGGAAACACACACAGTGGCTCACCTGCTAGTGCGCTAACCAGGCAGGCAGTACGTCTTGTAGTGACTCAGGTTTAACGCAGAGTCTGACTAGCTACATTCTCTCCGTCTGCCAACCCTCTCCCCTGTGTTGGCACTTTCTTGTCCATGAAAATGCACAAAAAGCCTATTAAAATATATTACAAAATATGGAAAAAACGGTTTGCATATGTAATAGGCTATGTGCGAGCACTGAATGCATTATAAGCTGCTAGGCTATCTAGGTAGAGCATGTTGTATTCAAAGACAAGGGTCTGAAATTGAAGGTTTGAAAGTTTGAAAGGGATAAATCATTAACAATATTGAAAACGTATGTGTATGTGGACATGTGTGTGAAATGTTAAAATACATCTGAACGGTTATTATCCATTTGTTGTCATAAACTTCTAGACGTATGCTATGCTGCAGCTGTGGGAGTTATAAAATAACACCATTCAAACTCTCTGCAGCTGGGGAGTTGTAGCTTAGCCCAGTGCATATTGTACATGTTTAAAATATGAATTGGGCAGGTATGAAAAGGATTACAATCACAATGACGCTGTGGTTAAATTATCCCAATACCTGCATTACATTACAGAGACAACAATACACTCCTGCCTGCTTTTATATCGGTGCCAAGATGATATGTAGTCAGGGCAGAAAAGCAAGTAACGTGAACCAGACATATTGTGCTGCATTCCTTCACTCAGAACAATAGCTGCAATACTGACACCGCCATTTAAAACCACTGATGCATGTTGTGTCCAACAGAAATAGCTGCCACAAGCGTGGTGTGGGATCCTCCCAACTGTAGCTTCGGTGAAGGCAACAGGATTTGGTACAACTAGAAGCCTTGAAGAAGAAGTGTTCCCTCACCGTGTTCCACCACCCGAGTGGAGAACTCTAGCTTCACCGTGAGGTCGGAGCAGTTGGAGGACGGGGACTCTGGGGTCTGCTGGCCTCCAGCCTCTGGTTCTGGTTCAGGTTCTGTTCCCACCATGGGCAGACAGCTGAGCAGCAGCCCCACAAGCAGGGAGACCCAGATGGGATGTGGAGACATGGCGTTCCCCTGGCACAGCCACACCAGTAGAAGGGGAACGGCTGGTAATGAATCAAGTTTGTAACTGAACGCAGGATCTGGGGTTAAGAATTGGGACTCAGCATTTCAGGTCCAGAGCTCGGAAAATCCCAGAGTCCGCATTGTGTAAGTCCTGAGCAGCTTGATTCATTTCTTTCGGCGTTTTCTCTCCATGTTTGTAGTGCAGTTTGGTGGTCAGTGGTGGTGCCAGACTACAAACATGGTTGCCATCTTGAGAAACTATGCGTTTTGAACCAGTGGAAATTTGATGGAGGGTTAGCTTCGGTCCTACCAGTGACGATAGTTTGGTTCAATCCAGGGTCTTCTTTCTTCAGATTCCTGAAAAAAGACCAAATGGTATAAACTATTAAGTACAGTGAGGCACCGTTTAGTTTTTACAAACAAAGTCATAACGTCTGGCATAAACACAAAGTAATAAGGCATAAGAAATCAAGACAGACCCAAATCACAGACAGTGACACAAGGATACCCCATCACACACGCTATTTATCACACGAGGATAGGGTCGCGAGAGCAATGCCATGTTAACAACATCTCCCTTCTCCGGTCTGCAGAGCCCTCGGGCTCAGGTGGAGCTACCAGATAGAGGGAGACTCACAATAGCTGACTATAAACCATTTACTATAGGCCCAAGGCATTCCCAGCATAACTACAATGTCAGCCCACAATAAACACACCCTCTGAAATGAGCTTAGAGGCTACTGAAGCAGCGAACAGCAAACTAGTGTTTTCTATCCCCTTCCCCAACCCTTCCAGAACAAAGCCAAATGAGATAAGAGCCTCGTGTCTAGACAAAACCAGCAGTAGAACACTTTACACACACACACACACACGCACACACGCACTTTGAACATGCAATTACCATAAAATGTATTATGGTGGCAGTTCTTCATTTAGCACCTATTTATTACATTAGTATGGCTTAGCAAAGACTATTGAGGTGGGTAGACTGCCATGCTGTGGGCTGTTAGTGTGGGTGAGTGTGGACTGTACATCACTGGAAGACAGAAAAAGGCCCACACTTCACAATGACATTAATTGTTTATGATTCACTTTAGATAGACACTTGGATGAAGACATCTGCATGGACCTACGAGTACGTTCATCACTAGGAGTGAATCTAAATAATTACATTCACATGATGATACACACTGACTGTTGAGTGTGCTATCACAACAAACTAAAGCAATAAGAAAGATAAGATGATAAGACAACAGACAGTGAATGGAGCCTGTCCTGGGGGGGAGGGGGGTTCATGGTTGGGTGTGGAAAGACCCCTGCCTGCAGAACAATAGAGCAGAGGACTACTGGTTGTAAAAAAAAGAGCCATACAGCATAAAGGACAGGCTGTAAACAAATGGCTGGGACCACTTGTGTCAACAGGACATCATGCTGCAAAGTTTAAAAAGTTGAGCTTGTATACAAAGATTAGTAGCACTGCAAGCCAGAAAGGCCTGCATCTGGCTTTACTTTGGTTGTAATTGTAATGTAGCCCATCAGCCCATGTTGTGTAGCCTGTTGAGGTCCGCCAGGGACCATCATCTCCAGTACAATAGGAGTGTGGTAAAGGGTATATGGGTGATAGCAGACCAATATATTGTTGGTTATAGATATATCATCTTGGTATAAATGTGATCTACAGTTGTGTACTTTCTTAAGATAGTCGTTCGTTGTAGTACTATATAATCACACAATGAAAACACAATGTAAACAGCGCACACCACCGCGTATTGATTCAAAGAGCTTTAAAAAAAAAAACACTTCAACTGACACAAAGTAGTAGGGTGAGGTGAACCCCCGTCAGTAACTAATGCCTTGCTCAGAGGGGTAAAACCCCCGTCAGTTACAAATGCTTTGCTAAAAAGGAGTAGAACCCCCGTCAATAACAAATGCCTTGCTCAGATGTCTAGAACCCCCGTCAGTAACTAATGCATTGTTCCAAGGAGTAGAACCCCTGTCTGCAACTAATGCCTTGCTCCTACCCGGAGGAGTAGAACCCCCGTCTGTAACTAATGCCTTGCTCCTACCTGGAGGAGTAGAACCCCCGTCAGTAACTAATGCCTTGCTCCTACCTGGAGGAGTAGAACCCCCGTCAGTAACTAATGCCTTGCTCCTACCTGGAGGAGTAGAACCCCCGTCAGTAACTAATGCCTTGCTCCTACCTGCAGGAGTAGAACCCCCGTCAGTAACTAATGCCTTGCTCCTACCTGGAGGAGTAGAACCCCCGTCAGTAACTAATGCCTTGCTCCTACCTGCAGGAGTAGAACCCCCGTCAGTAACTAATGCCTTGCTCCTACCTGGAGGAGTAGAACCCCCGTCAGTAACTAATGCCTTGCTCCTACCTGGAGGAGTAGAACCCCCGTCAGTAACTAATGCCTTGCTCCTACCTGGAGGAGTAGAACCCCCGTCAGTAACTAATGCCTTGCTCCTACCTGGAGGAGTAGAACCCCCGTCAGTAACTAATGCCTTGCTCCTACCTGGAGGAGTAGAACCCCCGTCAGTAACTAATGCCTTGCTCCTACCTGGAGGAGTAGAACCCCCGTCAGTAACTAATGCCTTGCTCCTACCTGCAGGAGTAGAACCCCCGTCAGTAACTAATGCCTTGCTCCTACCTGGAGGAGTAGAACCCCCGTCAGTAACTAATGCCTTGCTCCTACCTGGAGGAGTAGAACCCCCGTCAGTAACTAATGCCTTGCTCCTACCTGGAGGAGTAGAACCCCCGTCAGTAACTAATGCCTTGCTCCTACCTGGAGGAGTAGAACCCCCGTCAGTAACTAATGCCTTGCTCCTACCTGCAGGAGTAGAACCCCCGTCAGTAACTAATGCCTTGCTCCTACCTGGAGGAGTAGAACCCCCGTCAGTAACTAATGCCTTGCTCCTACCTGCAGGAGTAGAACCACAGTCTTTAACTAATGCCTTGCTCGGAGGTACCACATGCTAGCTTGCTAACAGCAGTGTGTCCATTACTCGTCATACTCACCTACATGGATATCGATCACATCGTATGTATCGGTACGGTCCGGTGATCAATAGTCCAGTGTGTATTGGTATCAGATCAGCTGATCAATAGTCGATAATTTGTTATTGTTCATCGAACAAAGCGAGCAGAACTCCGGAGGAGAGACTGACGTCTGTTTCATCGGGTTGCCAGATCAGATAAACACATACTCTCCGATGTGCGCCCTCCCGCTGTTATTATTTCATAACAATTATAGGTTCTAGTTTCTGGATATTTTATTATTTCATAACTTGTCTTGGTTATGCATCTTTCATCTGAGTTGTATTTGAACTAATATTCACATTTATATAATATAGACACATCCAATGGTTTAAATGAGTAGATCAATCCTGTCCAACCTGGCAACCCTCCTAACTGGAGGAGCACCACCAGAGTTCTGCATGTAGGGGGCGCTGGATCTCTTTTTTTTCTCCTGTTCTTTTTATACAACGATGACTTCTTGGCAGGGTTTGTCAATATAACATCACTTATGAGTTTATTATTTATCATAGATAACTTGGCACTGTTTATTATAATGCAGTCAATCACTAATACGTTTATTATTTATCATAGAATATGATAGATGTGTTCGATTTTATACAGATGTATAAACAACAAACAGCAGTTGTTTTCATATTTAATCATTGGTACAATATTAGAAACAGAAAGACACAAGGAATGCAATACCTCTTGAAATAAAAATGTCATCTTCAATGTAATTTATTGGCACATAAAACAACAACTTAAGAAGTTCATTGTATAAAAGAAATAACAAAAGTAAGAAAAACAAGTGAAGTGTTAAGTGATATTCATTTAGACAAATAATACAAATAACTGTAATTAAGTAACAGTGTTGCATCGGCTACTTCATTCAGGACGACAGCATTTACACTAAATCACATGTATATATAGAAACACTCTACAAAACGCTTTACAAATACTAAATTGTCATTCATTGGCATAAACTTGACATTCAGCAACGGTGCTGGAAATTCTCCAAAGTGGGAATCTGTGTGAGTCCAACAAATAGCTTGACATGAAGTGTCATCATGAAGTGTCATCATGTGTATCATGTCCTAATATACCAATGAGAAAAACACAACCTCACATGTTTATCATGCTGCTTGTTATGCTCTATCTAGAACACATGTTGTCATCTATCATGAATTTAGATTCATTACGGAGGTCACTATGGATTTGGTTTCAGACCACAGTCTGTTCCACGTATCATATCACGGTGTTAGAACTAATTTAAAGGTTCTCATAGCCTCAGGCACATAGAAGTTGTTGCTGGGTGTTATCGTCACTGTTTTTTAATTTTTGTTTAAAACAATTGTCTTGGTCCACAAACATGTCCCCCCCCCCCTCCTCCCCCCTTCTATCCCCCCCTCGGGAAGGGCCGATGACTCCAAGAAGAAGCTAAATAAAAACAAAATCATTTTCCAACATAAAAAGGAAGAATGAGGTCAGTTGATGGCTCGGTTACATTTCCAGTATCACTTTAAAACAACTTCACAAAATATATACGTTTATAATAACCAGCTCATAGCGAGCTGCTCACGGGAGTAACTGACATAACAAGACAGGGGGGAAAGTAAAGCCTCGGTATTCACAGACACCACCCCACTAGGAACCTCTGGGCTATTGTTATTCCCTCTGAAGCTAACCTCAACACTATATACTGCTATCCCCTTTACACTAACCCCAACATGACCTTTTCTAAGGAAGTGCTTTGCAACAAAACAGGAAAACCACTGACCAGGACAAATATAGCCACGCTGGCCTCGTACTTCTAACGTAACGTTTTAGACGTGTACTTTCCCCATTCATTGGGGTTTTTAGAACAATACGGTTGGTCCAACTTTATTTAGTGTTTATTTATTATTGAACAGAAAATAGCAGAAGGAGAGGCATTAAGCTACAGTCCATCGCTCCTTTACTGCTGATATGCATTTGATTCCGTTTTTTTTCTTCTTTTTTCATTGAATTCAAGTGCAAACGTTACTGCAATGGATTTTTTTTAAGCACGGATTCTTCTTCTCACAATTCTAATATAATTTGAGATGTACCTCCTTCAATACTGTACGTTTATATATTCTTTACACGCAAAAAAGTGTCAACGCTTTGAGACCACAGATGAACAATAAAACAATTTGAACCGTAGTGGGCCAGGTGGCTGGGTGAAGAGTTGCTCTCATCGCCTAAGGGCTCACAGGTGTGTCGATCATAGAAAAATTCCATTAAACAAGTTAAGAGTTGTTTCTGGTTGATTTAGCAACTTTCCCTGACTTTGTGGATTTAACAACTAAGTCAGGGGGTGCAGGGGAAAAGGAAGCATATGTATTGATAAGACCACATATCTATTGATAAGACCCCATATCTATTGATAAGCCAGACCCCAGAACTAGTGATTAGACCACAGATCTAGCGATAAGACCTACTAGGGAAGAAGATCCACAAGGGTGCTCTGTCTAACAGATCCAACGCACCCAAAAAGGACATGTGAGGGGACTAGAGCTAAGAAGCATGTGGTGCTTTGATCAACAGGAACATAGCCATGATGACACATCTTCTCGTCGTATGAAACTATCTTTGGTAGGACAAATTAAAACTGTGGCGGGCCTCCAGTTATTCTAATTGAACCCATCGATGGGAACCGCTGATTGACCTAAAGAGACTACACAACGACAAAATAAAACAAAACAAAAATAACATGAGATTCACAATTTTACAAGTTTTCGACAGCCGTGTTATTTGAATGGAGCACAATGCACGATGAGACAAGCTTAGGCATGACTAATTGAAGTATTCCAATGTTGATCTTCAACCACATGCATGTTCCGGCAGCGTGTGTTGGGCTGCCCAGCTCTTCAGATAACGTCTGCCTGTAATGTGGTCCGACTGTTTCAAGTCGCACAATAATAATAATTTCACAGCAATTTTCTTTCAATCTTGAAATGAACAAGAAACGCGGTTTTCAATCCTCTTCAAAATAAGAAACTCTCTTAAACTCTTTTCTCCCTACCACAGTACCAAGAATTCTGTTCAACAGATTAACAAATAAAGCGGCCATCATCGGGTGACCGCGTGACCGGAAACCAATAGTAACCAACAGTCAGTAAAAGAATAAATAAATATGAGAGACAGTCGCCACGGGGCCGTGGCGACGAGCGTTCAAGCCACCACAGGGATGTGACCCGGGAGTGTTCAGCCACCTTGGGCCCAAAAGAGGTTCTTTTAAGGGGGGAAGGAGAGTGGGAGACACTCATCATGGGATACAGACACCGTGGCGGTGTGTGTACTCCACCTGGCAGGGATGCGTGCTGCCCCTATACAGTCCACGAGTCCTCCCTCATCCAGCACCTCCACTGCTGCCTGCCCAATGCTGCCCCCAACGGTACATATCCACCCAGAGTCACGTTTGCTTGTCGCTACCGGGAAACAGTCAGTCACAACACCATTGAGCGAACCGCCTTCCATTCATATTCTACTTTCACGGCAACCGTCCTATTTGTGACGTAAAGCTGCTGCAGCGATCCCGGTGAACGTTGTACCGCGGCCAGTCACTAACCGGGTCTTTTGTCTCTCGTCTCTGCGGCAAAAGAGGGGAGGGGGGGGGGTTAGCGTCAGCCGTTGTACTGCCGCTGGTAGCGGCGGTTGAGCTCGCGGAGCTCCTTCTCGCGGGCGCGCCGGGCCTTGTTGGACTTGGTGGAGCGGCTGGAGCGAGTGGACTGGGCCGACTTTGTGCTGTGGCAGCGGGACGAGGCTCGCTTCAGCAGGTTCTGGGAGATGGAGCGCTGCAGGTTCTTCATGGAGGAGCAGGCCGCCATGCTCACCACCCAGGGGTGCTTCAGGGCCTGGCCGGCTGTCAGCCTCTCGCCGGGGTCCACCGTTAGCACGCGCTCCACAAAGTCCTTGGCCAGGTTGGACACGCTGGGCCACGGCTGGACGGAGAGAGAGAGAGACGTTAGGAACACATGGGTTAGTGTGTCTATGGTTCAGCTATGGTGTGAGATACAGCGCTGAAGGCCATTCCATGTTGTCTGTGTTGCAGAACGTGGGGGGAGATTGTTTGGCGTATATTTCACCTTAAAACTAAGTTTGGTGCAGAAGAGTACACATTGAATAATCAATTAGTTTGAGTCTTGGATTGTAACCAGACAGATAGGATATCAAATCAATACGGACTGAGTTGTTTTTGTCTTAAGAGTTTTCATTTTTCCACTCAAGTCAATGTCGGGCCTGTTTTTGGACAATGTTTAAACATCAAAACTTTGTAAAAACACTTAAATCACATAAAAACAGCGAAGAGAAGCCACAATTAAACAACTTTGGTCCTAAAAGGGCTGCGTTGAATACTTGGGTAAAATAGACACATTTATGAAACAAATGACCAATAAATAAATATGACACATTATTATTTTGAGATTGGGTACAACTTAGATAAAAGTCACATTTGGAAAAAGGCGGCGCTCATCTTTTCCCGTTTTCAGGCCGCAAGGGGGCAGCAGAGAGCAGAACAGAACAGAAGAAGATGGGCTTGAGGA
>CM051010.1:26889210-26894210 GCA_027704905.1 Muraenolepis orangiensis
TTATAACTACTGTCTGTCGTCGGGTATTGCACATAAGATTTTCACATCACTGCTTTATACTTGTAAACGTTGACTTGATATATAATATGCATGAGATAGAACAGCTGAGGTACCACTGACCTTTTTGACCAAGTCCAGCTGAACATCTCCCGGAGGTTCAGGGAGGACTTTGCTGTTCTTACACCCCATCACATCACCTCAGGCTGCTGCCCAGCCAGACAGACAGGCCACCAGCAGCCCATGGGTCATCACCGCAACACTGGACTCAACAGAGCGGGGCCGAGCGGCATCCAGTGGCCGTACCCAGAGCGGCGAGGTACGTGAACCGAGCCAGTGACATCCACACCCATCCAAACAGAGTGGCATTACACGGCAGGGGGTCCCCGCTCGAAGACCAGCCTTAGGAGGAGCCGTGTTCAGAGTCAACGTTGTTTTTTGTTTAGTACATGCTCTATAGCTGTATGCGGTCATCCAAGTCCAAGGGGGAATTTGCCGTTTTTTTGCCTGGTGGCAGACCCCACCCTGTGATAGAGATGAGGAGGCCAACTAGGGCACTCCACTTTGTCCCACCATAGTGTTCAGGGATGTATCCAGTCTATAAAGGCCATATAGACATTCACATGCAACAAAACCATCATCCAGTCCATTATTGGGTCTTTCCTCTGAATGAATCAAACACAGATTGTGATGTTTGGGAGAAAATATTCTTGAAATCACAGGAATCTGCAAAATGAAAAAAACGGAAAAAAAAAAGTTTAATGACTGCTGTTGTTAACATGTTTACAACGGATCACATATAGTGGACACATATTATGTATGTGTATATGTATATACACACACATTAAAATGTCACTATAAAGTTAAACAGATTGCATGACTGTCATCCATGTCTGCAGAAAGAAGATGAAACACAGTTTAACTAAGGATGCACGGTTGTAAATACACCTCTAGATCAGCCCAATAAAGTACACATACTACTACATTACACCCACATACATGCCACTCCGCAATAAAGGTCATTTTACTACAAAATATATAAATGTTTTAAATTACTGGTTTACACTATCACGGTTCATAATGTTCTTATAACACGTTAGTGACCGTGCGTGTGTGTGTGTGTGTGTGTGTGTGTGTGTGTGTGTGTGTGTGTGTGTGTGTGTGTGTGTGTGTGTGTGTGTGTGTGTGTGTGTGTGTGTGTGTGTGTGTGTGTGTGTGTGTGTGTGTGTGTGTGTGTGTGTGTGTGTGTGTGTGTGTGTGTGTGTGAAAAAAAAAAACTTGAAACCCACCTAAAGAGTGCTAGCAGCGTGCTAACTGATTAGCTCTGTTCTCTCAGCTGTTCTCTCCACTTTTGTTTCGTTCTTCTCCGACTTAAACCGTAGTATCATCTCTTCCTTCTTTCTTCTTATAACCGATCATCTGTCGACCACCGTAGTATCATCTTTTCCTTCTTTATAAAGTATAATGTCCGATCATCTGCCCATAAGTGTCCAGTCCCCAGGACAGAAAACACTAAACACTAAACAGTTGACGTCGCTGCTCTTCGACAACTTTGTGCTTCACTCTTTTTCTCTTCCAACTTTAGTTTTCTATACAGGACGACCGACCTCCTGGTTTCTCCTCCTCCTCCTGGTCGGTTCGACTCCTCCTGGTTGGACTCCTCTTGGTTGGTTCTCCTCCTGGTTCGACTCCTGGTTTCTCCTCCTCCGGGTTCGACTCCTCCTCCTGGTTCGACTCCTGGTTCCTCCTCCTCCTCCCCCCCGGTTCGACTCCTCTTGGTTGGTTCTCCTCCTGGTTCGACTCCTGTTTTTTTTTCTCCTCCTGGATGGACTCCTCTTGGTTCTCCTCCTGGTTCTCCTCCTGGTTTCTCCTCCTCCGGGTTCGACTCCTCCTCCTGGTTCGACTCCTGGTTCCTCCTCCTGGTTGGACCATCACATCCCCACAATCTCTGATCTCACTTCCTGGAGACTTAAAGAAGTTCATCGGAATGTTCCAGATCATCTTTAATGCCACATGATGTTTATTGAAATCATCACAAGAAATACGAAATCATATTTTTCGGGTTTTTGTGTAGTGCGATTACCAGCTGAAGTCAGAACGTATAACTTAATATTGTTATGTATATTGTTCCGTTATTCTACAGCTGACCTACGGGACGACCGTAACATCTGTTAGTCGGTTACGCTTCATGACCACACGGTGTCGCTGTTTGTCATTTACACTTCATGACCACACGGTGTCGCTGTTTGTCATTTACACTTCATGACCACACGGTGTCGCTGTTTGTCGGTTACACTTCATGTCACGCGGTGTCGCTGTTTGTCATTTACACTTCATTACCACACGGTGGCGCTGCAACATCACTCGCTTAACAAGACTTAGAGCTCAACAAGCTCTCAGGCCACCGACAAGCCGTCGCTTCTTTGTTTTTTAAATCAGTTTACTGAGCCCTGAAGGTGGCGCTGCGCCATCTAGTGGACAAAATGCTTTACTTATACCTCCTGTTTACTGAGCCCTGAAGGTCGCGCCATCTAGAGGTACAAACACCTTACTGGCGAGGATGGACTCAGGTGTCCTCTTCTATTGTATCACACACACACACTATATATATATATATATTAGTCAGGTCAGCAAAGCTACCGGAAGTTTGTATTACAGGTTCTGACAGTACCTATTCATATATATTTATTTATTTATGTATATAATTAACCAAAAAGTATAGCTTTGAGTTAAATGTTGCACCAATTCACCAATTAATTCAGAGAGAGAGAAAGGGGGGGGGGGGAGAGAGAGAGAGAGAGGGAGGGAGAAGGGAGGGAGAGAAGAGAGAGAGAGAGAGAGAGAGAGAGAGAGAGAGAGAGAGAGAGAGAGGAGAGGAGGGAGGGAGAGAGAGAGAGGAGAGAGAGAGAGAGAGAGAGCTGGGAGGACAATGAATGACAAATGTCACCTAGAAATACCCCCCCCCCCCCCCACCTGGTGGTGGTGGTGGTGGTGATGGTGGTGGTGGTGGTGATGGTGTTGGTGGGGGTGATGGTGGATGGTGGTGGTGAGGTGGTGGTGGTGGGGGTGATGGTGGTGGGGGGGGGTGGTGGTGGGGGTGGGGTGGTGGTGGTGGTGGAGGTGGTGGCGCAGGCACAGAGGGGGAGTGCGCATTGAGAAAGTGTGATGTAAAATGAAGTGGAGTTAGTGAAAGAGAAAGCGGGCGGGTGTGAAAAAATAGATAAAGGCTTCTTGATGTCGGGGAGGAGGGAGAGAGAGAGAGAGAGAGAGAGAGAGAGAGAGAGAGAGAGAGAGAGAGAGAGAGAGAGAGAGAGAGAGAGAGAGAGAGAGGGAGAGAGAGAGTGTAACAGAGACAGAGAGAGAGACACACACACACATCTTGTGATGCTGTCTATGTCCATTGTGTTTAATCTGCAGTAGGCTACACAAAGAGAGAGAGAGAGAGAGAGAGAGAGAGAGAGAGAGAGAGAGAGAGAGAGAGAGAGAGAGAGAGAGAGAGAGAGAGAGAGAGAGAGAGAGAGAGACGGAGACAGATAACGTGACAGAGAGAGAGAGAGAGAAAGAGAGAGAGAGACACACACACACACACATCTTGTGATGCTGTCTATGTCCATTGTGTTCAGTCTGAACTAGTGCAGCCTCCCTGCGATGATGTCATCACCGGTATGATGGACAACATGTCCGCACGTTCGGATCCCGCTCCGCTTGTCTGAGCCGCTGTTTCCCTCTGGGTGCCTGCATTGCTCCGCTGCACTCCACTGCATCCCGTAAGCCCTTATCAGCTGGCCTCTCTTGTTTTCTCTCTGGATCTATCTCTATTCCATCACCCCCCCCCCCCCAGGTCCTACTGACTCCCGAAAGGTCAATATCATCTGTTAAATTTGCTGACTGCTGTGCTATCGATCAGTATCAAGAATTGGGTGCCGGTCTATTAAAAGCTCAATTGACTTGTCTCCGTCTGCTTCTGCTTAATATAGGATGTCTATAGGATCTTCTGATGATGGTTCCGCTGGGGGTCGGCTGTGTGTGTGTGTGTGTGTGTGTGTGTGTGTGTGTGTGTGTGTGTGTGTGTGTGTGTGTGTGTGTGTGTGGTGTGTGTGTGTGTGTGTGTGTGTGTGTGTGTGTGTGTGTGTGTGTGTGTGTGTGTGTGTGTGGTGTGTGTGTGTGTGTGTGTGTGTGTGTGTGTGTGTCTGTTCTCTCTGTACCTCTACCTCTCCACCTCTTTCCCGCCACCTCTCTCTGTCTCTCTCTCTCTCTCTCTCTCTCTCTCTCTCTCTCTCTCTCTCTCTCTCTCTCTCTCTCTCTCTCTCTCTCTCTCTCTCTCTCTCTCTCTCTCTCTCTCTCTCTCTCTCGCTCTCTCTCTCTCTCTCTCTCTCTCTCGCTCTCTCTCTCTCTCTCTGTATTTGGAGGGGGGTTCCTGGTGAGACATTAGGCTGGGAACACAGAGAGAGAGAGAGAGAGAGAGAGAGAGAGAGAGAGAGAGAGAGAGAGAGAGAGAGAGAGAGAGAGAGAGAGAGAGAGAGAGAGAGAGAGAGAGAGAGAGAGAGAGAGAGAGAGAGAGAGAGAGAGAGTAGCTACAGCCTGGCTTCGTTGGTTGACCTGGATTAAACATCTGGAGGAGGGACCTCGCGGCGGGGGACAGACAGATGTGTGCCCCGCTGTGGTAACAATAACACGAGCGAGACGACCTGACACTAACAGAGAGCGACAGACAAACCACATGACAGGAAGTCGATAGAGGAGGAACTACATGGATGGGACGACCCAGGTGACACATATCATCCGTGAACGTATCAATATGTGTACAGAACCTATTAGGGCTGCCGCAGATCAAAAGCCATTCCTTGTCCTCTGTACCAAGACGTGTTTTATATCAGTACGGAAACTAATGCTATTGAATTTGAAGTTATTACCTCCGCCATCGCCATTGAAGAGTGTAGGTTATGTCGGTTTCTTTGTATGTTTGCTGCAAGTTAACTCAAAAAAGTTATGTACATCATTTT
>CM051010.1:26899210-26904210 GCA_027704905.1 Muraenolepis orangiensis
TCACAACGAAGACACTTCAAACTACCGGAACGAATTATAATAATAAATAATAATACTCAGGAACATACCTGTGTGTATGAATAGCATAAGCAATAGGCTGCTAACCTTCAAATCTAGGAGGAGGAGGAGGAGGAGGGAGGAGGGACTAAGATACAAGATACAAGATATTTTATTGCCCAGTACATAGGAATGCTTACTCCCCATTCCCTCCCTCAGTATACATCTCCTTTAAAACAACACCATAAAAATAATATATACAATAAAAAAAAAAAAAGAGCAGCAAAGTGACTTGAATGATATGTACATGTGTTGAATGTGTTCTGACATCTGGTCCTAAAGATCTCCTCAATGCATGGAAGTGCACACCCGATGATCTTCTCTGCCGTCCTCACGACCCTCTGGATGGCTTTCTTGTCCCGTGCAGTGGTGTTGCCATACCACACCGTGACGCCACTCGTTAGGACGCTCTCTACGGTGCCACGTAGAAGTTCACTAGCCACCTCTGGCCTATACCGCTTTTTCTGAGGCACCGCAGAGCATAGAGGCGCTGGTGTGCCTTCTTCAGCATGACCTCCGTGTTGCAGGTCCACGCCAGGTCATCAGAAATCTGTAGCCCAAGGAAACGGAAGCAGCTGTCGACTTCCACCGGTGTCCCGTCCAGGCTGATGGTGGAGTGGGTGCCCCGGTGGCTCCTGATGTCCACGATGAGCTCCTCGGTCTTGCTGACTTGCAGTGCTGTTGTCCTCACACCATCGCGTCAGCCGGACCACCTCATCTCTGTACTCCGTTTCGTCGCCCTCGCTTATCAGGCAGATGACTGTGGTGTCGTCTGCAAACTTGATAATCCAATTATTGCTGTGTGTGGCAGTACAGTCATGTGTGTACAGCCAGGGACTGAGGCAACAACCTTGGGGTGCTCTGGTGTTGAGGACCAGAGTGGATGAGATGTTGTTCCCCATCTTCACCACTTGAGGCCTGCCCATCAGGAAGTCCATAATCCAGTTACAGATGGGGGTCCAGACCTAGGTCCCTCAGTTTCAGGAACAGCTTGGAGGGAACGATGGTGTTGAACGCCGAGCTGTAGTCAATGAACAGCAGTCTGACGTAGGTGTCTCTCCTGTCTTGGTGCTGCAGGGCCGTGTGTAGTGCGAGGGGAATGGCGTCGTCTACAGACCTGTTTGGTCTGTATGCAAACTGGAGTTGGTCTAGGGACTCAGGGATGGAATAGTTTATATGCAATATTACAAGTTTCTACAGGCACTTCATGCTATGGGTGTTAAAGCCACTGGACGATAATCATTGAGGCATGTTACCTTGGTATTTCTGGGGAATGGCACAATGGTTGTCACTTTGAAGCACACTGGGACCATAGGCGCCGATACCGTGGGTGCTTTGGGGCCCGAGCACCCACGGAGATTGCTAAGCACCCACAGAGATTGCCATTCGTGGCCAAATTTACATTGATTTGATGTCAAACTTCATGGTTGGGGATGGATTGGATCCACCAGAGGGACTGCACTGCTGTGATTGGTTATTGAACTGTCAGTCCCCTGCTCCTAACGCTAACCACCAATCACAGAACGTTGCTTTGGACCATGTAGCGATGTTGCGCGTGCATGTCAGATTACCCGCCAATGTAGAGCAAGGCTGGCTGGAAACTTTACAAAATGGACAAATTTGTGCATAAAAAACACCAAAAACATTAAGTGATGCTACAATTTCAAGCGTTTTACTAAATCATCTTGGTGTCATTGATTATTACTTTCCGTGCGTTTCATGGTGTGTTTCGTTCGTTAAACGTTTGAAATCCAATCATATTTGTTGTATTAATGGCTTGGTAGTGATCAATGAACAAGTGGAGCTACCAGTGTCTACTGTGCTGAAAGTTACTTCATGGCTTGACTTTACGTGTGTGTGTGTGTCGGTGTTTGCTGTTAATTTCATATGGTGCTGAAATGCATGCGTTTGACTACTTTTTCCAAATCCATATGGCAAAAAGTCATGTAGGCCATGGTTTTGCATAAGGTTTATCTTGGGCTTTGAAGGTCGGGCATTCAACTTTTTAGAGAACCCACCAGCAGTAACATAAATTGTCGCCTATGGCTGGGACGACAGACTGTTGCAGTGATGCATTGTAGATTGTCGGTGAACACAGGAGCCAGCTGGACGCAAAGGTCTTGAAGATGCAAGATGGAACTCCGTCTGGGCCGGAACTCTTTCTGGGCCGGCTGCCTTCCCTGCCTTCACCCTCCTGAAGGTTCTGTGGACCTCGGACTCGGACAGTTGTAGAACGTAGTCCTCTGGGTGGATGTTCAAGTTGTTGGTCGGCTCATGGTCCTTTTGAAAGCGAGCGAAAAACTTGTTTAGCTCATCTGGTAGGTTGGGGTCGTTGTTGGTGACTGCTCCTGAGCTCCCCCTGTAGTTGGAGAGGACCCTCAGACCTTGCCACATGTGTCTGGTGTCAGAGCCCCCGAACTGTGATTCCAATTGGTTTTTTTCCGTTCCTTAAGTTTGTTCCATATGTCAGCATTCATCCATGGTTTGCGGTTCGGGAATGAGCGAACAGACCTGGTCGGGATGCATTCCTCCACTAGCCTGTTAATGTATGCTGTGACATGATCTGCATACACATCAAGGTCAGTGGACTTGAATACACTCTATTTCTAGCCCCCCTGCAGGTGTAGTATGGCATTGTCTGTCCAGCGACGCACGTTCTTCACAACTGTTGGCGTGGACTTCAACTTCTGCTTGTAAGCGGGAAGTAGAAGCACAGATGTGTGGTCTGATTTGCCGAAAGCCGTCCGCGCAACAGCGCGATAAGCGTGCTTGATGGTGGTGTAGCAGTGATCAAGAGTCTTGTTCTGTCTAGTCGGACATGAGATGTGTTGATAGTATTTTGGTAATACCTTTTTGAAATTGCAGTGGTTAAAGTCCCCCGCTACTATGGGGACTGCCTCGGGGTAGCGATTCTGAAGTTTGCTCACCTCACTGTAAAGTTCGTCAAATACGATGTTTGCATCAGCCCGTGGTTGGATGTAAACCGCCCCGATGAGAATAGCGGAGATTTCCCTCGGCAAGTAAAAAGAGCGACACTTGATTGTCAGTAATTCCAGATTAGATGAGCAGTGTTGAGAAAGCACCTGAACGTCCGTACACCAGCTGTTGTTCACCAAGCAGCATTCCCTTTGTTCTACCCCGCGGACTTAGCTGTCGGTCCGAAACAAAGAGAATCTCGGTGGTTGCACTGCTTCGTCAGGAATCACAGAGGACGTTTCCGTAAAAATCCTGGCGCAACACTCCCTGTTGCTGCGAGGCGATACGACAGTTCAGTTCGTAGGGGGAAGAGGAGGAAGAGGGAGGAGGGACTAAGGGGAGGAGGATGAAGAAGAGGGAGGAGGGACTAAGGGAAAGAAGAGAAAGAGGGAGGAGGGAATCAGGAGAGAATGAGGAGGGACTATAGAGAGGGGGAGGAGGAGGGCAGGAGGGACTAAGGAAAGGAGGAGGTGGAAGAGGAGGAGGGACTAAGTAGAGGAGGAGGAGGAGGAGGGGGATGAGGATGTGTCTGACAGATTCAGCTCAATTAGAATAAAGGTCACGCCCCCGCTGGGACGATATACTGTTACTGGGAATACTGACACCCTCACACACACACACACACACACACACACACACACACACACACACACACCAATATTCACATTTCATCAATGGTCCTACTAGCGTCAGTGGAATTCAAATGGATATTGAAAGACTTCTTGGACCAAAAACACATCAGATTAGGATACAGGGTAACACACTTTAATACACTTTAATACAATGTGTGTGTGTGTGTGTGTGTGTGTGTGTGTGTGTGTGTGTGTGTGTGTACGTGTTTTAGCTTTCTATGTACACAATTTGACCTACTTCTTCTACACTTCTAGACTCTAATTCATTACAACTCACACACAACTCATTACCTTTCAAGGTCACAGACTCTGAGTGTCTGTGACCTTGAACATTAAAATGAGTTGTGTAGTAATGAAGTGTAGAAAAATATCCTGAACTAAAACATCTCTAAGTGTAGAAGAATCTCCTAAACTAAAACTTAAGAAATCCCTTGAAACTCCTGACTTCCCTATCTCCTCCCTTCCACCCTCTCTCTCCCTCTCCCTTCCTCCCTCCCTCCTTCCCTCTCCCCCCTTTCTCTCCCTCCCTCCCTCCCTCCCTCTTCCTCCCTCTCACTCTCACCTTCCCTCGCTACCTCCCTCTCTCCTTCCCTCCCTCTTTCTCTCTCTCCCCCCGCTCTCCCTCCCTCTCTCTACCTCCCAACCTCTCTCTCCCTCCGTCACCCCATCCCTTTCTCCATCTCTCTCTCTCTCTCTCTCTCTCTCTCTCTCTCTCTCTCTCTCTCTCTCTCTCTCTCTCTCTCCTCTCTCTCTCTCTCTCTCTCTCTCTCTCTCTCTCTCTCTCTCCATCTCTCCCCCTTTCTCTCCCTCCCTCCCTCTCTCTTCCTCCCTCTCACTCTCACCTTCCCTCGCTACCTCCCTCCCGTCCTTTCTCTCCCTTCCACCCTCCCTCCCTCCTTCCCTTCCATCCTCCGTCCCTTCCATTCTCCCTCTCTCCCTCCCTCCCTCCCTCCCTCCCTCCCTCCCTCCTCCATATTCTATATCTCTCTCCTTTCTTCCTTATTCCAGTGTTCATTAATATGAACCTTCATTTACTATGGTTTTCTCTTCCCCATGCTCGCTCACTCCCTCTCACTGTCTCTCTCTGTCACTCACTCTCTCTCTCTCTCTCTCTCGGTCACTCCCTCTCACCCTTCCTGTCACTCAACTCACTGTCTCTGTTTCTCACTCTCTCTCTGTCACTCTCTCTCTGTCACTCACTCAACCGCTCTGTCACTCAGTCTCTCTCTCTCTCTCTCTCTCTCTCTCTCTCTCTCTCTCTCTCTCTCTCTCTCTCTCTCCTCTCTCTCTCTCTCTCTCTCTCTCTCTCTCTCTCTCTCTCTCTCTCTCTCTCTC
>CM051010.1:26909210-26914210 GCA_027704905.1 Muraenolepis orangiensis
TTCCCTTTGATGAGCCCCCTCTGGGAACGCTGTGGCTTCAAAGCTGCCTAGCTGGCTAAATAGCCAGCTAGCCAGCTAGCCAGCTTTCCTTGTCTTTCACTCTTCGGTGTCCTGTTCTTCTGTCATGTCTGATCTCTGTATGTGTGTGTGTTTGTGTGTGTGTGTGTGTGTGTGTGTGTGTGTGTGTGTGTGTGTGTGTGTGTGTGTGTGTGTGTGTGTGTGTTTGTGTGTGTGTGTGTGTGTGTGTGTGTGTGTGTGTGTGTGTGTGTGTGTGTGTGTGTGTGTGTGTGTGTGTGTGTGCTACACAACACTATTTTCTCCAGAGGGGTGTGTGTTGCCTTGTATCCTAACAGCTTTAATCTGAGGTGTTTTTAGTACAAGAAGTCTTTCAATATCCATTTGAAATCCACCAAAGTAGGACCATTGATGAAGTGTGAATATTTGTGTGTTTGACCCATTTTCCCTGCTATGAGAACAGAGCCGGTTGAACCTCAGCTCCATGGTACACGGTACAAGCTGGATCACAAACCTCTGAGGCAGAATGATACAAATGATAAAATATTGATGTCAATTAATGCCTATTTACATATTTATTTTCTTTGATTTTCTCTCTCTCTCTCTCTCTCTCTCTCTCTCTCTCTCTCTCTCTCTCTCTCTCACACACACACACACACACACACACACACACACACACACACACACACACACACACACACACACAGCACAAGTAAGTGCACACGAGCAAAAAGCAGACACAATTATTAAGCATAGCAATAATACAACGGGATTATATAATCTTTCTCAATAGAATGAGTTGACTTCAATGCACAGTTTTCAAATGCACTTTGTGTCATGTATGACATGATGTCGTTTCTCCCTTAGTTCTTTCTCCCTTAGTTAAGCCTCCAGGTTGACCAGCAGCCTGATGAGGCGTTTGGTTTCTCTCTGCAGACCAGCCTCCGGCCCGCTGAACGCCTCTCTCCCACAGTGACAACAAGGATCAGCACTGAGCGGAGGGAGCTTTACTTTCTTTCCGTATTAAAGATGAACAGATATTTGCACCGACGGCTTTTTTTCTCAAAGGAGATTATTCTGTTTTTACTTCCAATGTGAAGAAAGCAAGAGCATCCCATGGTTGTTTGGTTAATATCCCCACTATGCACTGTGTATGTATACTATGCATCTTATGTTACATTAAACAGTTGTCGGTTTTCTGTGTGTGTGCGTGCGTGCGTGTGTGTGTGTGTGTGTGTGTGTGTGTGTGTGCGTGTGTGCCGTCACAGGGTGACACACACTTTAATTAAGGGAAGGCATATTCAGGTTGTAAACCAATAACCCCAATAAAAAAATCAGGTGAACAAACTCATGCCCTTTTGAAAGACTGGTAAAGAAATCCCACCATTAACGTATGTATAGTTCCTCCAATGTGAACACACTGTAGGTCAGGACTCAGCTAATAGGGGTGAGCTGATAGTGTGAAGTGTAAGCCTCTTCATTAAAACATCCTTATGGGGATCGGTGACCACTGTTACACTGGTAATCCATCCAGCCCTCTGCAGTAAGGAACCGTCCCCTAGTTACTGACTGCTTTCATCTGTCTGCTGCTCTGCACACCAGACATGATGTCAGGTGTTTTGCCATCTAGTTTGATAGTTACATTTTTTGTTGGGCATGTTATATTTTTGTATGTCTATGTTATTAAACTAAGTTGGATGGATAAGTTAGATGATCGATGTTGTTTATAGGAGGGGCAAGATTTTCGCCGAACTACCAAGTTGAAATCAGCATTTTTTTAAGTCTGTGTCATATATTATATTGTAATTTACAATACAATGACTATCTCCAGGCCAAAAAGGTATTACGATGTGCAAACCCTTTAAACAGATCAAAGACCAATGTGAGTGTATTGGTCCGGATTGGTCCTGGTCTTCCATGGCAAAAACGGTATCCAGATTGCAGTTAAAACATGTTATTAAGATAATAAGGTACTTCATGCTTGTATTTAGCGATGTGTTGTTGTTGTTGTTGTTTGTATGTCAACACATTGTAACGGTGACATAATGCTGCCATGCTTCACATTTCAGTGTTTCCTGTTTTTGGAAGCACCTTGCTGTGAAATATGCACACCCTGAACAGAGCTTTTCTATTTATTTATTTATTTATTTGTCTAAAATGCTTTTCATTTACCAATTTTACAGCAGTAGATTCAAATCAAAAAACAAATCATAATGAATAATACATGCAGTGTTTCCGTCTGCTACTAGTTCTGACTTCACAATGTTCTAGAAAATATTTCCAATTTGAAGTAATATTTCATCTTATTTGCATCTTTTGCTCAAAATTCACTTCCCCACCATTAAAATACATGCAAAAAGGGAATTTTAAGCAAAATATGCAAAATGAGTGAAATATTGCATAAACTATGCTATAACACACTGTGCTTGGAGGCACTTCAGTAGGTCTTTATATAGTGTCACTGTATATAAACGTATAGTGATTGTTTTCCGGGTACTAGTCAGACCCATGTATTTCCAGGGAAAGGATTGAGTGCCATTGTGGAACCATGTTGAGCCAATAATGACGTTAAAGCACAGCTTCTCATGTAATATTGCTTTGTTCTATCCACTTAACTTCTAGAAATTAACATGTTCTGTAATATACTGTATAGCCTACATAACTCACTTTTTAGTGCATTTATATTTGGATTTAGCAGTGGCTGCAATTGTCTGATTCTATTTTTGTCTCTATGAGAGAGAATTGTTCTTGTTCTCCCCATATGTGTGTATGTGTGTGTGCAGGCTTTTTCCTGGCTCAAAGCGGGGTGGAGGGGGTCCCATCCTGATCATGTGACCACAGGTGAACCGTGCCTTTCAACTGGTAACTTGCGGCTCTCTTCTTCCTCTTTGGTGGTTTTGGTGGCGCCTTACCTGGGTACACTGTGCTGATTACGATCCAGCGCCACCTCAGTTACAAATGACAGAACCTCCATTGCATGCAACGCTAGTTCCAACACAATGTTGGAGTCACCCCTCGGTTTTGTCGAGGAGCTGGAGGCGGCTCCTAATTCTCTATGGAGGAAAAACCCTGGGGTGTGTATACGTATATGTGTACTTCACTAGAAATGATGTGCAGCTGTGTGTGTGTGTGTGTGTGTGTGTGTGTATTGCACACACACACACACACACACACACACACACACATACACACACATATACACACACACACACACACACACACACACACACACACACACACACACACACACACACACACACACACACACACACACACACAATAACCAAATTAAAAGGTGGAGAATATGTGTGGAACAGCAGGCGCAGTTTAAGGACACATTATCAAAAGGATGCTCGGGTTTGGAACATGCAGCTAGAAATGTTGTTGGTGGTGGGGATTGAAAAGGTCTATACACAGTAGTCCTGATGTTGGTGTCATGATGTAGTCCTGATGTCCTGATGTCACTGTCTCACGTCTATACACAGAAGTCCCGATGTCGGCGGGACTATATCCAGCACCACAGCAACAGCAGAGGGAGGACAACCAGGAGGTGGGAGGGGCTGGACATGACGTGGGCGTGCCCTCTCAGGGACTCCCGGTTGATGTCCTCGGCGGCGGAGGCGGGGCCGGCCAGCTGGCCGCTGCGGTCGGAGCACATGTCGTACAGGTTCCCAGAGAACTGCATCTTCTTGGACTCGCGGCGCAGGGACTCCCAGATGACAGCCGCCTCCTCCGGACAGCCGGCCATGGCCATGTTGGCACAGTCGTGAAACTGGTCCCAAGACCTGGGGGGCACACGGGGACAAGCTCACACAACAGCTCTGTGTATGCGTGTGTGTGTGTGCGTGTGTGTGTGTGTGTGTGTGTGTGTGTGTGTGCGTGCGTGAATTTGTGTGTGTGTGTGTGTGTGTTCTCAATTGTGTACACACTAAAACTGGAACTGTGCACACAATGGTGAACACTTGAAGCTCATTGGACAGCTAGCAAAATCTCATCATTTTGCACACTTTTCATAATCATCCTTGTTTGTGCACATGAAAACACTGAACTCTACTGACTACACTACTACTGTCTACCGTTTCCCTTCACACCTGCTCGAACTCAACTGGATACACTTTTCTATGATTTGTCAGAGCACGAAGACGAGACCTTCAGATCTTCACATCCACTGTCCAGACTGACACGGTCTAAGCATTTTGAGAAGAACCAAAAAAAAATGACGTCACGAGTGACACTGGATATTGTAACATTGCACTGCTACGACCGTAGGGAACAATATCCAGTGTCACTCGTGATGGAGCCTGTGTTTTGAGAGCAGCCCGAGTGGACCTTGTTGGAAGGACAGTACCGTGCATTGTGTCACACATTCTTGCTGGCCTGCTGCTAAAAGCCTTCCTCATGATTGTATCCTTGAACAGCCTACAATGTACGTCACCACCCACCACTCACAAGAATTACAATTAAATTTAAAAAGCAACCGAACATTGAAAAATAGATGGAAGATAAAGTGAGGACATAGACATCAAGGCCCAGATGTAAGAATAGCTTCACATTATCATCCTCAATGATCCTTTTATCAACGTAAATTACATAGAACCAATGAAAACCGACGGCTCTTTTTCCTGTGCAGGAGATAATTCCAGATCATCTGTGTGCAGACCGCTCGGTGTAGAGTCACACTGGTCAGTAAAGACTCTTCTCTAACGAATGTGTAGTCATTTCAAGTCTCATTAACACATGACAGGACCAAACCAAGTCTTCAGTGAGCATCTGGACCACATGTAATGCCATTGAAAAAAAAACGGTTTTCAACCAGATTTGTGCCGTTACCATGTTGGTAGTATATGCTCATTGATCATTTTCCCTTCCCCTCCATTTTACCAGCATTGATTTGTGCGTAGTTGTTCACCAGGGAAAGTCTATATTGCGTCATGTGGCTGACTTTTGCCGGCTCTAGGGATGTTGTTCCGACTGTTGTTCTCTGG
>CM051010.1:26921710-26929210 GCA_027704905.1 Muraenolepis orangiensis
AGCATCACTGGCTACAAACAACCTGGTAGCCAGACAATAGGGGGGGGGGGGTCCTGATCGGGCCAACAAGTTGAATTTGTTTTTCAATAGATTCAATGAGTGGGCTCCGGTCTACCCCCCCTCCCCCAGCCCCTCTACAACCATTCCCCTCCAGCCCCCCAGCCCTGCTGTCCCCCCTCCCCCACCGTCCCTCTCCAGCGTCAACATACCTGTTCTCTCTCCCCCACCACCACTACCTCACCCCTCCCCCATCAACACAACAGTGACTCTGAGGCTCCGGTCCTTCAACGTTTGTAACAAGATGCTAAATATGTTCTACCAGTCGGTGGTAGCCAGTGCCATCTTCTCCGGCATCGTGTGCTGGGGAAGCAGGTTGAGGTCAGCAGATGCCAACAAGATCAGCAGGATTGTCAGGAAGGCTGGCGCTGTCCTGGGGGTCCAGCTGGACTCCTTGTTGGTGGTGTCTGAGAGAAGGATGCTGCGCAAGCTGCGTAGTATCCTTGACAACAACTCTCACCCTCTCCATCAGGTGCTGACCTCATATAGAAGCACCTTTAGCAACAGACTCATTCCACCCAGGTGCACCACAGAACGCCACAGGAAGTCCTTTCTTCCTGTGGCCATCAGTCTCTATAATTCATCTACCTCGGGTCGTGAGAGGGACAGTAGAGACTCAGTGACCTGAGGCCAACGCACTATTATTATTATTTTTTTGGTCAACGCACTGTAAATCATTTCACAATCATTTCACAATCATTTCATGTCACTTTTTCAGTATTCATCTGAGTTATTTATTAATATATTATTACTGCCAATTTGCACTATACGTATTGTTGTGTATTATATATACCTACGTATTACTGTAATAATACTGTAAATTGTGCAATTCATCTACTCATCTATCAATACACTTAGATTCATTTAGAGTTAATTTAGTTATATTTTGTTTATAGTAGTTTTATTTAGTTAGTTGTTGTTATTTAGTTTTTAGCTTAGGTATTAGTGTATTTGTGTGTGCATTTATTCCCCCTGTGTCAACTGTTGCACCTTAATTTCCCTCGGGATTAATAAAGTTTCTTGAATCTTGAATCTTGAATTGAATCTGTACATGGTACAAACACCATCATCAAGTTTACCGACGACACAACAGTGGTGGGCCTCATCAAAAACAACAATGAGGAAGCCTACAGGGACGAGGTCCAGAACCCGGTGGTGTGGTGCGCTGACAACAACCTGGCCCTCAACATCAAGAAGACCAAGGAGCTCATAGTGGACTTCAGGAAGACCAGAGCTGGCGCACACGCCCCCATCCTCATCAACGGAGCGGAGATCGAGAGTGTCTCCAGCTACAAATTCCTGGGGGTCCACATCTCCGAGGACCTCTCCTGGTCCCTCAATACTGCCTCACTGGTAAAGAAGGCTCACCAGCGTCTCTTCTTCCTGAGGAGACTGAGGAAAGCCCACCTGTCAACTCAGATTCGGGTGAACTTTTACCGGTGTGCTATTGAAAGCATCCTCACCAACTGCATCACAGTGTGGTACGGCAACTGCACTGTTTCCGACTGGAAAGCGCTGCGATGGATTACCCCTCCCTACAATATACACTACCCACCACAAACGGTGTCTGAGGAAGGAACAAAATATAGTGGAAGATCCCTCTCACCCCAAACATGGACAGTTTGCTCCTCCCCTCCGGGAGGCGCTATAGAAACCTTTGTTCCAAGTCAAGCAGGCTTAGGAACAGCTTCTTCCCCTCAGCTGTCATCTCTCTGAACTCTGCCTACCGGAGTTTTTTCATTAATTTCGATTTCGAGTTTTGTGACTTAATTTAGTCACAGCTGGATTATCTCCGACCATCTTGGGCACGATTACACATAGACGTTGCAGGAAGAAGCGAGGGAAGCGAGCCGGCATGCTAGTCAGGCTGAGATGTCGATCCGATCGCCCACCACTACCCACCACTACTAATACTGGCTAATGTACAGTCTCTGGACAATAAGTTAAGCAAGCTACAGGCTCGTATTAAATTCCACCGGGAAACTAAGGACAACTGTATCATCTGCCTTACGGAGACAAATCGGAGGGGGTTACCGACGCAGCTATCGAGTCGACGGGATTTTCTGTCCGCCGGGCGGACAGAACAAAGGCTCTCTTCGGTAAAGATCGCGGAGGGGGGGGTATGTACATGTACATCCCCTCAAGTCTTTCTGTTCCCCGGACCTGGAGTACCTGATGCTTATGTGCCGTCCATTCTGGCTACCTCGGGGGTTTACAGCGGTAACCGTGACCGCTGTTTACATTCCCCCACAAGCCAACACGGACACAGCACTGAAGGAACTGTATGGGGCTATCAGCAAACAGGAGTCGACACACCCTGAGGCTGCTCTCATCGTGGTGGGGGACTTCAACAAGGCGAAGTCCTTGTTGAAGAAGGTTCTCCCGAAGTTCTACCAACACATAACGAGCAACACACAGGGTGAGCGGATCCTCGACCACTGCTACACTCCCTTCCGTGATGGCTACAAGGCCCTCCTCCGCCCACCGTTTGGCAAATCAGACCACCGCTCTATCCAGCTACTCCCCGCCTATAGGCAGAGACTGAAGCAGCAACCGATCGCTGTGAGGGAGGTCCAATGCTGGTCGGACCAATCGGACTCTATGCTGCAGGATTGTTTTGATCATGCTGACTGGGACATGTTCCGGGTCGCCTCGGACAATAACATCAACGAGTATGCGTCCTCGGTCACCGGGTTCATCAAGAAGTGCATAGATGACGTTGTTTTCCGACCAAGTTGGTTCGGATATATCCCAACCAGAAACCGTGGATTAACGCCGATGTTCGCGCTGCCCTCCACGTGCGTAACGCCGCCTTTGGCTCCGGGAATTTGGAGGAATATACAAGAGCCCGTTACAACCTCCATAAGACCATCGTCACTGCCAAGCGGGAGTACAAGGACAGAGCGGAGGAGAAATTCAAGAGCCACGATGCGAGGGGTATGTGGCAGGGGCTACAGACGATAATGAACTTCAGAGGGAGAACCAGTTGCGTAGAGAACTCCTCTACCTCCCTCCCAGGAGAGCTAAATCCTTTTTTTGCTCGGTTTGACGTGAACAGCAGCCCGCCGAAGCCAGCACCACCTGAGGAGACCAGCCTGCTGAACATCTCGGAGGCGGATGTGCGCCGCACCTTCAAGCGGTGAACTCGAAGGCGACAGGCCCCGACGACATCCCGGGCCGCGTCCTCAGAGCATGCGCAGTCTTTGCATACATCTTCAACCTCTCCCTGTCGCAGGCTGTTGTTCCCGCGGTCTTCAAGATGTCCACCATTGTGCCTGTCCCTAAACAACCCAAAGGTAACATGCCTGAATGACTATAGACCTGTAGCCCTCACCTCGATTGTCAGAAAATGCTTTGAGAGGTTGGTCAAGGACTTTATTTTCTCCGTGTTACCTGCCACGCTGGACCCATGGCAATTTGCATATCGTCAAAACAGATCCACAGACGATGCAATTGCCATGGCCCTCCATACTGCCCTTTCCCACCTGGAGGGAAAGAACTGTTATGTGCAAATGCTGTTTGTGGACTACAGCTCAGCGTTCAACACGGTAGTTCCTGCCAAGCTCGACACCAAGCTTAGAGGTCTAGGCACGCCCCCATCCACGTGCAGCTGGATACTGGACCTCCTGTCGGACCGCCGCCAGGTGGTGAGGATGGGCAGCACCACCTCAGAGCCACTGACCCTCAACACGGGAGCCCCCCAGGGATGCGTGCTGAGCCCTCTCTTCTACTCCCTCTACACCCACGACTGCATGACTATGCACAGCTCCAACGTCATCATCAAGTTTGCTGACGACACGACAGTGATGGGCCTGATCGCCGGCGACGACGAGCCTACAGGGAGGAGGCTGGACAGTGGTGCCAGGAGAACAGCCTCGCCCTCAACGTCAAGAAGACCAAGGAGCTGATCGTGGACTACAGGAAGCAGAGAGGAGAGCACAGCCCTATCTCCATCGACGGTGTTGCATTAGAGAGGGTCAGCAGCTTCAAGTTCCTTGGCGTGTACATCTCCGAGGACCTCACATGGTCCATGCACACCACACACGTGGTGAAAAGGGCCCAACAACGCCTGTATTTCCTCAGGCGAGGAAATTCAGCATGGGCCCCTGCATCCTGAGAACATTCTACACCGGCACCATCGAGAGTGTTCTTACAGGGTGTATCACCGCCTGGTACGGGAACTGCACCGCACTCGAGTGCAGAGCGCTTCAAAGGGTGGTGCGGAGGGCCCAGTATATCGTTGGAGGTGAGTTCCCCTCCCTCCTGGATATATACAACCAGCGGTGCGTGGCCAAGGCCAAACGCATCATAAAAGACAATGCCCACCCCAGCCACGAACTGTATTCACTTTTACCGTCAGGCAGGCGATACCGATATCAAGTGCCGCACAAATAGACTCAGAGATAGCTTCCACAGTCAGGCCATCAGGCTGCTGAACAAGGGCGTATAGCATATAACAATGTATATTTTATTACATTGATTTATATATATATTGCTCTTTTTCTGTGCTGATATATTATATATAATATATATATATAACTGCTGTCTGTCGTCGGGTATTGCACAGAAGATTTTTACTCACTGCTTTATACTTGTGTAAACTGTGAAATGGCAATAAACTTGACTTGACTTGACTTGACTTGACATACTCTATAAGTAATCTTATACTGTTGTTATACCTGGTAGACTGTAAACTGTACATTATATATTACCTGCACTTTACTGCAACATTTGCACTCTTGTTAGATGCTAAATTATTTTCGCTGTACTGTACTTGTGCTGTGCAATGACAATCCATTTGGCTCTAATCTAATCTAATCTAATCTAATCTAATCTAATGTGTGTGTTGAGTAGGAAATTCCCATTTAGTTGCCACACATTTTCAGGTCATGTATTTCCAGGCACTTTCATCAGATGTTTGGTTTTCTTTGTTGCATGACATACCAGTATTCAATGACTCCAATAAACAATCTGGACAAATAAAATTAACACGCAAGTATTTTCTAGGAGCAAAATGCCCCTGAGCTCCTGGTCAGTGTATTGAGTCGTGGTTACTACTGACGAACAGATGGATTCTACTGACCTGCAGATGGATTCTACTGACCTGCAGATGGATTCTACTGACCTGCAGATGGATTCTACTGACCTGCAGATGACTACTAGCAGTGTTGGGCAAGTTACTGAAAATAAGTCATTTGTTACAGTTACTAGTTACTTCTCTCAAAAGTAACTTAGTTACTTTACAGTAAGTGCATATTAAACTAGTTACTAGGGAAAGTAACTTTTGCGTTACTTTTAAGTATCTGTGTCAATTAACTTATTATTTCACACATAGCTATATATTATTGTACACACACACACACACACACACACACACACACACACACACACGCACAAACACACGGAGAGACAGAGAGAGAAATGGTCAGAGTAATTTCACATGGAGTGCTCTAAAAACAGAAAGGTAGACAGCCAAGCTCCTCCATGTTGGTCCTTCCCGCGGCGGGCGGTTCAAACCCAGCACGTCTCATTTGTTCCGTGGTGACTATTAAAAGCGGCGATGTGAAGCGGCGCAACGAGATAAAGCACACATCTTTCGAGCAATCATAATAAAATAATATAAATATAAATAAAAGAAACGATCTAGGAGACTAATATGATCGATCTGTATTCACCGGTAGCTTTCGGCAGTGCTGCTGCTGGCATTTCTGCTCCACACACATTGAATTTGTTGTACCGTGCACCGAGAAAAGTTTCATGTATTTTGCATCATCTGAGCGGCCGTTTTTGAGAGCTCTGATCGATGTGAAGTGAATATCGGCCAATAATGGGGGCTGATCGATCAAAACATCTCTACATAATATTTGACATACATATCTCGTTGGTCAGCAGGGCGTCTTTTGCGATTATCATTATAGCAACGTGTGGTTTGTTAGATGCTTCTTACGAGGATAGTATTCTCATACCTGCACATAGACTACAACTCACCCCTATATTTGTTGTTATCGCCAACAAATTTGTTGTAACGCATTACAAAGTAACACGTCACTTCCAACATTGGTTACCACTGACCTGCAGATGGTTACTACTGACTTGCAGATGGTTACTACTGACCTGCAGATGGTTACTACTGACCTGCAGATGGTTACTACTGACCTGCAGATGGTTACTACTGACCTGCAGATGGTTACTACTGACCTGCAGATGGTTACTACTGACCTGCAGATGGAGTGGATGCCGTCTGCTTCCTCGTCCTGCCTGACTCCGTCCGTCAGGCTGTCCCCCAGGCTCAATAGGCACTGGGCGAAGCCCTTGTAGATGGAGTGACACCTCCTCGCTGACGCCCCCACCGGGTATTGGATAAGCACTGCAAACACACACACACACACACACAGGTAGACACACACACACACACACACGCACGCACGCACACGCACGCACGCACAGACGCACACACACACACACACACACACACACACACACACACAGGTAGACACACACACACACACACACACACACACACACACACACACACAGGTAGACACACGCACACACAGGTAGACACACGCACAATCACACACACACACACACACACACACACAATGATGCATAAATACCCTTGGTACAACATACAGTTTTAAAGTGACAATAACACACACACACATTAATTAAATCATACTGGAACATTAGGCTGTGTCTTATCCATTTGTAAGTGGGAGTGAGAGTTTGGCCTACTAGTTTAACAAGGTGAGCATTCCAAAGATAAATCACAAGAAAGAGAGAGAGAGAGATAGAGAGAGAGAGAGAGAGAGAGAGAGAGAGAGAGAGAGAGAGAGAGAGAGAGAGAGAGAGAGAGAGAGAGAGAGAGAGAGAGAGAGAGAGAGAGAGAGAGAGAGTAAGTGAGAGAGAGAGAGAGAGAGAGAGAAGGCAGATAGAGAGAGAGTAGAGAGAGTAAGTGAGAGAGAGAGAGAGAGAGAGAGAGAGAGAGAGAGAGAGAGAGAGAGAGAGAGAGAGAGAGAGAGAGAGAGAGAGAGAGAGAGAGAGAGAGAGAGAGAGAGAGAGTAAGTGAGAGAGAGAGATAGAGAGAGAGAGAGAGAGAGAGAGAGAGAAGGCCAGATAGAGAGAGAGTTAGAGAGAGTAAGTGAGAGAGAGAGAGATAGAGAGAGTAAGTGAGAGAGAGAGAGATAGAGAGAGAGAGAGAGAGAGAGAGAGAGAGAGAGAGAGAGAGAGAGAGAGAGAGAGAGAGATAGAGAGAAGGCCAGATAGAGAGAGAGTTAGAGAGAGTAAGTGAGAGCGAGAGAGATAGAGAGAGAGAGAGAGAGAGAGAGAGAGAGAGAGAGAGAGAGAAGGCCAGATAGAGAGAGAGTTAGAGAGAGTAAGTGAGAGAGAGAGAGATAGAGAGAAGGCCAGATAGAGAGAGAGATAGAGAGAGTAAGTGAGAGA
>CM051010.1:26941710-27036710 GCA_027704905.1 Muraenolepis orangiensis
GACGTTGCCAGTACAGTTGTACACGGTAGTACTTGGTACATGGAAAGACTCGACTCTGATTACGTTTCCAGTTGTATTTTTTTGGCGGCAGAGCCAGCGGAGAGCTTGAAGTCCCCTTGGCTGAATTGAAGCAAATCTCACACGTTACAGAGGACTTTTATCTTTGTTAGGGCCTTTGATCGCTGATTAAATTGGCTCTAAAGACCTGGGAAGTCTACACTGTGTGTGTGTGTGTGTGTGTGTGTGTGTGTGTGTGTGTGTGTGTGTGTGTGTGTGTGTGTGTGTGTGTGTGTGTGTGTGTGTGTGTGTGTGTGTGTGTGTGTGTGTGTGTGAGAGTCCTCCAGTTTGATATAAATTGCTCAAATTGGCGCTGGGACTTATTTAACTTAATTGTGCATGTGTGTTGTCTCTACCACAGTTTACCTTGTGATATATTCCACTCACATCCCCTGATACTTCCTTCTTAAACGTTCCTTCTCCTTTCCTCCATGCCTGGGAAATGAGGTTCTTGTTAAACAGTGCAGACGTTGAAGGCAAACAAGAGGGTCCATACTGTGAGGACCTCAGCCCACAAGGGGGTCAACAGGAGCCGGGTGGTGAATAAGGATAGAACGGCACGTGGAGAACGTCTGAGCCAGGGCTGAGCCCCTTGTGGTGCCTTAATATTATTATCATTAATATTATACAGCGTTGACTCACTGTGTGCTATCCCAGCGGCGACCTTGGACAAATCGCAGAGCTGGCGTATTTTCTGCAGTCAAGACCGGGCTGCAGCGGTGAGTTCAGTTCAGTGGTGCCGCATTGAGCCATGCGGCCCAAACCTCCAGCAGAGAGTCCGCTGACTCTGGTGCAAGGGGCCTGGAGCCCTGGGGTGCCAGACTCTGAAGTAGGTCTACCTTAAGACCCCCCAGACTCTGCAGTATGCCTACCTTAAGACCCCCCAGACTCTGCAGTAGGTCTACCTTAAGACCCCCCAGACTCTGCAGTAGGTCTACCTTAAGACCCCCCAGACTCTGCAGTAGGTCTACCTTAAGACCCCCCAGACTCTGCAGTATGCCTACCTTAAGACCCCGCAGACTCTGCAGTATGCCTACCTTAAGACCCCCCACTCTGCAGTAGGCCTACCTTAAGACCCCCCAGACTCTGCAGTAGGTCTACCTTAAGACCCCCCAGACTCTGCAGTAGGTCTACCTTAAGACCCCCAAGACTCTGCAGTATGCCTACCTTAAGACCCCCCAGACTCTGCAGTAGGTCTACCTTAAGACCCCTCCAGACTCTGCAGTAGGTCTACCTTAAGACCCCCCAGACTCTGCAGTAGGTCTACCTTAAGACCCCCCAGACTCTGCAGTAGGTCTACCTTAAGACCCCCAAGACTCTGCAGTACGCCTACCTTAAGACCCCCCAGACTCTGCAGTAGGCCTACCGTAAGACCCGGCAGCTGGGGTCTCCCCTTGGGCCAATGGACTGGGAGTCGGGGTCTCTGTGTGTGTGTGTGTGTGTGTGTGTCAGTTTTACGTGTGGGCATCTGTAATTATGTGCATGTGTGTGCGTGTGTGTCTACTCCTGTCTACTATTTCTGTAATACCGCTGCCAGGTCTGAACCCCCCCCCCCCGACATGCCTCCATGTATATAAAATACTGAAGTTTGTGCGTTCTCTGATATGTTCCTGCTGCTCTGACTGAAAATGCTGATTGTCCAAAAGCGGTTTTCCTAAATGTAGGCGAGCAGTGACCTCTGACCCGGCCCTGGTCCCCCGAGCATTACCCCGACATAATGACACAATTTGTTTGTTGTTGTTTTAATGTAGTCAAACCACCAGCCAAATCATTGAGTGCATAATAAGGTTGTTGACATAAAATATTTCAAACTCTAAACTCTTCTGGAGCCCTTTTTTATATGCCTCTTAAAATGTTTATTAGAATGTATGCTCCCATACTTGCAGTAATGAACAATGCCTTCATGCACTGTAAACAACATTGAGTGAACAAATAGCCAACAATTGGGGCTAAACTCAATTAAATAGTAAGACATTGAAACATTAACGAACATTGAATTATTAGTTCATCATTCAGGGGCTTCTTTGTAAATATTAAGGTTTGGCATATGCTCTCCGACCCTCTCAAAATACCCTAGCGACCCACTTATGGGTCACGACCCACCAGTTGAGAATCCCAACGGATGTGGATGGATGTGGACCTCTGGGCAAATCAAGGGAAGATCATTAATCTATAAGCGAAATAGAATCGGGCCAAGGATGGATACCTGTGGAACTCCAATGGTACAGTCACAACAAAGAAGAGAAGCATGTATCATCCTTCTTGTGCACTTGAGTTTTCGGTAGGAGTTGATGTGTTGAGTTTAAGGTAGGAGTTGATGTGTTGGGTTTAAGGTAGGAGTTGATGTGTTGGGTTTAAGGTAGGAGTTGATGTGTTGGGTTTAAGGTAGGAGTTGATGTGTTGAGTTTAAGGTAGGGGTTGATGTGTTGAGTTTAAGGTAGGAGTTGATGTGTTGAGTTTAAGGTAGGAGTTGATGTGTTGGGTTTAAGGTAGGAGTTGATGTGTTGGGTTTAAGGTAGGAGTTGATGTGTTGAGTGTTCGCTGCAGAGACCTTGATGTTGTGCACAGGTCCCGGGGAGCGCCGGCTGTGGTCCGGGGAGCGCCGGCTGTGCTACCGGCCAGAACCATTGTAAGACAGATTGTGAGGATAGTGTGTAGTCGCTCGGGTGTAAGAAGGTATTGGGTTCCATCCTTCACGGCCGCAACTGACCTACAGGCATCTTGGTGAGCTGAAGAAGAGGTTTCTCCTTTCTCTGTATCTGTGAAAACAGGGCTATGAAAGGAGTGAGCGATCCCGGGATTATGACAACACAGGGCTACGTAAGCGACCCAAGGATGTAAAGAATCATACCATTCTGACAAAACAGCTCGGCACACGCCGCTCCAGTGATTTCTGCTGTCTGAAAGATGTACGATCGACGCCACAGAGATCAATAGGCTTTGAACGGAAAACTTTGAGTGGGAGCCGAAATGGAAGTCACGTGTTATGTTGTTTTCTTTGCTCGACGTCCGCTCCTCGAATCACCACAGTGAAATCCTGCGGACCGTGTACTACAGCGCTGAGCTGAATTCTAATTCACTCTCTGGATTCACAGAGGAATAGGTTGAAGTGTGTGTGTGTATGTGTGTATGGGGGGGGGGGGGGAGGAGCCATCATGTTAATATGGCTATAGCTTAGATTCTAAGCATTGGTGCGTAGCCAATTACAGTGACTGACTGCCATAGCTTTATTGCCTGTTGACAAAAAAAAAACTAAAACGCATTGGTTTAATATGACAGTGTGTGGCCCAGCAGAAAGCTAGGCCACAGACAGTTGGGGCCGGACAGACAGCTGGACAGACAGGCAGCTGGGGCCGGCCAGACAGACAGTCACCCACGGCTGAAATGAACAGCGTTCAGCCGCCTACCCTGTCGGATCT
Source organism: Muraenolepis orangiensis (assembly GCA_027704905.1). Classification (NCBI taxonomy): domain Eukaryota; kingdom Metazoa; phylum Chordata; class Actinopteri; order Gadiformes; family Muraenolepididae; genus Muraenolepis; species Muraenolepis orangiensis. The sequence goes on from CM051010.1 coordinate 26,945,187, forward strand.
CTCTGATGACGAGTGTTTAATTAAATACGTTGGCAGGTAACCAAGCAGCAACATTTACTGTGGTTGGTAACAAGTCTGCGGCATTAGCCTTGAAACGTGTGTGTGTGTGTGTGTGTGTGTGTGTGTGTGTGTGTGTGTGTGTGTGTGTGTGTGTGTGTGTGTGTGTGTGTGTGTGTGTGTGTGTGTGTGTGAGTGTGGTGTGTGTGTGTGGCGCTGCACCGTAGCCGTCGTACCTCAGTGAGTGACTGAACTGAAGCATGGTGTAATACAGCCCAAAGCAGACTTTCAACTGTTTGGGAAAGTATGGGCTGTGAGGATGAATATGTATGAGACTTGATCATGTGCTGAACTATGGCAGCAAACGTGGAAAAGTGAACTCCTCCTGAGGTAGATGTGACAGTTGCTCCCTCACACGCACGCACGCACGCACGCACGCACGCACACACACACACACACACACACACACACACACACACACACACACACACACACACACACACACACACACACACACACACACCACACACACACACACACACACACACAAGAAGACACACAATTCAACAGTGGCAGTCCTGGGAGCAGGAGCAATTGATGCACTTATCTGAGAAAAGGAAAAAGCAACAGAGAGAGAGAGAGAGAGAGAGAGAGAGAGAGAGAGAGAGAGAGAGAGAGAGAGAGAGAGAGAGAGAGAGAGAGAGAGAGAGAGAGAGAGAGAGAGTAAAAACTAACATAAGGAATGAAAGCTCTGGGGAAGGGTAGATGAACAGAGGAGCACATTCATAACCATCAGCCCACAGGAAGCAGACTGAAGGAGAGAGAGAGAGGATGGGGGAGAGAGAGAGAGCGTGAGAGAGAGAGAGAGAGAGAGAGAGAGAGAGAGAGAGAGAGAGAGAGAGAGAGAGAGAGAGAGAGAGAGAGAGAGAGAGGATGGGGGAGAGAGAGGGGGAGAGAGCGAGAGCGTGAGAGAGAGAGAGAGAGAGAGAGAGAGAGAGAGAGAGAGAGAGAGAGAGAGAGGATAGGGGAGAGAGAGAGGGGAGAGAGAGCGAGAGCGAGAGCGTGAGAGAGAGAGAGAGAGAGAGAGAGAGAGAGAGAGAGAGAGAGAGAGAGAGAGGAGAGAGAGAGAGAGAGAGAGAGAGAGAGGAGAGAGAGAGAGAGAGAGAGAGAGAGGATGGGGGAGAGAGAGAGGGGAGAGAGAGCGAGAGCGTGAGAGAGAGAGAGAGAGAGAGAGAGAGAGAGAGAGAGAGAGAGAGAGAGGATGGGGGAGAGAGAGGGGGAGAGAGAGCGAGAGGATGGGGGAGAGAGAGAGGGGAGAGAGCGAGAGCGTGAGAGAGAGAGAGAGAGAGAGAGAGGATAGGGGAGAGAGAGGGGGAGAGAGCGAGAGCGTGAGAGAGAGAGAGAGAGAGAGGGGGGGGAGGAGAGCGGGGAGAGAGTTGGGAAAGAGTAGGGGAGGGAGAGAGAGGAGGAAGAGAGCAAGGGGGGAGAGAGAGGGGGGAGGAAAGAGAGAGGAGGGCAGGTTGTGAAGGAGCATTGGAGAGTGAGACACCTTGAGAGTGAAAAAGGAGAAAGGAAGCAGAAAGAAAAGTGGAGGCGGTTCTGCATGTTGGATAGAAGGTCACTGAGAGGACAGGATGAGAGGGATGATGGAGAAGTGACGGAGAGGAAGTGACATCAGTGGTGAGGAGGAGGTGTTTATCCAACACCACAATATATATATATTTTTGTAAACGTACATTTGCTCTCTATAATAACGTTCACATACATTTGAATGTGCATGCTGGTCTGTGGGCCTTGATTAGTGTCACCAGCCTAACACTTCACGAAAACAAGTCAGAAACGTCCCGTCCTCCGAAGGTGGTACTGATAGTGGTAGTGATACACCTTCGGGTTGAATTCTGTTTAAACTTTATTGTCAATCAAAGTCACGACAGGTGGTCAGAAAATCACATGGTCAAAAAGATTTGAGGTTAGGGGGAGTAGTTTAGATACTTCTTTGGAATGGAGATGTGATCTGAAGGAGAGAAGGAGAACCAAAATGCCGAGATAGAGACACCGTACACTCACTCTACTCTTAGTGTGAGTAAGTCTGACTGTACTCTACTCTCGCTAACTCTACTCTGAGTGTAAGTCTGTCTGTACTCTACTCTCACTAACTCTACTCCGAGTGTAAGTCTGTCTGTACTCTACTCTCACTAACTCTACTCTGAGTGTAAGTCTGTCTGTACTCTACTCTCACTAACTCTACTCTGAGTGTAAGTCTGTCTGTACTCTACTCTCACTAACTCTACTCTGAGTGTAAGTCTGTCTGTACTCTACTCTCACTAACTCTACTCTGAGTGTAAGTCTGACTGTACTCTACTCTCACTAACTCTACTCTGAGTGTACATCTGACTGTACTATTTTCTCTCTTGCTCTACTCTAGGAGGAGGAGCACCTGTTGTTGTACGTTCAACACTGAGAGTAACCCCCAGGGGATCAATGCCCAGGGGGGAACTTTGTGTGTGATCTGTTTGGCAGGAAGTGGTTTCTGTAAACGTCAGCGTTGTACCCAATGTGTATCAGGACGGGCCCTGCTACAAAACAAACACACCTCCAGAAGAACACAAAGACAGCAAGCAGACGTTGCTTCATATTCTTTACAGAACACACACACACACACACACACACACACACACACACACACACACACACACACACACACACACACACACACACACACACACACACACACACACACACACACACACACACACACACACACACACACACAACCTTGCATCCCCCCCCTGTCCCAGGAGGAGGTGTGAGCTGAGAATCAAACACCACAGAGGAAACAGGAAGAGACAAAACAGGAAGGAAGGAAACAGGAACAGGAAACAGGAAAGGACAAACAGGAAAGGAGGAACAGGAAGGGAGGAACAAGAAGGCACAAACAGGAAAGGTGGAACAGGAAACCGGAGGGGAGGAACAGGAAACAGGAGGGGAGGAACAGGAAACAGGAGGGGAGGAACAGGAAACAGGAGGGGAGGAACAGGAAAGAAGACAAACAGAGATGCGGGGACGTGTTTGCAGTCATTAACATCCAGCCCCATGTGTCATATCAGCGGTGGCTCGTTCACTTTAGCACACGTGCTGATGTCATGCCCTTGAGCAAACTACTTCATCTCTGAACCCCTCCTCTCTCCCTCCCTCTCCCCCCGTGGGCTCCTCTCTCTGCTGCCAGGCCAGCACCAGATGGGTCAATGAAGTGGCTGCTCCCTGCTAGGGAAATGGATCTGACCATGGAGGCTATTAACAAACACACACACACACACACACACACACACACACAAGCTGCCGTTGACGAAGGCCACAACAGACTCCAGTTGGTACATTATTCAACCTAAAAGCTTGTTAAAGGGAGAAGCTCCATGGAGCCCTGATGAAAGATTCATGGTAAAAAAAAAAAGGTGAAACAAACCTAGATTAGTTATCCTGTGTTATGTAAGGAGGAGGAGGAGGAGGAGGAGGAGGAGGAGGAGGAGGAGGAGGAGGAGGAGGAGGAGATGGACAAGGGAGGAGGGAGGAGGGGAGGGAGGAGGTAGAGGAGGGGAGGGAGGAGAAGGAGGAGGGAGGAGAGCAGGAGGAGGAGGTGGAGGCAGGGGCAGGAGGAGGAGAAAGAGGAGATGGACAAGGAGCAGGAGGAGGAGAAGGGGTGGGGGGACTGACAGATGGACAGGTTAAAAGGCTGGTGAAACAGAGGAAAAAGGGAGGAGAGCAATAGATTGAGGAGAGAGAGAGAAAAGCAAAGATAGGGAGAAAGGCAGAGAGAGACAGAAAGCATTGAGCGAGCGAGAGAGAGCGAGAGCGAGAGCGAGAGAGGTGGTCAATTTACATTTACATCTGCCACCCCTGGGATGACAGCTAAGTTCTCCAGAAAAAACACACGGTATCAGAACCACAAACACCCATGAACCCAGAACCTGCTCTGAGTAGCACAAGTCCAGTAAGGGTGAAGGCCTCCCCGGGTGCTGGTAGTACCGTATGGATTCAAGAACTCAGGACAGGTCCTAATCACAACTGACCTGCCTGGTCTAACCTGCTCATCATCTAGCCTCATCTCCTCCTTACAGACCGACTGGGATAGCAGTCCATTACAGAGGAGCACATTCACAACTACAGGTTCTGATGAACCCGACCTGCATTCCTGTGTGATTGATCAAACACACGTCAGATGGACCATCATGACGTGTGTGTGTGTGTGTGTGTGTACATATGCGTCAATGGCCGTGCGTGTTTTGTGTGTGTGTGTGTTGTGTGCGCACACGTTAATGCCTATTTGTGTGTGTGTGTGTGTGTGTTTATTGTGCTAACAGTGATAAGTTGCAGCAACAGTGCCAGGTGCTCAAGTCAATAAATGCTCATTAACTCCAGCAGGGGTCAGCGACTGCGTCCGCCACAATACACACACACTCTGTCTGCTAACCATGCTAAGACAGCCTGTGTGTGTGTGTGTGTGTGTGTGTGTGTGTGTGTGTGTGTGTGTGTGTGTGTGTGTGTGTGTGTGTGTGTGTGTGTGTGTGTGTGTGTGTGTGTGTGTGTGTGTGTGTGTGTGTGTGTGTGTGTGTGTGTGTGTGTGTGTGTGTGTGTGTGCCTGAGCGTGTGTGTGTGTGTGTGTGTGACATTTCTCCTTCTCTTGTGCATGTTTTATGTAACATTAATTCACCACAGAATGGGGCATTAAGAGCATTTAGCATACTATGGAGGTACTTGAGTACTACTGAAATACTGGAGTACTACTGAGGCACCGGAGTACTACGGAGGCACTGGGGAACCACTGAACTAGTACACAGCAGCACTTGATGTTTTCTAGAGTCAAGTATTTCATTACAGCCCCGGGCCACGTTCTTTAATGTTCTTCAACGTTCTGAACCCATGGGCAGAACCCCCGTCTGCAGTCAGAAAGTCAGAAAGTAAGCTTCAAAGTATTGCAGAATTTGTGTATTTCATGTTCAACCTCATATTATACAGATAATGTGTCTTCGCCTCCTGTCCCATGTCGTAAAGAAAGTGACAATTAATGACTGTGTATGTGTTGACATGTATGTGTGAATGTGTGTGTGCCTGTGCGTGCGTGCGTGCGTGTGTGTGTGTGTGCGTGCGTGCTTGCGTGCGTGTGTGCGTTGGTGACAGCCAGGAGAGGAGGATCAGGTTGACATTGTCAGGTTGACATATCCATTTGTCTGCCTCCACCCCTTGGTTTTAAACTTCATTTTGTCTTCTTTTTCTCATTATTTAACTCATTCCTTGGCTGTGATCTGGGTGGAGGTCTCTGTGACCTGGGTGGAGGTCTCTCTGATCTGGGTGGAGGTCCCTCTGATCTGGATGGAGCTCTCTCTGATCTGGGTGGAGGTCTCTCTGATCTGCATGGAGGTCTCTGTGACCTGGGTGGAGGTCTCTCTGATCTGGATGGAGCTCCCTCTGATCTGGGTGGAGGTCTCTCTGATCTGCATGGAGGTCTCTGTGACCTGGGTGGAGGTCTCTCTGATCTGGATGGAGCTCTCTCTGGTTTGGGTGAAGGTCTCTCTGATCTGGGTGGAGGGCTCTGATCTGGGTGGAAGTCTCTGGGATCTAGGTAAAGGTCTCTGTGATCTGGGTGGAGGTCTCTGTGATCTAGGTAGAGGTCTCTGTGATCTGGGTGGAGGTCTCTGTGATCTGGGTGGAGGTCTCTGTGATCTGGGTGGAGGTCACTGATCTGAGTGGAGGGCTCTGTGATCTGGGGTAGAGGTCTTTGTGATCTGGGTGGGGATCTCTGTGATCTGGCTGGAGGTCTCTGTGATCTGGGTGGAGGTCTCTGTGATCTGGGTGGAGGTCTCTGTGATCTGGGTGGAGGTCTGTGTGATCTGGGTGGAGGTCTGTGTGATCTGGGTGGAGGTCTCTCTGATCTGGGTGGAGGTCTCTGATCTGGATGGAGGTCTCTGTGATCTGGGTGGAGGTCTCTCTGATCTGGGTGGAGGTCTCTGTGATCTGGGTGGAGGTCTCTGTGATCTGGGTGGAGGTCTGTGTGATCTGGGTGGAGGTCTCTCTGATCTGGGTGGAGGTCTCTGATCTGGATGGAGGTCTCTGTGATCTGGGTGGAGGTCTCTGTGATCTGGGTGGAGGTCTCTGTGATCTGGATGGAGGTCTCTGTGATCTGGGTGGGGGTCTCTGTGATCTGGGTGGAGGTCTCTAACAGCCACACTTAGAGGTGGGACGATCGATCGGCTTCCGGTCATTATCGGCCGATTTTGAAGAAAAATGCGCAATCGGAGAATGCCGATCTTGCTTTAATGTTGCCGATTTCATAGCCGATCCTGCACGTGAGAAACACGCGAGCTCATCTCTTTACCAGCGAGTAAAACACGTGGGGCCCCGCCTCTTTTCTAAACAGAGTGATACTCGCCCTGCCTCAACATGTCAGCGGTGTCTGCAGTGTGGAGTTTCTTCAAAGTGTGTGATACAGATGTAACATTTGCCATCTGTAATGTGTGCAAAGAGAAAATATCTCGTGGAGGAAGCAAGGTAAACAATTTCAACACGACAAATTTAATAAGACACCTGAAAACCCATCACCCAGCGCAGCATGGCGAGTTTGTTCAACTGACCGTGGAGAACGAGAACCCCAGGAATGCATGATGGATGAAACTGTTCTATAATACAGGGGTTCCCACCCTTTTTTGTGCCACGGACCGGCAGATACATGAAAAAAGTCTCGCGGACCGGTTGTCAATTATCGCGGACCGGTTGTCAAAGTGTGTGTCAACACACACCCCTAACAAAACGGCAGGGCTCGATTTCAGTATAAACGCGCATGTACGCGGAGCACCGTAACACAAACCCCGGCTCGTTCACGACCGACACGTCACTAGCGCGTAGTCTCTTTAGTAGCGCGTGCAACTGAAAGTCTCTCGTTATGCCGCCGATATATATTTGATCTATATATATAGATTATACCGCTATATAATCTATATATATATAGATTATACTATATATATCATCTCTATATATCGATTATACCGCCCGCCGTTCACCTATACTCAAATCATTTGAGTCAAATATGATGATAAACACACAGCTGTTTCGCGGCCCGGCAGTAACACCTCCACGGCCCGGTACCGGTCCGCGGCCCGGCGTTTGGGAACCCCTGCTATAATAGACAGCTATAGCAGCGATACACTGTAGACCGCTATAGCTGCAAAAAATAAATCAAAAAATCGGTGATCGGTGGGGCAGATATTTCTCATTGTGATCGGTGATCGGTGGCAAAAAACGTGATCGTCCCATCCCGAGCCACACCAGCTGCTACTGTATGGCGTGTATGTGTTGTACAACTAGAAGATACAACAATGTATTGATTTATGTCACCATAAATCAGCCACTCAGTTCTCACTCAGGCTCTTATTATATTATCATTATCATTATCATTATTATTATTAATAATAATATAATAATAATACATGATAAACACTGCTACATGATAAACACACCGCTACATGATAAACACAATGCTACATGATAAACACAATGCTACATGATAAACACAATGCTACATGATAAACACACCGCTACATGATAAACACAATGCTACATGATAAACACACCGCTACATGATAAACACACCGCTACATGACAAACACACCGCTACATGATAAACACACCGCTACATGACAAACACACCGCTACATGATAAACACAATGCTACATGATAAACACAATGCTACATGATAAACACACCGCTACATGATAAACACAATGCTACATGATAAACACACCGCTACATGATAAACACACCGCTACATGACAAACACAACGCTACATGACAAACACACCGCTACATGACAAACACACCGCTACATGATAAACACAATGCTACATGATAAACACAATGCTACATGATAAACACAATGCTACATGATAAACACACCGCTACATGATAAACACAATGCTACATGACAAACACACCGCTACATGATAAACACAATGCTACATGATAAACACAATGCTACATGACAAACACACCGCTACATGATAAACACAATGCTACATGACAAACACACCGCTACATGACAAACACACCGCTACATGATAAACACAATGCTACATGATAAACACAATGCTACATGATAAACACACCGCTACATGATAAACACAATGCTACATGACAAACACACCGCTACATGATAAACACAATGCTACATGATAAACACAATGCTACATGATAAACACAATGCTACATGACAAACACACCACTACATGACAAACACACCGCTACATGATAAACACACCGCTACATGACAAACACACCGCTACATGATAAACACACCGCTACATGATAAACACAATGCTACATGATAAACACACCGCTACATGTTAAACACAATGCTACATGATAAACACAATGCTACATGATAAACACACCGCTACATGATAAACACACCGCTACATGTTAAACACAATGCTACATGATAAACACAATGCTACATGTTAAACACAATGCTACATGATAAACACAATGCTACATGATAAACACAATGCTACATGATAAACACAATGCTACATGATAAACACCTGAGAGGGGAAGGAGGTTGAGAGGAGACGTACCAAGGGAAGAGGAGACATTTGGGGAAGGAGAGGAAATGATGAGGAGCAGACATGAGACCTGGTGTTAAGTAGAGGCTGCATGAGAACATGAGACCTGGTGTTAAGTAGAGGCTGCATGAGAACATGAGACCTGGTGTTAAGTAGAGGCTGCATGAGAACATGAGACCTGGTGTTAAGTAGAGGCTGCATGAGAACATGAGACCTGGTGTTAAGTAGAGGCTGCATGAGAACATGAGACCTGGTGTTAAGTAGAGGCTGCATGAGAACATGAGACCTGGTGTTAAGTAGAGGCTGCATGAGAACATGAGACCTGGTGTTAAGTAGAGGCTGCATGAGAACATGAGACCTGGTGTTAAGTAGAGGCTGCATGAGAACATGAGACCTGGTGTTAAGTAGAGGTTGCTCAGAACAGACCATGAGAACATGAGACCTGGTGTTAAGTAGAGGCTGCTCAGAACAGACCATGAGAACATGAGACCTGGTGTTAAGTAGAGGCTGCTCAGAACAGACCATGAGAACATGAGACCTGGTGTTAAGTAGAGGCTGCTCAGAACAGACCATGAGAACATGAGACCTGGTGTTAAGTAGAGGCTGCATGAGAACTGGGAGGAGAGAGAACAACACAACACAGAGGAGCTGCAGATCAGCATGTTGAGAACATCTGTCCTGGCAGCTGTTTAACAGATAAAGATACAATGTGATGATGGAGTGATTGTGTGTGTGTGTGTGTGTGTGTGTGTGTTAACTGAGGACCACTAAGTGGTGGTAGAGCACTGGAAATAAATACTGTTAAAGAAAGTAAAAGAACACCAAATAAGGAAAAACAGTAAAATCAGCTGCTAATCAAACAAATAAGACAGCCAATACAACTGATAGGAACAATATCCCCCCCCCCTCTTCATCTCTTCCTCACCTACCCTTCTCTTCCTCACCTACCCTTCTCTCTCTCCAGCTCTTCCTCAACTCCCTCTCTTCCTCACCTACCCTTCTCTCCCCCTCTCTTCCTCACCTCACCTACCCTTCTCTCCCCCTCTCTTCCTCACCTCACCTACCCTTCTCTCCCCCTCTCTTCCTCACCTCACCTACCCTTCTCTCCCCCTCTCTTCCTCACCTCACCTACCCTTCTCTCCCCCTCTCTTCCTCACCTACCCTTCTCTCCCCCTCTCTTCCTCACCTACCCTTCTCTCCCCCTCTCTTCCTCACCTACCCTTCTCTCCCCCTCTCTTCCTCACCTACCATTCTCTCTCTCCCTCTCTTCCTCACCTACCCTTCTCTCCCCCTCTCTCCCTCACCTACCCGTCTCTCTCCCCCTCTCTTCCTCACCTACCCTTCTCTCTCTCCCCCTCTTCCTCACCTACCCTTCTCTCTCCCCCTCTTCCTCACCTACCCTTCTCTCCCCCTCTCTTCCTCACCTACCCTTCTCTCTCTCCCCCTCTCTTCCTCACCTACCCTTCTCTCCCCCTCTCTCCCTCACCTACCCTTCTCTCCCCCTCTCTCCCTCACCTACCCTTCTCTCTCTCCCCCTCTCTTCCTCACCTACCCTTCTCTCCCCCTCTCTTCCTCACCTACCCTTCTCTCCCCCTCTCTTCCTCACCCACCCTTCTCTCCCCCTCTCTTCCTCACCCACCCTTCTCTCTCCCCTCTCTTCCTCACCTACCCTTCTCTCCCCCTCTCTCCCTCACCTACCCTTCTCTCCCCCTCTCTCCCTCACCTACCCTTCTCCCCCCCCCCCTCTTTCTTTCTTTCTCTCTGCCTCTTTCTATCACCCTTCTCTCAGATGTGCAGCAGACATGTTGTAACAAAGGCATAAATGACTAATGTAGTGAAGTACTGGCTCAAAAGTAAATGTTAGGAGTTAAGGGAAGCCGTAGAAGAAGAACATGGCAGTGTTCATGACTTCAGTGGCGACATACACCGCTGACAATTAACCGTTGTCGTCATGAGCATCATTTGAGGTCCACGATGCATAGCGATTCTTCTTCATCTGTACTGAAGATCCATGGGGATCACATAGAGGGGGGGTGGGGAGAGAGAGAGATAAAGAGAGCTGAGAGAGAGAGAGAGAGAGCGAGCTGAGAGAGAGAGAGAGCTGAGAGCGAGAGAGAGAGAAAACTGCTGAGGCAATTTTCAAGAAGTGTGAATCAAATTTAATGAGGAATCTTCTACTTTCTATGGCTCTCCCTCAGACAGGAAGGGGAGATACACTGCAGCAGCTACTTGCTGAAGGAACACTTGCAGAGAGAGTACACAACAAAACTAATTGAGAATTGCTTCAGAGGACTACAATTAAAGATCAAATATCCCCTGCGTTCTGCCAGATGATGCGCCTCAAACCACAATGAGTCCTGTATTTTGAGTTGGTGACGCAGAAAGATGAGCGAGCGTTACTCAACTCCTGGAGGAGCAGAGCAGGCCTGGAGAGAGAGAGAGAGAGAGAGAGAGAGAGAGAGAGAGAGAGAGAGAGAGAGAGAGAGAGAGAGAGAGAGAGAGTGTAGCCATGGCAGTGTTGCCCTGGCCTCCAAGCGCTCAGGTTCAGAAGCAGGAGTCCCCTGGGTCAGCTACGTGAAGGGAAAGATGCAATTCATTTATGATTTATTTCCATGGACATGTTTTTCCTCTGCATCCCCAGGGAGCCAGCGTGGCTCCAGCATCAGCACCAGCGGGGGGTTTATAAAGAATAAAGAATGTAGAACCATCTACTGTAGCCCAAGTGTGTAATATCATATATAAGAGGAATGTATAACCATATACTGTAGCCTATAGTGTTTACTATAATATCTATATATATATATATATATATATATATATATATATATATATATAATATACAAGAGGACTCACTACCAGGTATGCCTTCTCAGTCTCAAGCTGTCGACTTCATCGACGTGTTCCAACCGCGACTCTTTCCTTTCAGATATAAACGCCGAAATCAATTAAATTGATTTCAGTATTTCTCGCAGTATTTTCTACTTCGTTAAAAAAAAAAAAATCGTAGGGACATAACATACAGACGTATCGCTGTGTGAGAACCTCGTCGCTAACTTAAATAGAATAGTAGAATAATTAGGAGAGGATGTGTGCCCCGGTTCCCGGTACCTCGTGTCTCCATCCTCTCCTCCTCCTGCTGCAGTAGCAGCGCATCAGACACGAGAGGTCTTGGTACCGGGATGTTTTATGACAGTAATGCTTCACAAACGGGATATTGGATTATTGCAATGCTTTACCAACGAGCTGTTAGATTATAGTAACGCTTAAAAAAAAACCGAGGTTTTGGAATTATAGTTATGCTTTGCAAACGGGATTGTGTTACTGGGGGGGGGTGGGGGCGACTTAATGCTTTACAAACGGACACCCACCGGACTCCTTCCTGAAACAACGCGACTCGGTCTGTAAGTTCTCAGCAAGACACCTACAAGTTATGCGTGGTACGCCAAAGTTTTGTTGGAGCGGCTTACAGTTAAAGTAGTCTCGTACTTACTGAGATGAAGAGCAACAGGCAGGAGGAAAAGACGAGCCGAGGTCCTTAATGAGGACATTCTGGAACAACGGGAGCCCGGTTCCTCTTAGGATGAAGTCTGGAGACCCCTCGGTAGAAGATACGTACAGGTCCTCCGGTAGGTCGTTATCAATGAGGGGAGGAATCACTGTAGTGAGTGAGTCCTGGATGTGAAGCTGCTCTGACGGAGGGGAGGAGGTGCCGAGTAGGGAGGTGGTGCTGCGTAAGGTAGAGGTGCTGATTAGGGAGGAGGTGCCGAGTAGGGAGGAGGTGCCGACTTGGAAGGAGGTGCAGCGGCTCCCAGTTAGGAGAGCATCTCATGTGCTTGAGAGAGAAGAGCACCTGGCAGACACCCATCAGTTGAGAAATGTATACAAGGACAACCAATCATTTGAACCAGTCTTTTTTTTATTATTATTTCAAAAACGTTTACGGTAAAATAAACTAAAATGTACAACATAATCCACCAAGCATTTTGGGGAATAAACAAGTCGAAATCTGTAACACACTGAACAAAAACGATATTGAACAATTTCTTTATCATCAAACTTGAGGAAAATATAGCGTTTATGTGCAAAGCTTTCTAGCTGAAACACTGGTCTCTTGATCACAAAACCAAAATGATTTTCAGTTGTTTTTCGGTAGTCCAGTTGCAGTATAAACAGCTATACAGATGAACACCGAGAGACATGGAGGAGCAGGGAGCAGACAATGAAAAGAAATATGGAAAAAATGGACTGCTTGGGCATAGACACGGTTTTTCGTGTCCTTTCAAATGGCAACCTTCGTACTAAAGGAAAATAAACAGGCTGGCTTTCACTGTCAGTTTCTCTGAGAATGAAAAGTCCAACCTTGGAGGAGATGCAGGCATTCAAGCCCAACTCCTACATGCAGGGTTCACCCAGTGGCCAGGGTGTGTCATTAAGGTACATTTAAACTACAAGTCAATAGGAGGCTGGTGTGTAAAACAAGAGTATGAATAGTGCAACTCAAGAGTGACAGTGCTCGTGTGAGGGACATACGAGGGCATCGCCCCAAGAGTGACAGCGCTCAAATGAGGGACAAAACAGCTCAACAAACAGGCAAAAATTAGCACTTTCCAGAAGTCGTTTTTGAAAACAGGCCACAATGGTGGACCTTCAACCAAGACTGTAGAACCATACGGAGGCCTACAAAAAGATCTTTAAACCAATCTGAAGGAGAGAATCTACCTATAAATGTTTAAATTGTGAAGTGAGAAAATATGGTGAGATTGGCTGTGCGTGGATATATCGTCTGCCACCATCTGAGGCTCGACTTTCACCATCTGACGTAACTGCGAGGTAACAACCAACTGAAAAATGAAATCCACTGCAGCACTAACTGGGTCTGAAGAAGTCCAAATGTGTACACATTCAAACCCAGAAGGATCTCGACTAGTACAGTAAGGCACTTGACAAACTCAACCAAGCAAGTCCAAACACCAGAGTCAACGTGACAGTCGAGTATTACACAATCCGCAAACTATACTGACCACCCGGTTACAATGATATGGGTAGCGTACAATTTCGAACAAAAAAAGCATGACCAAAAAGAGGCGTAGTCCAACGTTGTGAATGCTTGATGTTGAAAACCCAGAGCTGCAGTATGAAGTGTGTGCAGGCCAAGTGCTGCCCTCTAGGGTCCAGGGGAAGAATCTAAACATTGTAAGATAAAAAAAACAACACAAAACAAGAATAGAGAAATATGACGAGCATCTTCCCACAGATAATGACTATGATAATTTTCTATATGCAAGTATACAACTGTTCCGACTACAGATATATAAAAAGGCAGACCTAATTAGACAGTCAAAAGGTAATAAGGGGTATCGCCAAACGAGTATAAAGTATGTACATTTGGACGGCAGCCCTTTTGAAAATGGATTACTTTCATATCTCCAACAGAAGTTGCAACTCCCAAACGATGAAGTTATTTTTTAATAGCGTCTGCCTAAGACCATAACACCCATCACAGTTTGATGCCTTGCCAATTAAAGACATCAGTCATTTGAAATTACATGAAACAAATATCTAAAACAAGGACCCTTTTACAAATTGAAAAAAAAATAAAACATCTGGCTTGGAAAATATGTTAAAGCCAACCATGTGGCAATTAATAAAAGCCATCCAAATGCATAGCTTCCAATCTGGTACCACAAGCAGTTTCTTTACTCTCAAAAACATTAAGTATGGGATCAACAAGTGGTGTGAAGGACTGTGAAGTGTCAGCCCACTCCTAACCAACCCCACGTCGGATCAACACACTTTCCAAGCCACAGGGATTTTTTCTCCAATAAAAAAGGGGAGGGGGGTGGTGATGGTTTAAGGGTGACGTTTGTTGACCGACTGTAGATAACCAAGTGTACTGACAAACAATGAAGATTAGAATGGTTGACTCTGTTGGAAAAGGCGTTTCCCCCCCCCCCCCCACACAGTTCTTCATCTGTGACATGGGGGAGAGCCAAACATAGGAGCCGTCAGCTAGTGCTCACCAGGCTGTTGGTTCCATCAGATACTCACCAGTGGGAGTAGCGGATGGAACTGATGTAATAGTAACACACGCAAGGCTTCCATTCAATAGCCATTAAGAAGCACTTTCAGTCTGGCCATACCAACAAGCTTTGGCGGAAGAACCTATAAATGAATTTTAGATACCGTCTGTCCAAAGGGTTGAGTGGAGACGTTTTTCAGCCCTACCAACTGAACATAAGATACGTCCGTTGGTACAGTCTTTCAGAGACCTGGGAACTACAGGTTGCATATCAAAGTGTCCAGCCAAAACCAAGTGGGAAGTACCATGCGTGGACGATCAACAGTAAACCCTTCCAAACCATGGGAGAACATCCATCAGGAGGAACAGTTTCCGCCCTGAACTGGATTATACAGAAGACTTTTTTTTTTTTTCTTTTTTAAAAGGTAAAGAGGAACGACTGTCTGACAATAACACTTCAGTATCCCATTCATTCTCATCCTCCTGGTCTGAATCTGGCTCAACAGGCAGGGTGATCAGGAGCAATGAAATCACCCACAAAACATAACAAAGATCCCAGTCGTGTCTTGTGTCAACAGAAAAACCAAAGGAAATGTCCCCCGGTCTGAAAGCTAGTGGTTGACCGGGCCCTGCAGCATCACAAGGAGGTGCCTGGGGCCTCTTGATGTGCGGGCGGTGGGGGTCTTGCTGCAGGATCTCTTAGTGGTTGACCAGGCCCTGCAGCATCATGAGGAGGCGTCGGGCCCTCTTGATGTGAGGGCTGTGGGGCTCTTGCTGCAGGAAGGCGAACAGCTTGGGCAGGACCTGAGCCAACACAGCAGACATGTGGTCTCTGGTCAGAGGGTCCCCACGGTCCAGGTTCATTACCGCATCCTCCAGGTAGCTGCAGCACAGGGGGAGAGAGAGCCAAGCGGTCCTTGATTAATGAGACTTCTCACATAAGCCCCGATTACAGCCTGTTCCAATGCAGGAACATGCAGAATAGGGAGGGACATCGTGTACATTCACAGTACTTACATAGGACCACTGCAATATGTCTGGTTACCCAAAATACATGCATTTTGGCACTTTAGAACAGTTTATTTTGTGTAGTTTAAAATACAAAATGATTTCCCATTTTTAATTGCAGTTGTGTTAGAAAGAGTGCACTGTGAGCATTGCTACACAATTCCGTTGTATTTGTGCAACGACAATAAAGGCATTCTGATTCTGTTGTTTCACCTTTAAGGCGCCAACAGAGGCCGAATCAATCTGTAGCAAGGGTGAAACGCGTTGCTTGCGCAAATATGCCACGGTAGAGTTAAGCATCAACATGTCGTAGGCCCAAATTATATAAATAGTATAAATGTGCACCTACACAGTTCACCCCCATATGGTTTAGAAAGCTCCCGCTGTATGTTAAGACGCTGTTGTGTTACACGCTTCTGATCCCGGCTTGGTTTGATTAATTTTGGCAAAGCCAGCATAAGGACGGACGTTGTTAAGGTTCAATATGGCGGGACGTCTGTATGAAAGGGGCTGTATACAGAGGGGTGTATGGAGAGATACTCTGTACAGAGTGTCTGGTGGTTCAGCTCAGCACCAACACCATCCATAGCCTATACAGCTGGATGTAAAAACCACAGCACATCAACTTTAAATAAGTATGCATTTGAGAGCTGCATACGTATTGTGTATTCTGTTGATAAAGCATTTGAGAGCAAGAACATTAAATGAAAGCAGATAAATCTCCGAGTGCTGTGGATATTCAACCAAACAAAAGATCTCAAGGAGAAAGCCCCATACACTTAGAGAGACAGTCTAGCAAAACACCTTGAGCTGTGGCTCAACCTGTGGCTATTATATTAGTAAAAGAATCCATATTTATTCATTAGTTACGTCTCCTTACAGACAAACGGAATTACACCTCTGACAAGGTGGGCAAGCTAAAGAAGAACGCTTCATGGTCTAAAAGGAACTGTATAAATTAGCCCGGAGGAATATCAAGGACACCATTTTTCTCTTAAACAGGAACACTTGAGGACAAAGTTCTTGTCCAATACTTTGTTGCTATAATGCACCATATGTACATAACATGATCTTACAGGTCCTTCCTTTTGTATGTGCGGACATCATAAACGTAAAACAAACACTGGGTGGTGCATACCATGCATTACATATACATTGAACAGGGTTCACGCCGGAGGCCAGCGGCTTATACCCATTTATGTACGTGTGAAATTGCCAGCATTTTATGCAAAAGCAGCATTTAGGTGTGTTTTGAAGCCAATTGGACCTACAGTTCCAGAGATATGTCAGCTGTGAAGCGCTACTGGTGGCCAATCTTGTAATCGTAAAACACCTCAAATCTAATCAGTCCTTTCCCTCAATTATATCTACGCATGTGCCAAACAAGAACTCTTGATAGGTAATAATGTTTGAGTTATTGTGTTAACACAAAGAATCTGCAGCAGTTGGACACGGTGATTCCATAATATCCCCAAAACTATTTCAGGGATATAAATAAATATGGTTCGAATCGACCAATGTCATGCTGGAAGTGACGTCCAATGATCTCTGCTGCTATACACTCTAAGGAGAAGCCAGCATTTCCATATGCAGTTGGGTTCACTCCAGAACAAAACTATTTTATAACAGTGACTCTCCTACTCAAAGCCCCAGTAGGAATACTCACTCCCCGGCTAGTTTGTCCCTGGGGATGAGAGCCGTGGCTCAAGGGGCCTTTTTTGTTGCAGGAGGACAAAACTCATTTCAGAGCATTCAGCCCTGCTGAGGAAGGCTTGGGAGTGACACCAACGTCTATCTCTAGGACACACCGCTGATCCAGGGCCCATTGGTCTCGTCAAACCGCGTTGAGCCACAACAAGCCAAAAAATATGTACAAGCCAGCGGACTGAAAGGCAACTTGCTTTGGAAACACTTCAGACTCTTGTTTTACTTTAAACCATTTCCATAGTGATTGTTTGGCATTCAAGTTATTTAGTTACCCGTAACGGTTCAGTTGGGACCAGTTAAAAGGGCTTCCATGGTACTTGGTATTTAAAGGTGCACTATGCAAGTTTGCCAGAATTTATTATTTTGTTTGCATTACACAACATTGCATAATGTGATCCTATGTAGGATCACAGACCAATCATTATACTGTATTTAACTTGTTTAATTAGCATTTAATCTTTTAGTTCTCCATACCACTGCCGTTTGTTCATGTTTAGTTTGCATTCACTCTGGACTCCATTTGAGGCACCATGTTAAGCTGAGAGTTAATAATACATATTTTCTCCAGAGGTGCAAAGTGACACCAGAGAGCCAATTTTAGATGTGGTATGCAGATGCAGTATACGCCCAGACAGGTGATGTCACTGGCCCAGGAAACAGGTGTGCCTAAACTCAATGATAAGGGCTGCAGAGACAGGAGAGAGATGGATACAGACTGGAGACAGACAAGAGATGGATACAGACTGGAGACGGACAAGAGATGGATACAGACTGGAGACCGACAAGAGATGGATAGACTGGAGACAGACGAGGGATGGATACAGACTTGAGCAGAGAGACAGATTAAACGGCAGTGGAGATTGATTACGACTGGGACGATGATGACAGAAGAGGGGTGGACAGGACTGATGAGGGATCGTTGAAAAATATCAAATGCAGATTAGAAGCTTAACAAAATGAGAGATGAATCAATAGCCAGCAAAAATATGTGACGACAAGACAGGGAGATGATGGTCAGGACATTATAGGACTGCTGAGGGAGATGGTGGTAAAGGACATTACAGAGCTGCTGAGCCATCAATGCTCTCCAAGCAGCAGCCTACTGGGGGCTCCAAGTTAGCAGTAACTAAGTAACCTTAGTTAGTCAAAGTTATGTTTAAGATCATCTGTGTTAGCAGCAGATACTTCTAGGATGCAGGATTATGTGCAGAGAGTGCATGCAAGAGGTGAAAGAGAGCGAGAGGGGTGAGAGAGACAGATCAGTGGTGATCTGATGCACTTATATTTGTTAATTAATTTGGGTAATTGTGGATCCAGTGTACAGAGTACTATGGCTGGTATCCATTTAGCAAAACCGTTAAAACCTCTCCACAAAACATTGTGGGTTAGGGTTTATAACCCTCATACTTCACTCATTGAATGAGTGAATAATAAATGCAATTTTACAAAAAACAGCAACAGAGTTACAGTAATGCGGCCGTACGGTAATAAATGCTTTTATATAGCGCTTTTATCCAAAGCGTCATGTCTCACATTCACCCATTCATACACACATTCAACCACCGCCAGCGGAGTCAGCCATGCAAAGCGACAGCCAGTTAGGGTGTCTTGCTCAAGGACACTGAGTTTTTGCTAGGAGGAGCTGGGGATCGAACCAGCAACCTTCCGTTTGTGAGGCGACCGCTCTACCTCCTGAGCTATACTGCTGCCCTATACTATACTGGTACCTTCTGCTGCCCAGACGCAGCGCTGTGGGTACCTGAGAAAATGGGTTCTGTTCTGAAATATTAATGACGTGTCAAGTTGTGAACTGTGCGTAACAGGGTGGACTGCATGAAATATTGTTGAAAACAGTTATGTTTCTGAGGTGCCTTTTTAAATTGTCTTTACTTCTGGAACAGAACGTGGAAGCTTCAGGCTCATTGCTTGGAAGTCATGCATGAAAGGGAAGCACAGTGTTTGTTGGCGCCCTCTGCCTTTGTGTTGCTTTATTTCTTTGTCTAAATATGAGCCTGTATTTAAGGTGCAGTAGGTACAATTCAAGAGCTATCCAGTGTCATTTGTTAGAAATGGCATCACCATAAGTAAGCTATTGGTGAGTAGACGTGAGAATATCTGTCTGTTTTTGAGTTAACTGAGCCTGCCGCTGTTTGAGACCTCTCCCGGCTCATTTCTGACCAATCAGGGCATCTGTTCAGTGATTGGTGTAGGGAATATCTTGCCAGTCAATTACAGGTGTGTGAATGCAATGCTTCTCAATGGTGGACAAACTTAGGGAAGGATGGAGCATTTTCAGATATCAACCTTTCCTGCTCCCTCTCTTTACAACTTTCAAATAGTACCTGGAGCAGCAAGGATACACTCCCATGAAGCAACAAGAGAGCGTTTAGACATTAGGGAACTAAAGAGTCACAACATCCACCCACCTGATCTTGAGCTCAGAACGTGTAGTGAGGTTGGAGGAGAGCTGCTGGATAAGAGAGAGCAACACCGGCTGGCTGAGGGGACAGGGGTGCTGTCCAAACACCTGCTGGGAGTCTATGGTCTCGCACACATACAGCACCAGGTTCAGATCCGTCGCCGACAGAGCCTGTGAACAGAGAGGACACCGCAACTACATTAGTTGAGAGGTACAGAACAATAGATGGGCCACCTGCAGAACAAGAGCAAGACACACAGAGGAAGGGGTCGATGCAGGGTGACATGGTAGAATATGACGCGTCACATTGTTCCACGCACAATCACAACAATCTTTTACATTTTACAGGGGAACCAATGTGTATAAATAGGTGGTCTCCGTGTTGCTGGCCTTGCAGTTACTACCGTTAGGGTGATGGGTTACGGGACGAATATCTTTTGGCGGGGGAGGGGGCATTCAAAGCGTGCACGGATTGCCCCATTCCTTCCATGCTGAAGATCACTTTAGTGCAGAGCGTGAAAAGTACAAATGCACACATGAACTCTGAAGGTTGGGTCCGGTTCAGCGGTGAAGTTGTTGCTTTGTTGTGTTTTTCATTTAGTTGTGTTTGCGTTCACACAGAGTACGGCGAGAGGCTAGAACAGGACAGGAGATCTAAGGGAAACTCACGCTTCCTTGTTCCCGACCATATTAATGGGGAAACATTCATTTAGCTTTGGTGTTCCTACTAATTAAAAAAAAAAAAAAAAGGGAATGTGAGAATCGTCGCCCGTCACACTGCGTACTTTCAGGGGGTAAAGCTCCAGGGTGGTATTAAAACAGGTGTGAGATGCAATATTTCATTGTTGCAGAGTGTTTGGCAGTCAAGGTTTTTTAGTTGTATATCTTAGGGATGTGCACAGATAATCGACGATTTAGATAATCGTTCGAGGCATTACTATTCGAATACCGATATCCCTTTCTGTGGAAAGGTTTTGGCCCGACTGTATGAGTTGCGAGAATAACTCAAAACGTTCAAATAGGAGAGAATTCTGCATATGTGGAACGGATTGCAGATCAAAACACCCATCCCTCTCATAACAACCACTTGGGTGTCGTCTGTTGGCACACAAGTGCAGCATCAGATGGCTGTAGAGCAGCGGTCCCCAACCCCCGGGCAAATGCATAACATTAAAGGCTATTTATGTGTAAATCACGCTGTGACTTTAATATCCATTTCGACATTAAAAGCCACGGTAGCTCCAACTGCTCATCACCACTTCAATACATCAATGATATTCAACAATCTCAGAAATGATGAACACTGTTCTAAATTCACTTCTTAAGTCAATGAAACCAAAATTCCGCAAAATGCAAACAAGTGTTTAAATAATGGTCAAAAGATTATATTAAAATGCCAAACTTTTAGCGACAAACGGACCCACCGGTGGCGTGTTTTTCCCCCCAAAGTATATCTTCTTTTTTTAATTTAAGTTACAGCGTAAGATGGGTGCTCAATCACAACATATTAAAGTGGTGCACAATAAACAGTGGTTCCCATACATTTTGCATTTACTAGGCTACTTTGTTCTGTAGGTAACTCTCGTTGGTTAACTGTACCGTTTGCATATCCGTAGTAATTCTCAGCCAACATGTAAACACGTCTCCTCTTGAAGCATTAGCTCTCTTAAGTAATTTTTTTCCTCTTACTTGTGGATAATATGTAAATATAGTGTGGGGAGTGGGAGATTCCCCCCGCCACCATCAACAAAAATAGATTTGCAATCACGGTTGTAGTTGACGGTGGCATACATATACCAACCGGCCCCACTGTAGTGGACCTCACCTGCTGGAAAGCCTGGTTGAGCTGGCCCTGCTGCAGGAGCTGCAGGATGCTGGCCTGCTGCGTCTGGTAGTCCAGGTGTGCCGTAGGGACAGGCGTGCTGGCTGCTGACCTCATGGCCTGCATGATACTGGACGTGACCGCTGCTTGCTGCTCCTTCATGGCCTGGCTCACCTCCCCTTTAACAATGCGCTGCACCTGGGTCAGCAAGGACTCCTGCAGACTGGGAGGGGGAAACATGACTGCTTAAAACAAGCTCTTACCCAACTTGCAATCATTTTACTTTACCATAGTGAGGCGTTGTCTATGTCTTTAAAGCGTTACAACTTTTTTAAGCAAGTTTGTGCAATACTCGTTCTGTGGTCCACTTCCCAGAAAATCTATACCACCTCAGAGGCCATGGAAATTAATTGTAATGGGACCAAGGGACTTCATCGAATTGATGTACATTATCCAAAGGGTTAAGTGCTGCATGTTTCTGCACTTCAACCTATTACACACCTGTTCAATAGAGTTGCAGTTGGCCAGCAGTAATGGCAAAGGCTGCAGTCTAGAGCAACGCTCCCATTTTAAAATGTGCAGAACCATTACCAGGAGCTGCATTAATATAAATGTCAAGCTTGAGTCAAATAAGACTTGATGTATGGATGCATTATAGTTACTCTACAAACACAAATCAGCTATAATAACAAAGAAATCCATAAGGCTGGTCATGAAAAATGACAATATATACTATGGCACTCAAGCCCATGTCAGGGAATACTGGCTGAATATATTGAGCCCTAATTGATACATGTGAACCTTTGTGAGAGACCCTTTATGACCAAGACAGAGGCTTTGGTCTAGGCCAACCATGAATAGCGTTAATATGAGTAGTGGTCATACATACTTTGCTACCATCATCTGGAGCTGGTGCTGGACTTCTGTTCGGACGCTGGCTGTCACGTTATTGGCCAGCTGGTCATTGGTACTCTGGACATTGTCAATCATTTGCTGGAGCTGGGCAATGGCAGGGTCTCGTACCTCCTGCTCTCTCTGTTTCCTACTCTTAAGATGAAACTCCAGCTGTTGGATGTCTGCAAGAAGAGTAATCAGCGGAAATCAACAGCCATTCACTCTTCAAAATCTAAAAACCAAAACATTGTATTGCCAACTAATTTGATTATGGAATCAAAGCAAGTTGCATTATTACATTGAAAACAATTCAACCCCTCAATCTCTCATGAAAACACTTCAGCTGTCAACTCAACACAAGGGGGATTAAAAATAAAGACGAACAAGATTCAATGCTTAACAAGCCGCTGAGTGACACTACTTGAAAAAGCAAGCTTGGAAGAGGCCCAAGGGAACATTCCGCCGCCATCTAGGTCATCCCAATAAGCAGCTGCATTCTTATTCATGCACAATCTAAAAATCCCTCAGAAACCGCATTGAATGGGGTGTTTTTGCACCTTCTAAGGACATGAGCTTTTTATGCAACTTGGATAAACAAACCATGAACTCGAGCACCAAGAGAGGCACTTTCTCAAAAACAGAATAGGCATCAGTTGCTCCGCCGCAGCCTTCATCAACAGTTTTTCTATAATTTGTTGGTTGAAAAAGACAAGGCGTCTATTTCGTCATTTTACATCACCTACAGAGTAAGAAGATTTTAGCTCACATCACAGGGATACAGTGTAACTGCAACATGCCTAGCCGTATATCATACACAAGCCTTGCCCTGTACAACCTGGCAATTACAACTACAGCGACAAGGCTACATGGAAAACACTACAGGTGTACTCCCGCTACCCCATCACTATGGCAACGGCCATGAATATAAATGTACAAAAAAACGAGGGTCCAGGTTGTGCTAATGAGGATACCATTAGTACACTGAATGCCAACTGGTGATACTAAATGATAGAGCTTTGTGTATTTCTCTAAATAGAGAAGCTTGTTGGAATAATATGATGGTGGAGGATCGTACACTCTTGTGTGCCCTGCTTGAAGCTTTCGTTGATCTGCTGGAACATGGTCTGACAGCCCCGGTCAAACACCGGCAACACTATGGTCTGGAAGGCCTCCTTATAAGACGTCTGGATGGTTCCCTGCAGCACTTCGGCCGCAGCCCGTCCAATAGCATCCGTTGTGTTCTGTGGAGGAGGCAGAAGTGTGCTAATTTATTAGCACGTCACCAAGAAAAAGGACATGAGTGAATGAACCGTGAAACAGGGATTGACCTTTGACTTGACCACTTTGATTATGTTGTCTTTGAGGGTGGCCTCCACAGCACTCAGCTTGGCAGCCACCGTGTTGCTCAGCTGGCTGGTCACCGGCTCCAGGCTCTTCGAGATGGCTAGGAGAGAAGACAACAACTCTTTAAGATTCACAGAAATACAACCAAAACAAGGAAATCAATGTTGTGCCATTCTCCTCCAAGCCACTGCATCTACATACAATCTAACAGGCCGAGTGTATTTCAAGAGTCAACATGTTTTATTTGACAAATTGCACAGGAGGAATACTGTTTTGTATGCATTCCAACTGACAACATAAAAGTGAAAACTAAATGGAATATTAGTAGGGATGTGCATCTCTGCTTTCAAGCGTGATACGATACGCAGCTTGATGTACTCTGATACGTTTAGTTTGAAACTATGCGTTTCGATACACGTTATGTTTGTTAGATTTAGACAGAGTACCGATTACTCACCTTTAGATACGGTGTACTGATAACAGTACTTGTGAGTACTAAATTAACACCATTTTCAGTTACAATAGTAAGAGCACTGATATTGAATAACGTTAAATGTAAAAAAACAAGTAGTGCACAAAATAAATCAAATCCAGCAGTAAAAAGGAACACCCAGACGTGTCATTTAATGCACTGGTTAATGTAAATAAAGGTCACTTCATGTGAACATTGTACAATGTGACGAGCATAGAGAACAGTACCAGTCCTTCCCTGGTAAAACCGTAGTGTAACCGTACGATTACGGAACACAACACTGGCCATACAGAACCTAAACGTGGCACCGTCGGCTGTCCAGACACAGCCATGGGAGAAAATAGGTTTCCGATGCATTAAGACTGTTGTGAACTATGCCTATCATGGTGACTGCATGATATTGAAAAGGGTTAGGTTTCAGAACTACCTTTTCAATTCTGTTCTTAGAAATGTCTTTAATTGGGAAACAGAACATGTAAGTTCTGGGCATATTGCTTACAGAGCATCACATGCACTTTGGAAGGTAGATGGGGCGCATTTTGGAAGGTAGGAACTACAAAAAGACACCAATTAATCCCTACAAATCTGTGAATCTGCAAATTCGTAACGTTTGAATGTATTTCCTGATACCATTACCATGCATCGGTCCTGGCTAACCGATGCATGGTAAACATTGAAATCGGGGGAGGATGCACATCTGTGAATCGTTAAGTCATTAACAATGAGAACAGATTAAATACAATGAATAAAATGCATTTGCAGGATTCTTACTCGGTGGGACTGTCTTCTTCATTTCCTCCCTCAGCACTCGGTCCATTCTATTGGTCAGGGAAGAGCTGAGGGTGTGGCCAAGCTGCTGGCTGAGCTGTTGGCTGAGCAGCTCCTGTCGACTCTGGCTCTCCGTCAGCAGGCGCTCCAGCCTGCGTTCTGTAGCGCCACCAACAGTCAGGGATCAGAACCGCACGATGGACAACTCATGTTGGCAATGCAGCTCTTTGACATTCTGCAGCACTGCATTACAAGCAATGGAACGAACGGTCCAACTTGATATACATTATTTATGTGCTCGCGTATAAAATGAAATTATAAAACACTGGGCTCTTAGGGGGCTGCAAGGACATATTGTGTTTGATGAGGAAAGTATTGCGAAGTAGGCAGATCACTGAAGATCACATTAAAGTTTAGCTTGACTTTCCAAGGACATGCGTTAGTCCCATCTCTATGGAGGTATGAAGGTCTCTTCAACCTTGTTCACATTCTGCCACTGCGGTGCGTTTAAGGATTCTCAGGCGTTTGTAACTTCAACAAGCATTCAACTACAGCTCTGAAACCTCAGAACCCCGTCAACCACTGAATGAAATATTGTGTCATGACATAAGTGACTATGGTAAGGATACGCTCCTGTTCTTGGTGCCTGGCCATGACGTGCTCCATTTGGGCCATGACGGAGCTCTGCATCGTGTCCATGTGTCCACGCAGGTCTGCAATCTCCCTCTGTTGGCTACGCAGCAGTATCAGCAACTCCTCCTGCAGCTCTGCATTCATCTGCGGCCACCAAGACATAAGAGACGCCTTGAAATGGAAATGTCCCTTCTACCTTGAGGGCGTCCTATCCTCTGAACTAGTCAGCGGTTTAGAAGCATCAGTGATCATCATGAAACACATACCGCTGTACTTTGGACGTGTGGAGCATCCCGAACAGGAATAACTGAATGCTTTGTTTCAGCAACCAAACGCAGTGTCGCCATCGAAAATTGAATGATAAATACCGCCTGGTCCAAAAATGTCCCATAATCCGTCAAGTCATAACCGTCGTAAGGATGTTACTCCAAAGTCATGAAGTTTTGAGTGCTTCATAATATGATGGGATGTACCGTACCATTTATTATATAGATATATATCTATATCTATCTATCTATCTATCATTCAGTCTAGGCAATTACATGTACGTGAATGAGTGGGATGTTTCAACTATCCCACACATGCCAAGTAAAAACAGAGATGCACTAACATACCTGACTGGGGTCCATCTGGACTGGCCTGGATTGACAAGACTCCCTGAACGGAGACGAAAGAGAGGTTATTGTTCAATTGAAACACCATCAGTAATCTTGAGCTCTGTTCAAACTCTCGACTCTACGAACCCTTCGTCCTTCTTGTTCTTCCTCTTTAGTTTGGGGGAGCCTCGCGGGGGGGAGGTCTTCCACTCCTTCACAGGGAGCCGATGGGAGGAGCGAGCGCCACAGTTCCCCGAGGACGACGCCAGGCTGGCCACCTCGTCATCATGATCGCTGGAGACAAAGACACAAAGCTTGAGCCAAGGTACACCGCTGGGGTGCAAGTTGGTCCCTGCATGAGGGCGGTTTCACACGGCACGTGGGGACTGGGCCCCAGGGGGGGACTGGGCCCCAGGGGGGGACTGGGCCCCAGGGGGGGACTGGGCCCTAGGGGGGGCTGGGCCCTAGGGGGGCTGGGCCCTAGGGGGGCTGGGCCCTAGGGGGGCTGGGCCCTAGGGGGGGGGTGTTTCTCAACCTTGTTTGAGCCAAGGCTTTTTTATTTTCCATCATCTCACGTGAGGCTACTCAACCAATCACATCGCTGCAGTCAGTGAGCGTGCAGACCTCACACCCCCACAAACAAACCCGAAACCATTGGTTTCAAGTGAATATCAGCCGATAATGATCGGCGGCAGATCGATTGGCGCATCCCTACAATATATAAGTTGCTTCGGAGTATAAGTCGCAGGACCAGCCAGATACCTAAAAAATGGGACTTATACCATTTTTAATTACTCCGCCAGTCACTACATTGCAGGCAAAGAAGAACAACCATGGCGGTTAGGGCTGTGCCATATCGTATCGTTTATCGCGATAAGTCCTCCCCACGATAAGTACTTTGTCATACCGCGGTAATGACAATAATTAATGACGTTTAAATATGCGACAAACAGCGTCAAATGGCGTTTGCATTTTCACTGGAATTTGCTTCTATTCACGGCTATCATATCACTCCGCGAGTAGTCCCGTTCACTTTTCCTGACGGAAAATACTGACTTGCTGATAGAATTGCTGAATTGTTTGCGCCAGTTGCCAAGCAACGCCTCAACTTCGGAGAATTTTTTTTTTTCTCCGCGGAAGTAAATCATAATAAGTCGGGACCGACTACCGACTTATTAATGAGCGTTCCGTTCATTATCCCTTACGTATTTGATTTTTATTTTAGTCATTTATCGTCATCGCAATAAATACCATGAAATATCGTGACATAGTTTTAAGTCCATATCGCCCAGCCAACAAAAAACTAATCGAGTTCAATTGGATCATTTCCAACGGCACCTGACGATCTCTCAGGGAGAAAAAGGTTTTTTGATTTTATATATACACATATATACATACATATACATATACATATACATATACATATACATATGTATATATATATATATATGTATATGTATATATACATATACACATATATATATATACATATATACATATATATATATACACATATATATATATACATATATATATATACATACATACATATACATATATATATATACATACATACATACATATACATATACATATATACATATATACATATACATATATATATATATACACACATACATATACATATATATATATATATATATATATATATAAACAATAGAACTGCAACAATCTGTGACATGTGGATGACTGGTGGTAGTCTAGCTTGTTCTGTTGTCCAATGCCATGTATACTGATCAATATTAAGAACTGCAAAAAGTTAGTTCTGAAAACCTACTTTGAACCTTTTAGTTACCCAGGCAATTTTCATGTAATTCACATACCTTCAGCTTCAGAGACTATGAATTGCAAAAATACAGAATTTTCACCTGACATTTTAAGCCAGACTTAAACTTTGAGGTGGAAAACAAACATTTCCATTATATAAATAAGCATGTCCTTGTCACGTCCATACATTTTTTGGACCTTGAATTGTCCAGACAATGTAGATGGAAATAAGAGATGCTAAAATAGGGTACATGGCATTTCTTCTCAGAACCAATGCATTTTTGTCCCTGACAAACTAAACCTGCCAAAATATATCCGTGAACAAATCTTCACAATTGCATCCAGGCCAAACTGTCACAATCCCTAAACACTGTCGGTTACACATCTATGATGACAGCACATCTATCTATCTTCTCCTCTATCTTCTCAGACAGGATATGACCAAGACCTAACTAGAAGAAGTGTACCTCTGCTCAGCACTGGCGTCCTGGCTGTCGTTCTGTGTCAGCTGATATGAGCGTCTGTGGTAGGGGGAGTTCATGTGCCTGTCCTTCAGCTCATCTCTCGCACTAGGTGACCAGAGAGAGAATGTTCTGAGATCAAGGCATCACTTTGAAAACCCCCTTTGAAAACCACGTGCGTCTATATACACTCACCAATCGGCCAGTCCGTTGTCCCTCAGATTATTCCTGGTTTCCCTGGTGATGTCAGGGGCCGCGGGCCACGGTGTGTGACTCACACTGCCATCTGAGGAGCCCGCCCCGGTGTTCTCCTGGGACAGGGCATTCTCCAGGAGAGATGGGGTGATGCTGAGTAGGGTTTCCACCTCCACTGCCCCACCCACGGACGCTGCTCCGCCTCCACGCTCCAAAGGCAACAGGCTGTTTAGGTTCAAACGGTTAGTTACTTCCTAAGCATATACAATACATAATCAGTTGCTCAATGACTTTGATTTTATATTGCAAGATGTTCCCTTGTCTGTCTTCACAAACTCATTCTATACGTTTGAAAATTACTTTTCACCTGTTGTTGTTGGATCCACGGGGCGAGGTCAGAAGGTGCAGTGCATTGGCCGCAGAGGCCATGCTGTCTGCCTGCATGGCGGGCATAGGCAGGGGCTCTGGGATGGAAACCAGGCCACGTTGAAGCTGCTGGGTCTGGGACGCGATCTCGGGCATGTCCTGGGACATGGCGGTGGAGGCTGAGGAGATAACGTCGGGGGAGCGGGCCCTGGTCGGAGACGCCTGGTGCGGGAGGAGGGGGGCGTCGAGCACCTGAGCACCGTCTAGAGCGAGAGGCCCACTGACGGAGGCCAACATCTGAGTGGAGATAGTGTGGGTTAGTATACATGGAATCCATGACCAGTTTTCTACTCGGTAAATGAAGCCGTTCCTATAGGGCACAATGTAACACGAAGACGAGAGGACGCTACCGGCATGCTCTCAAGTCCAGGCAGCAGTATGGCGGCAGCTCTTGGGCTTCCAGTGGAGGAGGAAAGGGCCAGGCTGCTGCTGCTGCTGCTGGATTTCTCTGTTCTAATTGGGCTCTGACCGACATCATCTGCAGCTCTGCAACAAAGAATACTAACCTTAAACCCTTGACTGAGGAATAAGGTGGACAACACCATAATAGCAGGAAATCATGAGTGGTGGGCATGAGTGGGAATACTTTTTGTTAGACCAAAGAGCTACAACCGTAAGTTGGCCTAAAACTGGCACCTGTTGTACTCCCAGCAATAAGGGGACATTGTGAAATAAGGGCACTTGGGGAGAGACCTAATGTCATAAGGGATACACATATAGTTAGCATAATTTAAGTCAAAATACTTATAACCGTGTCACCCTGTTTTGTATTTATTTGTTAACAAGATAACTCAAAGAAGATTGGGATTGGGATTTTGAAAGATTCTTTAGCATTGAGAGATGGGGAGTGGAAAATGACAATGAAAATTATGGGGTAGTTTTCAAAAAGGTTGACCATGTTGCTTGTCACTTGGTGATAAATGAATTATGGGACCACAGTCAATTGATTTGATTGTTTCTTAAACCTGGATAGATCCTGGATAGTTTGAATGATTCTTCAACATTAGGAGATAGATGGAAATGTAATTACAGCAGATGACCAATCTAATCCCAAGGTGAGATACTGCTTTAGAGGGATTGTTTAGCCTCAAAGATAGGGAAAAGGGGACTTTTTAGTTTTGCAAAATTATGTACTCGGTACTTATTTTTTATGTACTCAGTACTTATGTACTGGTGGCCCTCTAGTTTATGCTTACCCCCCTTTTATTTGTATTATAATTTTTAATAGTACAAAATAATGAATTACTTGCCTGCCTGTGGAGTCTGAGTTGCTGCTGTTGGCTGTCACAATTGTCAGGCTGCTAGCGCTGCTGCCAGGAGAGGCTGGGACCTGGTGGAGACAGGTCTTAGTCTAGGTTACACTTAGAAGACCTTCAGATGAATTCAGAAGGGGAGGGTTGAGGGATGGGACACAGCAGCAATGCAAAGACGTAAGAAGAGTAAAGATATAAGCGGTATATTGTCAATACTGTACTGATGTCCTTAGACTCCTTTTTTTGATAATACATTAATAAAGCAAAGAAACAAGTGGACAAAGAAAAAGACCACCCTTTTCTTTTAGTTATATCAAGATAATTCAGACTGTCCATACCGAGGTGCTGGGGGTCATGAAGGCATCGGGCGTCATTAACTTGGGCATAGACACGCTAGCTGCATCCGACATGGACAGGAAGTCTGTGGGAGCAGGAAGTGATGGGATTTTCCTCAGGTCATTTTGTGAGCCACTGCCCGAGTCCTTGTCCGAGCTCTGATCAGTCAAGTGTTCTGAGGAGCCTGCAGAGGGGTTAAAGATGGATTAGACTTGTCCCCTAAGGAACTCTACCGTCCGGTAGGAGGAATGTTCCGATTTATAACCCTTATGTAACTGTTCCCATTGATAGAGTTCAAGGCATGAATACGGAATAA
The DNA here is from genome assembly GCA_027704905.1 of Muraenolepis orangiensis. Classification (NCBI taxonomy): domain Eukaryota; kingdom Metazoa; phylum Chordata; class Actinopteri; order Gadiformes; family Muraenolepididae; genus Muraenolepis; species Muraenolepis orangiensis. The sequence continues at coordinate 26,976,251 of CM051010.1, forward strand.
ACAGTCTAATATCACCTTCATAAACAGAATAAGTGTTTCAAACACAACTTACCAAAAGCGTCATGCAAGTCTGAGTGAGGCAAGAGGGTGTTAGAAGCCAGTGTGGGCTGGAACCAGATCTGGACGTCTTGTAAAGACCTGGAAAAATGTGCACACAGAATTCAAAGGTTGAGTGGATCCTTTGTTTTCAAATGATTCAACCATTATGGATCAGAAAATCAAGATTACACTCACTTGGTGTGAACACAAAACAGCTTTATCTGAATCCCAGACTTGGATTCTGGGGTTCCCTGATTACCCTCTAGAAAAGCAAAACATACACAGATGAGCATAACATATCCAGCCAATTCATTAAGCAACAAGTTTATAGTGGATTCCGATTGAGGTCAGCTAAAGCAGTACAGCTGAATGGCAGGAAAGTAACAGTGTATGACGTGACTGATTAGAGCTTGTGTGTTGGTTCCTGTGTGCACCTGTGGTCATGCTCTCGCTCTCCTCCTCGGCGGGAAGGACCTCCGTGTGTCTCTGGCGGCTTTGGGTGACGTCAAGCACCCCGAAGCTCAGCACGGGGTGAGTGAGCAGGAACTCTGACACGGCGGTGAAGCTGGCCCGGCCCTTTACCTGGTCCTGGTGGAGCTCCATCACATAGAGCACCTGGTGAAAGGTTCATATAAACACCCCGAATCAAATGAAATAGGGTCATGTTCTCTCCTTGGAGCTATATGTTTTCATATAACACCAGAAGAGGGTTTATATATGCATTTATATATGCTATGAGGTTGCAACTTTCATACTAGTTTTGATTCAAGGAAGAAGACACCAAGAGGTGTACAAAATATGTAATTATAAATAAGGATTTCTAGTGACATATTCAATAGCTGCTGACCAACCTTCCTCTGTACGTCTGTGAGGATGAGAAAGCTGGCAGAGAGGTCCAGGCTGGCTTTTATGCTGGGCATAACCGTCGAGTTAAACGGGTCAGGAGAAAACCTGCAACATGGTCAGTGGACATTTAGTATCAATATATAAAAACATATATACACATAACATAAAGTAAAGTAACGGGAGCACAGTAGAGCCACCTGATTGTCTGTAGGCACGTCCAAGACACTGTGCACCACATCTTTAGCTCCTGGTTCTGATCAGCGCCAGTTATAAGGAACCGCCAAAACGGAACACTGCAAACAAACAAAGAAAAAACGCTGTTGGAGAAGGGTTGGAAGAGAAGAGGAAAACAATCCAAAACACAAAATGTTCACAGCCGTGTGTACTGACTCTGGGTCCTGTTTCTTGTGGTTGTCACAGAAGAGCAGGCAGGAGAGAGGACGTCCACCGTGTGGCAGCCACTCATGGAGACACCTGGGGACACATCTGGGGTCTCATCGTTGGTCTTTAATATTTGAAAGCGAAATAGTACGCACAATTATTTTTGTCTTGGTTTCTCGCTTACCTGGGTTGGTTTTGCCCGCCCTCTATGTAAATCTGCCAGAACTTGACGTAGCCATCGCGGCTAGCTGTGGTCAGGACAGTTCCATCTGGAGACAGGGCACCTTCACTAACTCGCTGGAGGTACAGAAACCAAAAACACATTTTTTACACCACTGACATTCGGTTGCACTGCCACAAATCCATAAAATGAAGAATCCTTTGCATTCCAAATGAATAGACGGGTTACATGCATTAAAGTAAGGTGTTTCTTGTCGTGTTGATTAACACAAATGGATAAAAAAAACGAAATAAAATAAATAAATGTAATTGTTTTACATGGGACTGTGTGTGAAAACCTGGTCACACATTGTGCTTCTTGTTGGATTCGGTGTGACAGCAGCCTGTTCTACCTGAGTGTGTCCCTTGACAACGATGAGGCCGTCCTTTAGTTCTGAATCATCCACCGGCCAGCTGACGTTGTTGGCCCGCAACACATCCAGGTCCCACACCTCCGCCTGGAGGGACATAACATGATCCACACTCAGCAGGGATTGCATCAACACGGAAAGGAGGGTGAAAAGACCGTTTTCCCAAAGCCCTTTTGGGAAATAAGACACTGACCCTGTCTTCGTGAAGCAGGGCCAAGGTCTGGTTGGTGTCCTCCTGGTTCTCCTCGTTGTCTTCCAGGATGTAGGGGCACCAGATGAGGCGGCGGTGGGCGCTAAGGGGGGTGTCATCTGGCCTCCTAATGTGGATCACCACCTGGTCACTGAGGGGTCCATATAGGTTAAGGAAGCTAAAGAAGAATGTGGGAACCTTCTACACCAGCACCAGTGTTTTGACCCCTTTAAAACAAAAACCGTACGTACGTTGTACCGTAACCTTAAAATTAAACCAAAATACACCAAAGAACATGGAAAGATCCTCTATATATTAGACTAAAGTAAATGTGCTACTATATTGCCCCCTATTGGCCCAAAATAGCATTGCATTTGGTATATGTATAAAAGCCTTTGATCATCCCCCATGTTAAATAGTTTCAAGTAATTTGTAAACATGAAGGGATACAGAATTTTGCTGCTGGTGCACGTGAGCTGCCAGACGAATAGGTTCCCGGCTTCATCCACACAGCCCAGGAGAGGGGAGTCCAGGTGGGCGAAGCCCAGGTCGGTCACAGCCCCGGTGAAGCCTTTAAGCAGGGAGCGGTCGGTGGATCCAAGGCTCAGCACACGGATCATAGCCTGGTTGTTGGCTCCTGGAAAGGGACAGAAAAAGAAGAAAATATTAAAAAGGAAATTCTGGACCTCAGACAATTTGGATAAAAAAATAAATTAAAAAAAAGGTACCACTCATTCCAAGTTGTGTTATGTGCAAGATATGAACCCTGCAAAGTTATTACAATACAGGAATATACAATGGTTATTTGACATGTATTATGGTCTTTTATCAGTTCACAAAAAACACAAAAGTGTTAGACGCAGCCTATCCTCTAAGCATCAATTGCGAGATTGTAGATGGTAATAGAAATCCAACATAATAATTATGGATGGTCCACAAGATCTGGTTCTGAACAAAAAAAACTAGTTGGTGGGCGAAACAATGTGAGCAATCTAGCTTAACAAGTGTCTGTTTTCTCCCGATCACTAGAATATAAATATTCTACCGACGCATACATAAAAAGGTTTTACAGCTATTGACAGTTGTCTGTATAAAAACTAGATGACACAGGATTACAACGAGAATGTGGAGATTACTGGCCAGCCATCCCGACTATCTAAAACATGAAAGCAAGGTTGAAAATGTTTAACGTTAATGTGTATACTTTAGATTAGATTAGTACAGTACAGCGGAAAAGAGTTGCACATGAATGTACTTCAGAAATCTCACCTTTGATGGCATAGGCCAGGAATGAGTTAGAAACAGCTATGAGGTTGCCATTATAATACTTGTGCTCCCAATCGTACTTGGCAACTGGCTGGATTTTTACCTGCAGAACAGTTAAAATACACAATTTAAATACACCAACATCGTATTATGTACGTAATATGTATTGAATTATTGATGTGATTGTAGGCTTGTCTTCATTTCCAAATGAATTAATATGTGATGTGTTAATGTATGATAACGCAATACTGTTGCCAAGCCAATGGCAAACAAGCCTGCTATGTCCAAAACAAAGCTTTTATATTTAATGTAGAATAACCATAGAGGGATGTATAACAATGGTGATAAGGATACCATAATGACCAATGAATGAATGATTTGAAAATGCCATTTTTTTTTTTATTACCACGAATCATTGAATAATGGGATTGAGATTGAATTTGCTGAATAAGCGTGGAAAACTGAGTGGGGTACAGTCCTAGTAACCGGAGGAGCCCACTTACCTTGTTGCTTCCCCGAGCTTTGCTGCCGATGCTAGAATCTCGACTGGCCACAATCTCCACATTGTTGGAGACGCAGGAGATGCACGTGGACTCATCATCACCAGACAGGCAACTAAAGTACAATCAAATAAATCACAGATAGACATAAATCAATGCACCACACATTTGCCAGGTTGCCGTTGGCAACCAGTCAGAAAAAATCTCAACCACTTATTGGCCTTTGGTTGCCATCAGTGGCAACCCGTTTTTAACATGAAGAAATAAGGACAGAAAACAGTGAACCGTGCACCCCAAAATAGATAAATGTTAATTATTTGTTGTATTAAGAGTGATAATTAATTATTGTTGTGACTAGTCGGAAACCTGATACTTAAGTTGAACGTGCATTGGTGTGATTACGGAGCCGGAAAGCGGTGCGCGTTGCGCCATGTTTGTTTTACAAAAAAATGGCGAAGTTGTTTGACTGTGGGGCAAAAAGTTCGGCCAACCCGGCCAATGGACCATGGAACACCACAATTCGCAAAATGAATGCAGCCTGCCGGGAGATCTTAATCAGCCTTTTCAACATTGTTTATTATGTCCTGAAAAATGAGGAACCCTCCGTTTTAGTTTTGTGTTTCAAAGGAAACCCTGCATGTTTCAACAACCTACCTTTAAAATGACGACAATTTAGTGCTGAATCCAAATCCGTTGAAAAACATGGCTAAAATTGTTTTGTTTTTTGGTAAATTGGAAAAGAGTAGGAGCTATTTAACTTTGAAATTCATGGGCACCGCTGTTACAAAGAAGTGCATTGCATTCTGGGTTGAGATTCAGCACTAAATTGTCTACATTTTAAAGGTAGGTTGTTGAAACATCCGTGTTTTTGTGGATCCTAATAAACACACTGCTTAAGATCTCATCTGAACAGATTTTTGTTAATCAAACAACTCGGAATTGTAGTTTTAAACTTTAATTACAATAGCCAACTTATTAAAAATGTGGGATTTTTTCAGACTCAGGTCATAAATAGCCTACAGTTAATGGGCTAGGCCAGACTCTAAGAGAACGTGCATGGGCTCTGGTAGGGTGGGTCTGGATGGGCCCTAACTAAGCTCTTATTCCTATAGTCAGAGAAAAGAAAAAGTGTGCTTCCTGCTGAAAACACAAATTTGAAAGGGAGCTTGGTCAACAGATGACCAAGACACGAGTGACTTGACATTTTTGAGGGATCTGTGAAGATAAGCGGCACTACTGGTATTTTGTATACCAGCAATTGAGGGTGGACAAGTTTACTGATACTACTTAAGTTTCAAATAATTGTGTTCATTACTTATTGTAATAAAGCATTTGAAATAGTTTGTGTATAACTGTATAGTATCTGAATTATTTAAAAATATAAGGTGACTAAAAATGGCAACCGTATTTTCAGTTTTGGCAATCAAAAGCTGATGCCTGGTTGCCAGCCTGGCAACCACTTTTACAAGTTAGCGTTGAGCCCTGTGTGTATTTTCAGAAATATTATTAATTTTTTCTATTTAGTTACACTTAAAACTGTTATGTTGTTTTTGCACAAAAGTTCTGAGATGAATGAGAAAATAACCTAGCACTCAACCAAGCAAAACCATCGGGCAGCAGGTACTCTGAAACCCTAAACAATAGCCTAATTAAGACAGCTCTCAAACAGGAAAAAGCAGGTAAATAACTGACGAGAAGAGCTCCTGTGTGGGTATTATGCACGTGGGCTGTAAAAAAGACAGATTAATACTGATTTACGAAAACAAGAGTACTCACACTTACTTAGTACTATGAGGTACTTACTTAGAAATATGAGGGAATATGATTTGGGCTCAACGAAACAAGACAAACTGGCGGTGACAAATGAAGTCATTGAATGATTAAGGGAGATAAGGGGAGAGAATGGACCCGCCCTCTGATGGTCAAGAGATCCAACCGTTTCACCTTTCAGATCACGAAAATGTAAGGCCAATTGATCGATAATATTGGCTGCAGCGACGGTATAGCCTACGATTCTTCGCCGTTTGACACCTCTGATGGATAGGGTACAGTGCAGGCAGACTTTGTGCCGCCAATAGGAACATTTACTATATTCTACCGCAGTCAGCATCTGCAAGGTGTTCAATCGGAATAACCAAGTATTCGCTCAAACCACACGCCGACTATTAGACCATGAAAAAAGTTAATTGTGCACATCCCTATTAGCTGTCCGAGAATCTTAACCCTCTTTTAGACGTGGCCATCCACCGCTGCTCCACACACACACCTCGCTACCAGTGTCTCCCAAAAGACACTTTGACTTCAGCAAAAGAACACCACCTGCATTTAAAGTAGGGATGTGCACAGATAATCAACTTTACGGATAACCTTTCGAGGGATTACTATTCTAATACAGATATGCACAGAATCATGGAAATTCATCAGAAAATAGGACAGCCGTCACGAAAAAGCTGGCTTTCTCGGGGAAGGTTTGGCCCTACTATATGAGTGTCGAGAATAACTCAAAAAGCGGGTGCTCAGTTGGTGCTCCAACTGCTTGTCACCACCTCTATACATTAATTACATTTGACAAACTCCAAAATGATCCAAATACTGTTCTAAATTCATTACTTAAGACAATGAAACAAATATACCACTAAATGCAAACAAGTGTTAAAATAATGGTTGATACATTATATTAAACTGCCCAACATGCAGTTTCGCCGGTGGTGCGTTTGTTAAAAACAATCTATGCTAAATATTAGGGTGTGTATACCTGCTGACACATACTGCCTTTAAAATCCTGTATTAACACACTGTACCCACAGGGTTGACATGATGATGGATGATATTGTTTAGCATTGACAATGAATATATGGAACGATATTACTAGGTTTAATGAAACTGGGAGATCTAGAACACTTGAAACACTCATTTGATATGTTGTCAAGCTAAATCCTTACACACATCCAAGTTTGCATAGTTTAAACATTATTTTGTAGAAGGGTCATGTATGTTCTATGTAGAACATTCATTTTTCTACATAGTCAGAATAATTAGTCATTATTGACACAAATGAAACACTGCTGCAAAAGTACACAAAACAATAATGTGTTACACATGATGTCTGAGTAAACTCCACCCATGCCCACCGAACTTAAGTGTGTGTGGAGTGGTTTTAATTTAAAGTAGTGGTACAACAGTCACCAACGCCCCAAGCATGTGCAGAGGATAAGTTACTGAATGAGTCACATCCAGACCTAGACAAATGTATTTCTCAATGTATCCAGCTCATGTGAACCTTGTCAAAGAAAAGTTCTTAACATGAATAAAATTCCTTACATTATCTGGGTCTCTCGAGAAAGGTTGGCGTCTGCTGCACAGGATCCAATATTGTCAGCCATGGTTGACCTGTCGCCAGTTCTTCCAAGACCTGCTGCTCCCAAGAGTCCATTCAGATCCCCGTTGAAAGATGTCTTTCTTGGGCTGTCACTCGAAGTCACACCTGAGAGGGAAAACATATATTATATTATTGTAGAAGATACAAGATTTGTATTTGCCATTTGTAACAAGTACATAGGAATGCTTACTCCCCATTCCCTCCTGCAGTTCAAATCTCAAAAACACCATAAACATTTAAATGTATACAATAAATAAAATAAATTAAAAGAGCAGCAAAGTGACTTAAATAATATGTACATGTTTTTTTTACAAAATTCTTTCAAAAGCATTTAAAGTGCCAGTAGTGCAGCAGCATCATGAATACGGTGCAGTAACTGTGATGAGTCCAGAACGTATGTAAGTGTAATGTTAATGAAATGTTATGAAAGTGAAAGCACTCCTAGCCTTTAAGTAGGTGTGTCTATTCATTAGGTTTCAGTGCAATTATTTGTACTTAAAATAGTCTGTACCACAACTTTTATAGATATGAATTAATCTATCTTCCCATTTCAACACATTGGTGTACAATTTGTAAAGTGGCGTCACTTTACTAATTGAAGAGTACTTTATGTACACATGTTTGCATTCTGACACAATCCCACAATGCCACTTGAAGAGGACTTAACTAGGTTGTATTGAAGAGTGGTTCACAGTGGCGCTAAGATGGGACAGTTTCAACATTCCTCCAACTCTCTCAACACATCCAGAGCCTAGTAATGCAACAACAAGGCACTTTGCCGTTTGAAACCATGTAAAGGTTCACTAACTTGCTGAATATGAAACCATTTCTCAATGAAAAGGTTCTCTGACCTGCTGAATATCCAACTCGGCGGGGCTATCAGTTTCCTGACCGTGTTAAATGTAATGTATTAATGTATCTTTGAATGTGCTAATGTATTAATGCACAATATACGGTTTACGTATGAGCCCTAATGCTACAAGCGTTTAACTGTAAAACGAATACAATGTAACTACAACATTCATCATATGTTAAACTTTTAAAGATAGATATTACTACAAACAAAAACATTCATCATATGTAACTACTAAAGAGACGTTTTACTGTCAAGTTCCTCAAGCCGTACTCAAACCGTAGTTTGGGAATAATGTTAATTATGTTCACCTGGCGAGGCGGCATGAAAACTAATGGATGAAAAAGTGTTAGACCGTATAACAATATTAGTTTACAATATATTGTATTTAACTAGTTTATTGATTTAAGCAGCTTGTTGGCATCACATGAGGCTAATGCTAAGCTAGCGTTAGCACGTCGTCTTTAAACCAATGCTGAGCACTTAGCACGGCTAGCCGCTAGGCTAGCTAGCATAGCATTGGCTCCTATGGCCTACCACCTCCCATCTTTCCTCCTCCTGCCCCTCCTTACCATCGCTGTTTCCTGGTCGCTGGTCCAGCTTCAGGATGTCCCGAAGGTGCTGGGTGGCTCCCTCCATGTCTAGGTTGGAGCTGGACTCCATGGGAAGGGAGGAAGGGAGACTGGGTCCGTTTAGGGGATGAATAGTTTGGTGATTAGTGCTCGATCCGTTCACCCCGAGCAACCGTCTAAACTTCCGGTGCACCGCCCGTGTCATCCGACTGGGAACAGAGGAGGGATGCAGACGTTTTGCCCCAAGAGGAGTTCCACATGAACCGACAAATGGTTTGTACACCGATAACAATTTGAATACCAACTACATGCCTTTTCATGTATATTGTAAGTTACTGTATAATTGGCGTATTTATGTTTAATAATTACTTTTAAACTAATTCGGTAGAAGGGAGGAGTGCTGCATATATAAAACAGAAGACTACTGATCCAGCCACTACATTTACCTACATAATGTTGTGTCTAATCATTAAACACCACATCAAACCAACAAAGACTTAGTTAACTAGTATAGCCAACTCATTTACAATCGTTGTACTTCATGGAAAAAACACATCTTCACAGCATTACGAAATAGTCCAGGTTTTATTGTATGACATGGCTGTGATATTCATCAAAGACAAAAGTAGGGTCATGTTTTATTATTCTTTGGATAGCTTAGTCAAAACCTGATAACAAGAATCAGGGCAAACGTATCCATCTTTTAGAAGAAGATAAGGGTTAATTCTAGAACCTATTAAGATGCCTGAAAGATGCACACAAGTTAAAATAAACCTAAAAGATGTGGGAACTGAAGAGTAGCGTCTCTTAAAATTAACATCATCACATATCATCATCAGCAGCCAGCAGCTCCTTTAGCAGAACCAAGTGAAGAACAGCTTAGGATGAACAGAGTGGAACAAAGTCAGTGGATGGCATCAGTAAGCTAGCAAATGTCTTTTCTTCTCTGGCTTGACGGTAGATCACGTAATGAGGCGTCCAGCATCATGCAGATCAGTGGAGGGCCGACAGGGGCATCTGATTGTTCAGCCAGCTCCCAAAACAGTTCTACTAGTTGAGGTGGTTTGAAAATAACCACCAGCAAGTTCTGTGGTTGACATCAAGAATCCAGAAGTGAGCCAGATGGAAGGAGGGAGGGAAGAGTTCCCCCTCCATTCTCCTCCCTCCCTTCTTTCCTCTGCCTACCGGCTGCTCCTCCCATGACGCGAGAGGGCGTCGTACCCGTCAGGCAAACAGGGATGCTCTTTAGCCAAAGTTGTGAAGCGCCAGCCTAAACATGTCATTGGTGCACACCCATGCATCGTTTATATTTTTCAGGATAAAACTCTGGTGAAATCCCATGATGGGGTCGTCATCTGCCTGCAACCACAAACACACACAGAAGGGAAGAGTTAACATCAAACTAATAGAGGCTTTGTTTGAAAGCACCTTACTTGTATTATATATTATTATATTTTAAATTATCAATATTGTGGCTGTGGAAATTAGCTGTATAGTATATTTTCATTTCATAATTTTGACAACAATATTTGAAATAAATATATAAATTACAGCCTCCAGCACAAAGGCTGACACCACGTTTTTAAGGACTATGTTTAATAAAGAATCTGTATAAATATTATGTCATTGTAATGCTCACCTTTAGTTGCCCTACAACCATACTCAGGATACAACAGTCTGGGGTAGGCTGGTGGTCCTGGGCTGTGATACTGTGGGCTATTTTTGTGAAGGGCAGGCTCTGAAGAACATAGGAAGGTAGAACAACAACAAACTGGTCAATGACCTGATACATCAATTACATGTTTATAATTGGCCCAGACATGCTTCAAATAATTTAAAAGCTCACAGAGAGTTTTTCAACAATTGCCCTTTTCCCCTGGAACTGCTGTCCCTCCCATGTAAGGCATGATGCATCAATCTGATGGGAAAAACAGAAGACACAACATTAGAAGGGTATCACACACGCTTCCATCTGCCCTCTCAACACCACACATACTATTTTAGAGGATGTGGATGGCAATGTGGAGAGAGGGAGTGAAATAGACTATAGGCTATGTTCTACAGACAAAGCATCTGGAACTATACCTTAAGTATACATGTGTGTGTATTTGTTTGTATTAACACAATTTGAGCGGGATCATTTATGAAAAAGATGTAGACCTTCAGAGAAACAAAATCACACTTTTGTGATGAGTAATGTTGAATACACAATCAGAAAAATACCAGGTATATGGTAACTCACATATATTGACCCGAGCTGCGTTCTGTCAGTGTCAAACAGTTGGTAGTAGTGTTGTACAAAGCTGGATCCGATCTGTTCCCATAGAGGCTTTTCCCCCATCCTGAATCCGCCTGCAACACTGCAGGGACATCATACTTTCTATTTAGCACACGCATTCGGTTTTTACAATGTTTCTGAAGCATGATTAAAATGCATTGTGATCAACAATGTGCAATATACAATTGCATCTGAACAATAATAACATGCTCGAAAATACTGACTGCTAGTGGAATATCTATTTTCATGAAAACATTGTGTATGTTCTGTTGCATTGGTATAGTCAATTGAGCCCACTGACAATGGTAATGATATTGTAATGTATTCCTGGAATTATGACGAACTACGAAGGGGGGTGCGGTTGCTAGAACATCCATGGTATGCAACTGACAGCAGCAGGGCAACTCTGATAACAAACAATCAAAAGTGCTGTCGTGCTTCAAACTACTGGATATACAGTACATTCACTATGTACTGGAGTGTGTTTAAACTACTTGATATACATTCACTATGCACTGGAGTGTGTTTAAACTACTGAATACACATTCATTATGCACTGGCCTGTGTTTATACTGCTGGATATACACTCACTATGTGTGTGTTAAAATCATATTGAGTTACTGGGCCTTCTTCAGTCCTGTGGGGACAGTGACATGCTACACCACAAGTGACATGTTACACCATGTGAGAGGGCTACAAATAAACCAGGTCACGTTGTTTCATCTACACGTTATAAACCAACAGACAAGTCATCAACAAACCCCACGAGTCATCAGTAAACCTGCACACTGAAACTATCAGAGGGTTATTGTGTCACTACGGAATGACTGAAGTCATGTAGTTATTACTATTGTAGTTGTTAGTAGTTATTACTGCTGTAGTTTTTACTGCTGTAGGTATTACTGTTGTAGTTATTACTAGTATTACTGTTGTAGTTATTACTTTGGTAGATATTACTAGTTTTACTATTGTAGTTGTTACTAGTTATTACTGTTATAGATATTACTAGTTGACTATTGTAGTTATTACTATCGTAGTTTTTACCAGATCCAAGACCGTTCAGAGGTCCGGGTAAAAACAGAATAGCACATGTTCAGACAAGATAGATCCAGACTAAATAGATCCAGACGACACAGACTGACAGAAACACCCAGAATAGATAGATCCAGACTACACGGACAGATAGAGCCAGACTAACACATAGATCCAGGCTAGAAAGATCCAGACTACACAGATCTACTACATTTCAGACTAAGGCCTGACATGTCAACATTACCCAACTGCGGTGTTCATCTGCATGGGGGTTCTAAAAATATCCGTCCTGCTCCTCAGTGTTGATGTCTGAGCCTGTTCTCCGGTCACACACACACACACACACACACACACACACACACACACACACACACACACACACACACACACACACACACACACACACACACACACACACACACACACACACACACACACACACACACACACACACACACACACACACACACACACACACACACACACACACACACACACACACACACACACACACACACACACACACACACACACACACACACATATAGGCGTGACCCACCGGTGCAGAAGGACGGTTCGCTGCGTCCTTCTTGTTAAAAGGACGACGCGCTACACGTTTAGTTTGCATCGTGCATCCATTCATTGTTCCTATGAAGGTTTAAATGATGAAGACACGTACCGTTAACCGACTGGGCCCCGAGTCTAGACCTCCGGTGTCTACCGACCAGACCTCCGGTGTCTACCGACCGACGACGCACGCCGTAATGCGCGCTAAGGATCATGGTCGTTGGAGTTAACCATGGGTAGACTCCTGCCTTCAACTCAACTCCACTAGATGTCGCTGTGATCTACTGCATTGATGATAGTTGATTATTGCCTTGTCTTGTCTCACTAGATAGAACAGCAGACATTCTACAACTTCCATATGTTTTTGTATATTGTACACATAGGCTTACGACACAAGCATTACACACACAATTAAGCGGTTTACTTGTCTAGTCATATACATTTATGTTCATTAGTGGCTCTTGTGATCTGAGATCTTGCATCTGATTTGTTGGGATTCATCAGTTCTATGAGGGCTCACCTGGAACCTCAGGCCGGGTGTAGTCTAGACCAGTTGAGAACCACCTGGAACCTGCGGTTCTCAACTGGCTGAGGTCACAAGGGTATTTTGAGTGGGTCTCAAAGCATATGCCAAACCTGAATCTTTTAGAATAAGCCCATCAACATCATCATCAGTTGGTTCACATCAGTCACCATGCTCTCCAACATGTGAAACAGTCTGCAGTCTACAGTCTCTGCATCTATCATCTCCTCTATGGCCTGGTTGACCTCATTCAACTATGTGAAATATTGTTGGCAACTAGTTGTGATTTGAACTGCACTCCAGTGAGGAAATCCACCTGGCTAATGTCCACTATTGGCTTTTGTCAGTGTGTCACATCTCCTACCTCATACATATGTAGTATATTAGTGTTCCTCTACTTTTCTATTTCTATGTATTAATGTAATCTTACCATTACATTAGCGCACGCGTATCTGTGTGTGTCTAAATCTGGAGGATTGAATCCTCTTTATTGGTCACATACATGCAAACACACAGTGAAATGTGTTTCTCTTAATTTAACCCATCCTAGTATTAGGATGGGTTAGGATGGGTTGTATTAGAATGGGATAGTATTAGGATGGGTCTGCATTTAACCCATCCTAGTATTAGGATGGGTTAAATGCACCTATTGTATACACAGCGCCCGGGGAGCAGTGTAGGGGTCTGGTGTCTTGCTCAAGGGCACCTCGGCAGTGCCCAGGTGTTTCAGGGACTTGAACCGGCGACCTTCCGGTTCCCAAGCCAAGTCCCAACAGACTGAACTATCCTGCCGCTGCCGCTGCTGCTGCGCTGCTGCTGCCGCTGCTGCTGCCGCTGCTGCTGCCGCTGCGCTGCCGCTGCTGCTGCCGCTGCCGCTGCTGCTGCCGCTGCCGCTGCCGCTGCTGCTGCCGCTGCCGCTGCTGCTGCGCTGCCGCTGCCGCTGCTGCTGCTGCTGCTGCCGCTGCCGCTGCTGCTGCTGCTGCTGCTGGTGTGTGTGTGTGTGTGTGTGTCAGAAATTATACTGGTGAATCCAAGATATGCATAGAAAAATAAGAGAAAAGGGAACAATGTTAGTTAGCTATAGTTTATACTGTCAATGCCAGTTGACTCAATAAAAAAGGGTTATACTCATAATACAAAGTTCATGCCACATGGAGATAAGTTGATATGACAGTAGAAAAGAAGACTGATATAACATTTTCAGTGCTAGTTCAGTGAGTAATGTTTGTTGGCATGTATGCCGTCTCTCTTATGAACTTCTAGCAGAGGCCATATTCTTAACTTGTTAAACTTCCTCGTTGTTCCTCCTGTCTTCCATGTCCTTCAGTAACCTGTTCACAGAACTCTGATCTGGGCCGCACTCTTTGTGATGAAGTGATGGGAATTACGTCTCTTTATAGTGAGCGGCTCATGGCTGAGCTCAGCAATACCATTTGGACACTTCTGCCTTTTATAATTAACAAAATGTAACACTGTTTTACCTATGATTGTCATGTGTGCACAAATACCACTTTAATTATTGAATGTAATTATACTAAACCTAATAATTTCTAGTATACCACAATTTAATATTTTGTATGGTATAAAAAGATAAAAGACAATATATATATATATATATATATATATTATATTATTTATTTATTTATTTATACAGCACACTAAACAAAACAAGATGACGGTGTATAAAGAAAACAAGTTTTACCACCGAATGTATTGAATCACAAGTTTGACATTAATTTCTGAGAACATTTTTAATTAAAATCTGAGTTGTGGACAATGATGTTCCCTACATTTTCGTACTTGAGGGCCTTCTAGTTCAGAATGTTTCCGGGGACAACTGAATACGCCCTCATGAAAGATCCAATCTCACAGTCGGATACGACAGAGTCCCAAAAGTGGAAATCTGTTATCTGCTTTTGACCTAGTATGATCATCGGTTTAGTTTGTACTATGTACAACAGTAGCCATCGTGATATATTTCTGGGGAGTGTGCTTTCTATTTCACCACAGTCAGTTCTGTACTTCCGCTCCAAGTCCAACACAGCAAGTTCCAACCGTTTAGCATCTCAAGAAAGACCAACTCTGATGCCCCTTAACAAGCCTTATACACACCAGGGTCTGGTCAGAAGGGTAGTGTTTGAGTTTTCACGGGTTGCCAAAGAGAAAATTACTTATTCACGGCCAACATCTGAGAAGAACCTCTCGTACATGGTCATAGCAGAAATCTTGTTTATATCACTAAAAATAAACACACAAGGGAAGGTAGCTCAATTAGTGAACGTCATATCTAAAAATATTAAAATTAAGCCTCTCCGGGAACCATCACCTTATCGTGGTGGAGAGGTTTGGGTGTCCCTGTGAACCTGAGAGCTGTGTTGTCTGGAGCCTAGTGCTCCTGGTAGGGTCTCCCATGGCAGATTGGTCTCAGGGGAGGGGCCAGACTAAGAATGGTTCAAAGACTTCAATGGACAAACAAACAAGAAGTGAGGATACCCTGCCCGGAGGAAGCCCGGGGCCCCTTTCCGGAGCCAGGCCTGGAAAGAGGGCCCGTAAGCGAGCGCCTGGTGGCCGGGTTAGCCACAGAGCCCGGTCGGGCATAGCCCGAAAAAGCAACGTGGCCACTTCTCCTTCCTGCGGACCCACCACCTACGGGAAGAACCGCTGGGGTCGGGTGCACTGCCAGTTAGGCGGCAGTGAAGGCAGGGGGCATCGACGGGACCACGGGGCAGACCGAGGTACAGGTGGGGTGATTACATCTCCACACTGGCCTGGGAACGCCTGGGATCCCCCAGTCAGAGCTAGTCCATGTTGCCAGGGAGAGGGAAGTTTGGAGTCCCCTGCTGAAGCTGCTGCTGAAGCGACCCGATTGCGGATAAGCGGGAGAAGATGGATGGATGGATGGATGGATTAAAATTAAATAAAAAGTATTACACATTTAGACGAATGAAGGAAACTAAATGTATAGATCACATCAATAAAGCAGTTGACAGTCAAGGTTTATTAACTCATGTTAATAAACTAAGTAACAGTCTCAGTAACAGAAACAATGTGATACACTAAACTAATAAGACTTGATGAAGTGTGTCACAATAAACTAACAAGACTTTATAAAAATGCATGGACTTCAGTGTGCCAAGCAGAGACAGAAAATGGGTCTCACTTTGAAGTAAGGCCTCACAAGAGGCAAGAAGAACAGCCAACAACAGCTGCCTCTCCTTATTGCAAAACAAAAGGAACTGAAAACTGATCCGGAATTGAAGAAATCAGGAGCTATAATCAGAAAAAACAGAAGCTTATACTTTCTTTTCCTGGATGCTTTCAAGAACATCTTGTCCATTATGTTGGAACAATCGACTTCAAATGAAAGAATGAAAGAGTAAAGCATTACAAATATATATACACAAATAATCCTACAATATTAACACTGAAGAGTTATTTCCATACTTCATCAATCCATCAGTAAGACTGTTAGTAGGTCACAGCAGGCTTGGTGGGAGTTGAGTCACTTGGCGGTCTGGATGGAGGCCAGGTTCTTGTGGTCCAAGCGATAAAATGGGGATAAAGGTTAATGGCAAGCAGGTCCCCGTGTCCAGTGTCATAAATGTCGCTCAATTAAGGTGGACAGTCAGTGGGAGAAGAAGTTTGTGGTCAGATACTGAGTGCACCGCTCCAACCTTATGGTCCGACACATCTACTTCCACAATGAACTGACGTGAGGATGACAATAGGTGCTGATGTGAAATGTCATATGTGATATATGCCTGTCCAGCTCTGTGGCTGCCTCAGGGGGCCGGGAGAAGGGGGTAGCTGAGGCCCAAGCTCACCCCATAACACAAAAGAAATCGCCGCCTTATCTGTTACACAAGTAGAGAGTTGTTGCTCGAATACTAGGGGACACTGGATCAGAAAAAGCCCCGCACATTACTGGGTTACAGAGACTGGGCTCATTTGGTTGTTTACATCAGGGGTTCTCAAACTTTTTGGGGCCAGGCACCCCTTACAGGGAAATTAATTAACACTAACAAGACACAATCCTATGACTATGAACAGTAACAAGACTGGCATATTCTTAATAAACCTTAAGCTGACTTTCATTAAGTGCTTAAACTTTCAAATACTGAACCCATTGCTCCTTATTTAAATCATTGGCAGAAATATCTGAACAAGTGTTACAGAGTGTTACAGAACACATCATAGTAATTAAGCCTGTGTTTTTTGGCAGATGAATTCCTCGCTCTTTTGAC
The DNA here is from genome assembly GCA_027704905.1 of Muraenolepis orangiensis. Classification (NCBI taxonomy): domain Eukaryota; kingdom Metazoa; phylum Chordata; class Actinopteri; order Gadiformes; family Muraenolepididae; genus Muraenolepis; species Muraenolepis orangiensis. The sequence continues at coordinate 26,993,511 of CM051010.1, forward strand.
GGAAACATTATTTTGTTGTGTCCTTATATTATATATAATTATATTCTGGGTGTTTTTTACTCAGATGTCACTTTGGCTGCTTTTTTTGGCTGGCTTCAAGGCTTTTGTCGCACCTGACGCACTTCGGTCTCCCGTCGCTGTTCTCAATAAAACTCGACATTATTGTCGTTCCATTTTCTTAATTTAGCTTGTTTGGGCTTAGTGTGACATGACGATGTGGACTGAATGGAACTGACGGAAATGTTGATCCGTATTTAGTGCGCCAGCTAGCGGGATGGCTATTAATTAAGCCAATCTACGCAGCAGCAGAAACGGTTTGTTGCGAGTGAAGTGAGCGTTTCATGATTGACGTGATGTCTGTGTCACAATAACATCAGAGTTCCTATTGGCCCAAAGCTAACATGGGTAATGAGTAATGAACTCAATATGCTTGTTTGATTCGCACAAATGGTCCCCTTCTGTGGCTATGCATTTTTTAATGATACAGCGGAATTTTATAAATTAAGTAAAATAAATTAAATTAAATATCTCTATATATATATATATATATATATATATATAATATATATTGTATATAATATATTTGTAAAACAATATATATATATATATATAATAATATATATATATATATATATATATATAATATATTGTTTTACAAATAATTATGGGGACCCCATGGGGGTCCGGACCCCAGTTTGATAACCACTGGTTTACATGATAAAGATGACAGATCAACTTGAAGTTGATTATAAGTTGAACGAGCCTTGAGTAGCAATGGCGGCAGACGGATAGATATATTACATCTATAGATATATGAGATATATACCTGTATTATATCTCAATATATCTTTATATCTAATATAACTATATATATATAATTGATATATATAGTTATATTAGATATAAAGATATATTGTTTATACTGTATATCTACATATATACGTATATATATATATATAGAGTTGATGAGAATATGGATAGCAGGTGTGGGCTTGGAACAGGTCAATGAAATGGATAGCAAACAGGCTGTAAGGCCAGACTCAGACAAAAATGTCTCATATTGTGTATGAGAACCCTCAAGTTGTAATATGGTGTAGCATGACAATTATTGTATATCAAATCAAAATTCATAATCATATGAATGATTATGAAATCTTAAACAAATATTTCCAAAATGTCCCATTAAGATTTGCATGGTTTTAAGGTAAGAATCTTCAATGTAACACCAAATGATATAGTGTCACACCACAGGAGGAGCTACACCACAAATCAACCGTACAACAAAGTACAGAACATCGAACATAGCGTGAATATCGGACTATCTTGTTTGCAAATTGCTGCATGACCTTCACCACCAGCTCTTCCCATGCATTGTCAATCCCACAATCTGCCCTAAAACAAGAACAACAACATATATATATAAACTTGCCCCTGAAGTGTTCTATGTCTTTGTCATCATCTATGCTTCAATCCATCAAGTAAAGCTGATAGTTGGTCTAAGAGAGATGAGGTCAAAACGTTTCATCACATTCACTATAAGCAACATTGGAAAAAACAGCCACAATCCACACTTCTGAAGTTATAAGTAAGTTGGTTTTCTTATAGTCACAAGAAACAATCCTTAGCAATATCTGCACAGTACTGTCAGTTCAAATGAAATTCTGTCACTTTGTCTTTAACTCTTATGGTTACAAATGTAGTATTAACACATGTTAGTAATATATACTATATAAGCCTATATATTACTGAACAACACACATCACGTCATATATATATATATAATATTTAGGCCTGTTTGTGGGTGGTTGATGCATAATTTAACTACCATTATGAGGCTACAATTATGAAAACATGTATTTGATATTTTTAAATGTAGGAATTCAATACAATTATGTTCACTTACATATTAGTGCCATTTAGTTGGTTCATTAGTGATGTCATATTACCATATATATTTTCATGTCATAGTGACATGACAAGGCCTATTGTAGGCTGTACACTACAGTTAAGTATACGCTTCAATTTATCATAATCCCTTATCAATGTTTAATGACTTATTTTTATGTCAATATTTTATGTGTTATGTGTTTTATTTGATTGGCATGTGTTCAGTGTAGCTACACATATTGGTACATTTGACTTGAGTTCACAGCTTTAACTTGTATCTCAAGGATGATAACAAAAACTTAATTTAACCATGTAGGGTACAGTGAAAAGGTGAACACACGCCAGAGAAAGTGAACCTGGGTTTTGTAGTAATTTAGACAACACTGCGCACTAAAGGCACTGGGCCTGGGAACTACAGTACCCAGACTTACAAATGCGTCGCTACAGTCATGAGCATTGCTGCTTATCCGGGGCTGTTACACCACAGCTATTTTCTGTCTCCTCGGAGTGTTATTCACGGATTGAGTACATATATCATTAATAGATCATTAATAGATCATTAATAGGTCAGTAATAGACCAGTAATAGATCAGTAATAGATTAATCAACATGTCGGAGCTGGGAGAGCCGTCCTCTTCCACCGACCAGGAGCTCCATCTCACAGCCCGGCTGAAGCGTCTGTACCCGGCGGTGAGTGAGGAGGACACCCCGCTGCCCCGGAGCTGGAGCCCCCGGGACAAGTACAGCTACATAGGACTGTCCCAGAACAACCTGAGGGTCCACTATAAAGGTTAGACTATATCCAGCTATATCTTATATATCTTCTAAACTATCATTTAATAAATATAGCTACATCCTAACATGGAGCTGGAGCCCCCGGGGACAAGTACAGCTACATAGGGCTGTTCCAGAACAACCTCTGAGTGCATTGCAACGGTTAGAAACACTATATCTTATATGTCTTATAAACTATCATTTAATACATGATACAGCTACATCCAAACATGGAGTTGGAGCACAGCTACTGTCTCGGAACAACCTGACGATTCATTATAAAGGTTAGAATCACTCACGATGTATATTTTATTATCTTATTATAAACTATAATTGAGTTCATCATTTAGTATTCAAAGTACTGTGGGCGGGAGGAGACTCGAACCTGGTACCCGATACGAGTTCATCGTCTGTAGATACATCTGACGTCAAATCAGCTTTAAATGTCTTTCTTACAGAGGATGGATGTTGACATGTCTTTCTTACAAAGGATACATGTTTGAATGCGTTTTTGTCTTCAGATGATGACTGTTTAAATGTCTTTCTTACAGAGGGTGAATGTTTAAATGTCTTTTCGTAGATGATGTTTAAATGACAGCTCGCTAACTCCCGAGTCTACAGTTCATCCTTTTGTGATTTAACCTTCAAAAACATGGACTGTATTTCTCTGTTTACATATATTACTGGCGTTTGTTGATGGGACTTTTGTATCTTCATACTGTGTTCCTTATTGGAGTGTTATCAATAACGTCGCGAAGCTGCTGGCTAACTAATGACATTTACACACAGCTGCTAGCTAGCAGCATGCTATCTGCTGTAGCTATTCCAGCTACACTAGCTTGTCTGTTCTAGCTGTGTGTTGTTGTTGTTGTTGTAAGTAACGCAACGTTACACGACACACGACACACACACACACACACACACACACACACACACACACACACACACACACACACACACACACACACACACACACACACACACACACACACACAGGGTATAACATGTCATGTTCTCTCATGTATTACAGCAGAACAACGTACGTCATATTTAATTCGTATTGCATTTGTTTTCTCTCAAGTTGTTTTAGACGTAATTTATAACAGAACAGGTTTCTATCTGGATTAATTAGTGGTGATTGTGTTTAGAGACATCACCACTACAAGATCCAATGTAATTTCGCTATAGAGCTATTATTAGATTATCAGCCCCACCAAACAAACGGTGTGTGTGCGTTCATTTGTAATTGTATTCTATTCTATAATGTATAGACAAATCACAAGGATGAGTAGTATGTTTAATGGCAATGTGATAGTGTAGTGAGTCTATGCAAAGGCAGTATGATATGTAAAGGTTCTCCACTTGGTTGTTCTCACCCTGGTGATTTGAATGCTATTTTGACCAGTGTTCCAATTATCTGTTCAAGGCCAGTGTTCCTTCCTCTGATGTTGCAGAAACACTTCACTGTTCATCAAATTATCATTTCGTAGCCACATTGAATAACCACTTCAAGGGGTAAAACCAACCTTCTCTTAAACTCGTCAGTTTTGCAGGCATAATGCTTTAGGCATATTGTGGAATGAAATTTTAGGCTGAAATGGCCACCATTTGTATATTGAAATGTAACTCATGTTTTGCTGTTTTGTATGGTAGTGCACTTCAAATAAAATAAAGGATATTCATTAATTTGCCTAAGCACAATTATTTTCCAGAAATCTTCAAATTACGAAAACCAATAGTCCATTAGAAAACGTCTAGAGAGGACAACATTGCTTGTAGCTATTTGAGTATGGCTATCTTGTGTTAAAACATATGAATCAACATTTACTGTATGATTTACTGAGACTGTATATTCAGGGCAGGAATAATGTCGGTGCTCTAGCCTTTCTTTCCTGTGGAGATTTTGTTGTAGTGTCGATCATAGGCAGGGATTACATTGACATTTAAGATGGGAGAAGAATCAAGTAAAAAATAATAACATTACTTTCAACATAATATAATATAAAGCGTAGTATTTGATAGCATATTTTAGGTCAATTCATACTGCAGCTCACCTTAGCAACTTTAAAACACAGCGCAGTCTATCCCATAAATGTTCACAAACATTTCCTGCCTGGGGTCATGTGTGAATTGGAACAAGGATTTGAATCTTCACCGGCGGTTTCCGAGCTCAAGACGAGTGACATTTAGTTGTGGATGAAAGCAGTGACATTGCAAGGGGAGCCATGTAAAGGCTGACGTCCCTCCCACCTTTTCACCTGGAGCGAGCGACCATTCAAGCATTGCTACTTTATTCATTGAATGATAGGCTGAAAGTGCACAAGTAAATTAAGAATTAGTGGTTCAATGGTAATACTGTATTTATAAACATAGCTGTTAAACTATGTCAAATGTCCATGCAATGATACTTTAAACCTTGAATTTGAGCTGCTAAACTACAGGACTCTGAACAACCTTTGTGTGCTGCTGTCTCCGTTGTAAGATTTCCTCTTCGCGGATTTTTGGCTGAAGTACATATCAGTCATTCCTTTCACTTGGCTGAAGTTGTAGTCCTCATTTGATCCATAGGTTGGTATTTATTGCTGGCAGCCATTGTTATATCTCTTCAGGCTAACAACAACAAGACAACTGAATCTCAAAAAGTCATTCTGTTCTGCAGAATGACTTTATAAGCAGTTATTTCATTTGTAGACTTTTGTTGGGTAACTTGGAGACCATTCAAATATTTAAAATAGTAAAGTGGAATGTCTCTTTAAGGTGCCAATGCTTTTTTTTTTTGGGAGATTCAACAACAATATCATTACAACTTCTTTTGTTTGCGAACATGCTCCTGTTTTTCAAGAATGGCTGAAAACTGGACAGATTCTGAAATAAGGGAGCTCCTTTGAATCCCTCCTCTCAGTTGTTTTTCTGTTGACTTTTATGGCGGGGGGCATCCATTATGTTGCATTACCGCCACTGGCTGGCCAGCACCTTATACTTACTTACTAAATAACTATAGATATATAGCAATTCAAAAAATCCAACAAATTAGATCATTAATAATTACAAGATATATACGGAAGAAATCATTTTGACCACTGACCTTTCAAAGCACGTAATGAATATGGCATGGAACACATGCCAAGGGGAGCCATGTTAGGTACATTTTATAATTGTTATAATTATAATTACATGTCATTTTTGTTGGTAATGGAACAAATACAAAAAGGAGAACATAATGATGAGATTTACACAGCATGTCTGTTGGTATGATTACAGTTACAGAATACACATAATTAAACTTTCTTACAATTGATGACGTATCATTTTTTGTTTCGACAAGGATTTTGGGCAGGCTCAGATTTGGACATTATGTGTGGGCTCCAAGGAGAAAGGTTTGGGAACCACTGCTCTGGTGGATGCATTAACTACTAACGTACTCACTGGGTTATGTGAGCCCACTGACAATTACTAAAAATAGATTGCTTGAAAGGTGCTACAACCATCAGGCTAAATAGTGCATGTATGCACGCACACAAATACAGACTGGCACATTTGGACAGACATATTGGGTAGTGATAATCATGCGTGGGCAGTCCTAATTTCAAGATTCAAGATAACTTTATTTATCCCGAGGGAAATTAAGGTGCAACAGTTGAAACAGGGGGAATAAATGCACACAAAATATACTAATACCTAAAGCTAAAAACTAAATAACAACAAACTAAACTAAGCTAAACTAGTATAAACAAAATATAACTAAATGAACTCTAAATGAAATCTAAATGTATTGATAGATGAATTGCACAATTTACAGTATTATTACAGTAATACGTAGGAATATACAATACACAACAATACGTATAGTGCAAATTGGCAGTAATAGAATAATAATAAATAACTCTGATGAATACTGAAAAAGTGACATGTGAAAAGTGAAAACTGAAATATACATGGGCCTGACTGCTGCAGCAGCCTCCCATGTGCATGTGGCTAGCGGTAGTTTTGGCACTGAACCATCGTCCTTATCCCTGTGGCAGTATACAAAATTATGACTAATCATTTGAAGTGCTTATTAGTTGCTTTGGCCCTGACCCTAATCCCTGTGGCAATATAAATACATGTTATTTATAGCAATTGATAAACCATGACCAGTACACTTGTGTTTGTTGTTTAGAGTGTTTTTATCTTAATAAAATGCATTCGCTCCTTGGGTATAGAGGCCTATGTTAGTACCAACCAGGACCTTGTTTGTGAGTCTACAGGTATCTGAACAATCGCTGCATTTTAAAGTATCCTTGTGATTTCAAGTTGTGTGTTTCTGTGCATTGATACGTCATTATTATAATATCATAGTCGCTGTAGATTTGCAACCAATTTGTCAAACTTACAACAGCCATCCCACGAGAGAGTGGCTATTACATTTAAGCGGATGCATTAAAGAGGGCACGTAAAATAAATTGTAGGCCTAGTACCATCAATCATGTAGAGTTTAAACTGCTAGCAACCTCAGTGTATAGTTAATATATGTTCAGGCTATGCTTATATGCTACTTGTGTAAAGTATACTTGTATATATGCTCAGGATAGAAGTATGGTATTGTAAAAGTAGAAGTAAAAGTATAAAAGGTTCTCTTGAGGTAATAATCTCTTCTTTAATCCACTATAACTGTTCACTTTCGCAGGCCATGGCAAAAACCACAAAGACGCGGCCTCTGTCCGGGCCACACACCCCATCCCAGCCGCCTGTGGCATCTACTACTTTGAGGTGAAGATCGTCAGCAAAGGACGAGATGGGTGAGTGGTCGTCTGTGCCCCTGCGGCCCTGATAACATCCAAGGTCGTTGGTCATAGTTTAGTTTATTGACGGATGCCAATTGCTGCAATATTATTTCAAATCCTAGTTATGTGCAGTTATGTGCAGGGAAAGATATATTTGTTTCAAAGCTGATGCATTACAGAGATCTTCATTGTGGAAGCTGTGTATTTGTTTTTGCCACATGTTTAACGTTTGTCTTCTCAGCTGTGCTACGGTCTGGGTTGGTCCGATTTAATTCTATCATATGATTCATGGGAATGTGGTAATGGTAAAATGTACCCCGGCCTCTATATTATACCAGCACCTTTTTTTCAAATCAACCGATCGTTGTTGTGCAATATGTGGTTTTGAAATCCAGCAAAAGCAGGACATAAGGAGGCCTTTCTTTACTTTGCCCTTGAGCAAGGCATTCATGAAGACAACGATGACTCAATTTTTGAAGCTGATTGGATGTTCTGATTGATGAACACTAGAGGTGTGACTGACCCTTGGTGAATAGCAAGCCGTCTGCCAACATACAAAGCCTCTCCTCTTAAGATGCTGCTCCTACTCCTCATTGCACAAATACAACTGCTTTGATATGCATGTACTGTATTAGTTGAATGTATGATAGAAGTAAACCAGAGTCAAGTACATACTTATTTAATGATATTCTGTGATGATATTCTGTGATATATACTGTTTATATATGTATGTATATAATTAGTTGAGCTCACTTTGTCCTTTGTGTCTTCTGGTTCCATACAGGTACATGGGAATTGGCCTGTCTGCTCAGGGAGTTAACATGAACAGACTGCCTGGTGAGTGAACTGGGAGGACTTAACCGTGGGCTACATCATGCGTGTACAGACAAAAATATCTCACACTAGGTGTGTCCAATTAAGACACGGCCTGTGACTGGGTTGAGTGGTTGTTCACACGGTCACTTTATATGGTGTGTGTGTGTGTGTGTGTGTGTGGTTCTCCTCAGAGCAATGCGATGTTTGGCCTGAGCCAGACCCTCAGTCATTTGTTGTACCAAACTTTCTTAAGCCGAAGATAATCGGAAAACAGATAAACAAACAGACAATAGGACAACTTCCGGTTCCATTTTCCGGTTTCGTCTTCAAAATTGTGGAACTGGCACTTTTGAGAGGTCAATAGGTCCCTGTGTGATGTGCTGACTGTGCAGTAAGTATGAGCTAACGGTATGCCAGTAGACTCCCTCTGACTCACTGTGTCTTTGTCTTATGCTAAGTGTTCACTGGTGTGGTTGAATGATGGAAGGCTATACTAATGTGAACAGCAGAGGGGTGTTCAATAGCTATTTGAGTAGGAACCATTGAACAGTCCTAGTGTGAGACAGAGATGGTAAAATTGGAGAGCTCATTAGAACTATGAAATATATATATAGAAATGTGTGTGTGAAACAATACCACTGGGGCTATTCATATGCCCTAGCATTCTCACAACAATGATGGATATGTAGGCTAATATCCTTGAGTACAATCTGGCACAATGAGATCTGATAGAGGATTCAGATGAGGGCTGATCATGTCTGGGTTAGCAGGATAAATAGGGTTGCAGTTGGTTGTGGGATGGCTGGATGGGGTGAGACTGCGGCTTGTAGCCCCAGAGTATGTCTGGACATGTCTGGACACATGTCAGAGTATTGCTCTCCTATGGATGGATAGACAAAACTCAACCCACAAAGCTAGGCTAGTGTCTGAGAATGTCTTTAGCCTATTTTCCTAATTTAGTATGTGGTGACACCAGGTTGCTACACCCAGATATTTAATGAACATGCGTCAGTCATCTGTTTTATTCTGTCATAATTCATTACAAAGCAGAAACAGCCAAATGGTTAGGGGCTTCTAAATATATATATATTATATATTTGATATCTTTAATAACAACATAAAAGTAGAGGATGATGGTTGCTCAGATGGTTGCTGACTTCTAAGCTATAGCTATTTGATGGCTATTTTAATATTTTACTGGGATCAACTCTTAACATAACTACCTCACTGGGATGTTTATATTACAGGAACATGTTGATAACGGTGAGATGGTTCCAAGGATGTGTGCTGAAGCAAATGCACAAAAATGTCAAAAAATGGGGTTGCAAGAATCTTCTCACCCGAAAAGTGTAACTGCTTGTTTAAATTCTATGTGTATTCCCATGCACAAACAATAGAAGTGATAGACATTATTACACGTCTGTGTATTTTGTCTGCTCAAAAATAAGGATTGTGCAACAATAGTTATATGAAGCTAACTGCCTGTGTGCTGGTGGTGGTCATGGGCACACGGTCCTCAGCTGTGAGGGGTAGGGTAAGATCCTTTTGGTGTTTATGTATGTGTTCAGTGTTCTCTGATGCTGACCTCTGTGTCTGATCCTGCCGTGTGGACACCTTCTCATTTCATTAGCATTGTGAGGGCCTGGCTTTAAAGGCCATATCTCTGTCAGCAGATTCATCTAATACCACACTGCATGTTTGTACTCACTCACCATGTGACACTGTCCCGCACACATGTGGTTGACTAATTATACACTAACCTGTGCACTGGTTCAGTTCTTGGAGACTTGTTAGGAACTAAATGCACTCTTGATTTCTGCACTCTGCACTCTTTGTGACGAGTTGTTCTTCAAGATTCAAGATTTTTAAGTACAATATAATGCTTATCCCCCATTTCCTCCAGCTCTTACCCACCTTTGTTGAAGGCACTATTGTAAGTCGCTTGGTACAAAAGCGTCTGCTAAATGACTGTAATGTAAATGTTATGTAATTATACACTAACCCTACTCTCTACACATACGTACATAAACACACACAGATGCCACATATAAATGCTCAGTCCATGAGTCTTTATATCTGCTTGTATGTGGCGTGTGCTTTCACTAACCCCTCTTGGTTGTTGGCAGCAGTGGAAAGGCTCTGGTGGCGGGGCTGTCTGTGCTGGCAGAGGACCTGGGGCCTTCATACTGTTTAACCCGTGTCTGTGTTGGCAGAGGACCTGGGGCCTTCATACTGTTAAACCTGTGTTTGTGCTGGCAGAGGACCTGGGGCCTTCATACTGTTAACCGTGTTTGTGCTGGCAGAGACCTGGGGCCTTCATACTGTTTAACCCGTGTTTGTGCTGGCAGAGGACCTGGGGCCTTCATACTGTTTAACCCGTGTTTGTGCTGGCAGAGGACCTGGGGCCTTCATACTGTTTAACCCTTCATGCTTGTTCCTGTGACAGAGGATCTCAGATAGAGATGGCCAGACAGACCGGCAGATGGATTGACACAGAATGCTCATTCTGAGAAACATCGAGGACAAACTCTCGTATCGTTCACAACTCTTGAAACCTCATTGAGCAGAAGGTCCTAGGACCTGCAGAAGTACATGTTTTAGAAAAATGTTACTCTACTGCCCGTGTGTGTGTGTGTGTGTGTGTGTGTGTGTGTGTGTGTGTGTGTGTGTGTGTGTGTGTGTGTGTGTGTGTGTGATAACAGTGATATTACCGCCAGTGTTGAGCCACTGTTTGATAAGGGCTCATCGTGTTTTGCTCACCAGCGCCCCCTGCCTGACACACACAAATAATTGTGATTACTGTTTATTTAAAGACAAATGTGTCATTCATGTCATGTGTTGTGTGGAACGTTGATTGTCAGGTTATAGTCTCCATAGCTACCATGCATGTTCACTATGTAGTTTAAACCCTAACAAAGCAGTGAGCCATGGCTGACAACACAAAATAAACAAACCTATTTCGTGTGACAGATTTCCTCTGCAATCTCATGAAGAAACATGGCGGATTCAATGTGTTGTCAAGGACTGCAGGAGGCTAATCCTAATCCATGTCCTCTTTTAGGATGGGACAAACACTCGTATGGTTACCACGGAGATGACGGGCATTCTTTCTGCTCGTCCGGGACCGGCCAACCGTACGGCCCGACTTTTACAACGGGGGACGTGATTGGCTGCTGCGTTAACCTCATCAACAACACGTGCTTTTACACCAAAAACGGCATCAGCCTGGGTCAGTCCCATTCATAACACACACAGGGACACAGTTGGACTATGGAGTTGTGTGTGGACACGTATGAAGGCCGCTGGGACCAACTGAGCCCTTTCTGTTCTTCTCTATTCCAGGTGTAGCCTTCACAGACCTCCCTGTAAGTAAACAGTAAACCCAGTGGCGATTTTAGACCCTTTTTAGGGGTGCTCAAGCACACCAGAATTTAATCTCAGCACCCCTAAAAAAGAAAAAATATATATATCATGGGCCTCCAATGTTATATTTTGCGAACTAATTAGAGACGGGACAAACAAGTACAGGTTCAAACTGCTTTATTTGAAGATGTTTAGTCATTGAAGCTTAGTTTATGCACCTTTATGTAGGCTTAGTTGATGAACGAGCCGCTGATTGGCGGCTTGCTGGCATGTCCCGCCCATAGACAGTCAAACTGCCTCGCACTAGTGGCTGATGCCATGCTATACTGACAATTATCAGTATAGCATGGTCATGTAATGCTTGAATGCAGCAATATGTGATACCTTGAATCTGTTAAAGTTAGTCTATAAATCTTTCTTTCCCCAAAATTCATCAGAAGTTAGGCTCATCAGGGCTTCTTTTTTAAACATTTATTTTGCATTCCCCCGGACTCCCCTGGCAGGGCTGGATCGCTAAAGGTTTGATCCTAGAATCGCCCCTGAGTAAACCCATGCTTTCTAGCAACATGCATCACTAGTTTAATGCGTGAGTTGTAATCATCTCGTGCACCAAATGGTCAAACACACGGCCGACCAATTGGTGGCTATTGTTTCCCTCAGCCCAACCTGTACCCCACGGTCGGGCTCCAGACGCCTGGAGAGATTGTGGACGCCAACTTTGGCCAGCAGCCGTTCATCTTCGACATCGAGGACTATATGAGCGAATGGAGGGCCAAGATTGACAGCATGATCGCCCGCTTCCCCATCGGAGAGAGACTGGGGGAGTGGCAGTCCGTTTTGCAAAAGTACGCACACACACACAGTCAACCATTCATGTCTTCACAAGCAGACTTGATTTAATTTTCTTTCCCACTCACACACACACACACGTGTCAGTTGTGTTTATCCAGTTTTGTTGAACTTGTTTGTTTTGTGCAGCATGGTGTCAAGCTACCTGGTGCACCATGGGTACTGCGCTACAGCCACCGCCTTCGCCAGAGCCACTGAGACCCTGATACAAGAAGACCAGAGCTCCATAAAGAACAGACAGAGTAAGACACACACACACACACACACACACACACACACACACACACACACACACACACACACACACACACACACACACACACACACACACACACACACACACACACACACACACACACCTACAGACCATGATACAAGAAGACCAGAGCTCTATAAAGAACCGAAGAAATACACACACACACACCTACACATACCACATTACATTACGTACCACATTACAATTCACCAGTTTCAACTTAAGAGGTTTATGTTTTATAATCCCAGAGCCATGCTGTTCTCCTCTTCTCCTGGCCAATCCGATTGTGTGATTGAGGTGACCTGCCCTGCTTCGTCCAATAGGAATACAGAAGCTGGTGCTGTCAGGACGAGTGGGCGAGGCTATAGAGTCGACTGAGCAGCTGTACCCCGGCCTGCTAGAACACAACCCCAACTTGCTGTTTATGCTGAAGTAAGTGGACGTATGGTGTCACCAAATACACCAAAGATGTGTACAAAAGTAGAATGCATAGTATTCCAGTTTTCCACAAACTGCATACAACTGCAAACTTGAATGCCATGGATAAAGTAGTTCAAACCATATTCATGTCAATAGGCAGTAGGGTGTATTTTAGCTGAAGAGAACACCTCATGTGAATTGACTTCAGAGGGGTGGTTGAATGGAGCTGATTGAACTCTGATCACACCTGAGCAGAATGTCTCACCCCTACCTGCATCTGGGCTGCCCAGTTCCCCTCCGGTACAATAAGCCAGGGACAGGTGCATCTGCTTGCTTCTTGTTTGGTTTTCACGATGTGTTGTTCATGTGTCGCTCATGTGTCGTTCATGTGTGGTCCTCTCTCAGGTGTCGACAGTTTGTAGAGATGGTGAACGGCACTGATAGTGAGGAACTGTGCTTCGGGGTCCGCTCCCCCAAGTACCAGGACAGCCACCCTGGGGACAGCCATCCTGGGGACAGCCATCCCGGGGACAGCCACCCTGGGGACAACCACTCCGGGGACAGCCAACCCGGGGACAGCCAACCCGGGGACAGCCAACCCGGAGACAGCCAACCCGGGGACAGCCAACCCGGGGACAGCCACCCTGGGGACAACCACTCCGGGGACAGCCAACCCGGGGACAGCCAACCCGGGGACAGCCAACCCGGAGACAGCCAACCCGGAGACAGCCAACCCGGGGACAGCCAACCCGGAGACAGCCAACCCGGAGACAGCCAACCCGGGGACAGCCAACCCGGAGACAGCCAACCCGGCTCCCCCAACCTCAGCCCTCGCCACGAGGTCACCAGCACACAACTACACAGCCAAGGTACACCTCACCTCTCTCTTCTAACCACTCTCATTCTAGGTATCTTCTCTCTCTCTCTCTCTCTCTCTCTCTCTCTCTCTCTCTCTCTCTCTCTCTCTCTCTCTCTCTCTCTCTCTCTCTCTCTCTCTCTCTCTCTCTCTCCACGCTGTCTTGTTGAATGGCTGTTCTTTGTATTTCTGTCATCTTGTTTTCCAGGTGCAGACAGCCCCACCTGCAGTAACGGGGTGACTCCTCCAAGCAGGTCCAAGGGAAGCAGTAAGCCCCCCGGGGTGCCCTCCTCCTCAGGCTCCTCCTCCTCCTCCTCCTCCTCTCCCTCTTCAGTCCACTACTCTGAGTCCAACTCCTCAGACTCGACCAAGAGTCAGCCGCACAGTGCCAACAGCACACAGGAGACCAGGTAGCCACTGTTCTACTGAAACTATGTTTTAACCTCTTTGCTGGACTGGGATTAGCCGGCTCTATGGAGCTGGAGTTTTGGGAGGTGCTGGGATAGCTTGTGTGTTTTTATGTTGTTGAATGTCACCACAGTGGAAAAATGAAGTGTTCTGACCACATGTGCATCTGTGTGCGTGCGTCTGCGTGTGTGTTTGTGTGTGTGTGTGTGTGTGTGTGTGTGTGCAGCGACAGTGAAATGGAGATTGACAGTGAGCACTATAGCAATGGTGTTGCAGAACGCTCCTCAGCTCGCATCATGAACGGCACATACAAACACCAGGAGATCCTCCAGACAGACACCAACAGCAACAGCAGCAGAGTCAAAGGTACGAATACACACACACAGCGTCATATAGACGGTGTGTTGAACCAAACTGACAACGACGGAGTGGACCTGCAACAGTTGAGCACATTAATGGTCAACTTTTAAGGGGAGCAATTTTTCATCTCGATCTGTTGAAATGTGTGTGTGTGTGTGTGTGTGTGTGTGTGTGTAGATGAGGGCTGCAGCAGTAAACAGTTGTGTGGGGGCCAGGAGGCCGCCACAGAGAGGATGATTCAGTTTGGCCGAGAGCTTCAGACGCTGAGTGAACAGCTGAGCCACGAGTACGGAAAGAACATCACACACAAGAAGATGTTACAGGTTGGTACACCAGAGGACCTCGAACCTAACAACAGGCTTTCAATAATTCTCCTTTTGTTATATTATATTATATAGTTATATTATCATTATTATTATGGTCCAGTTTAGTTGTACCTTATATTCTGTTCTATATTTACAATTACTATTTGATATGGTCCCTGAGCTGGGTCTCTTCTCCCTGTTGGTGAAGACAAGGCTGTGTCTTATGTGTGTCCAGGATGCCTTCAGTCTGCTGGCCTACTCGGACCCCTGGAGCAGCCCCCTGGGCCAGCAGCTGGACCCCATGCAGAGAGAGTCCCTCTGCTCGGCCCTCAACAGCGCCATTCTGGGTAGGAGCAACCCTCCATTCACTGGCGCGCTAGTCACATACTGCTAACTCAGAAATATGCAGTGCGCCATTGATTTGCTTTCCCTGTCACAGTTGATTTGTAAACTTCATACTGAGTGTGTGTGTGTGTATATATTTATGTATGTATGTATGTCTATGTGTATGTGTCTGTGCACTACAGAGTCCCAGAATCTGCCCAAGCAGCCTCCGTTGATGCTAGCGCTGGGTCAAGCCACAGAGTGTGTCCAGCTTATGGCTCGTGTTCGCTCCGGGTCCTGCTCCTTCGCCAGAGTGGACAACTTTTTGCACTAACCCAAGACCAGGTGAGACATGACTAGACCACACTCCTTAAAGGTGCTGTAGGTAAAATGTGCGAGTTGTAAAGAGAGGGAGACGGAGAGCGGACAGCAGAAGAGAACACGATTTTGAAACTAAACAACAACGTATCCTCCCGCTGATAACGCTTGTGTGATGATTACTCAAACCAATCGGGGAAGAGATGTCCTGATTGGTCAGAAATGAGCTGGAAGTGGTCTAAAATCTAAATATTCTCATACAGAGGCAGAGGCACAGTCCACTGGAAACCGATATCTCGTATTCTCTCGGAGCATTTCACTCACTAACAGACGGACGGCTCTGCCATTTCTAACAAATTAACTCTGATTGAAGCTCCACCTGCAGTGCCTTTAGTACCTGATGGTATTCATACACACACTATGACCCAAAGCACATGCGTTAAGCCAGGTGGGCCAATCAGAGCTCCTCCACCTGAAGCTTCCTTAAGATGTAGGGCAGGGATTGGAGAGGGATTATTATTGACGATATGGTGAATGAATTAATGAATTAAGATGTATCGGCTGGTCGTTGATAATTAATCGAGAAATTATTTGACATTATGGGGAGACATTTTTGTGTTTGAAACTGCGCTGAAACAAAACAAGTCTTCATTAGCCTTGGTTACTTATTATGTGGATTAAGGATTTAACAGGACAACAACTCTCGAGTCCTCTAAATACGGCGGAGTATAGCCAACCAAAGAAAAGCCCTATAGTGGTGGTGATAACAGAGATTGATTAACATGATCTATCCTTATTGGCGTGTTTCATTTATCTATTTATCTGTCTCTCACAGGTGAAGCTGAGAGAAGGCCTGTCTATCATGCCGTTGTCATGGCAATGGAGGAGCAAGCCCGTGATTGGTGTGTTTGATTGTGGGGCGGAACCAGCGGATGGAGGAGAGAAGGACACTTCTTGTTCATTTTAGTATTATTGAATACAGAAATGTGTGACACTATTTAAAGATATTGATACTTTTTAAGGATTTTCTTCTTTTGTTTTGACGGGTGAATTTTGATTCCCTGATCCTCAGTATTTTACACCAGGAGATAGTTTCACCATCACACTGGAAACAGTGACTACCGATTGTTGTATTGAGGTACAGTTCAGATTAGAGATTATTGAGGAAATGCAGACCACTGGTTTAAAAGGTTAACACAGATATGTCCTATTAGGTAACATTTATATGCAACTCTACAATACTGATCTCCTATCTGCAGTAAAAGGTGATACGTGGGAATATAATGGCCACTCTGAATGACTAGCCTTACTCTAAAGTTTGTAAAGCTGTCCTGAGTTCTGGTGATTTGAAGGAACCAATGACAACTGCCCTAGACTGATGAAGACATAGCTTCGACACGTTCTACAAGCCTCTTCATTTCAGTTGAAAACCTCATACCTAAAATAAAACTTTGAACAAACAAAAATTCACAAAACATACACACACACCAAGCTATGTACAGCCTTAGCAAAACGGACTGCCATGTTCATGGTGTCTCTAGCTGCTGGATCTAAAACGCCAAACATAGGAATGACCATCTCGGTGTCATGGCAGGGTCTTAACTCCTCTCTGTTTTCATTGGCTCACACAGCTATTTTATGTCTCTTGCGTATTGGTTAGGTTACAAGGCTTAAATTTTGACACATTTTTTGTCACACACACACACACACACACACACTGGCTGTAATCTGTGTCGGCTAGTTGGTTGGTTGTTTTTTATATTTTGTGGTGTTCACCTTTTCCTGTATTCATAGTTTACGGTAGACCCCGCCCCCTTTTAACAAGGAAGCTATAGAATGTACTGTATAATAGGATCCATTGAACAGGGAAAAACAATTACAAATCAAAATAGTTAAACCTGCATTTAATCCTGTGGAACATGCTTGGGCGCAGTCACGTTAACTATAAATTATGTGACTTAGTGTGAGGCTATAAAGAGTGAAAGTTACCTGTAGACAACAGGTAACTTTATCACTTTTTATAGCTGGGTTCAGGGGAAACCTCTGGGTACGACTAGGGAATCACAGTTTACTACTAGTGCTGTATCATGGCTCTTGAGTTCTCAGGTTTGACTGCTAGTCACCAAGAGGTTGATAGCTATGAATTATGTTGAAGCAACTTTGAAGCCTTCCCTCAGAAGGATAACACAGAAGAGCCCGGACATTGCCACCATATGTTCTTTTTTAATGACAAACTTCCCTCTTGGTGACTTTATACCAAAATGTACCATGTATATATTCAAACCAAGACTACAGTACACAGTTGATATATTTTTAGACTTTTGTGTTTGAGCTTTACCCTTTTATCCAAACTCATGCACTTGTTAAAGACCTAGTGATACCTGGTAGACCTAGTGATACCTGGTAGACCTAGTGATACCTGGTAGACTTATTGATACCTGGTAGACTGATCATACCTGGTGACCTAGTGATACCTGGTGACCTAGTGATACCTGGTAGACCTAGTGATACTTGGTAGACCTAGTGATACCTATGATCAAAAGGCACACAGGACTCCCATGCTGTTGGCTTGTATAAGACTAGCAAACTTGATCACAACCACATGTCAATCTCTTTTTAAACCTCACTCTACCTGCTAATGGTTTCGGAACGTGCCGTAGAATATGTGCTGTACGTTCCTATTCATATGAGGGTCTGGTTCTGTTCTAGGGTGTTCTAGGAGGTTCTATTATATGATAAAGTACACCAGCTCCTTTTCTGCTAGTATAGGAAACCATGGCAACGCACAAAACACACAAGACCATCTGCTTCTATTATTCTGTATAGGACTCCTGTTACACACACACACACACACACACACACATTGTTTGTATGAACAAAACTCTCTGTTGCATTACCTGTAGGACAATACAAGCTGTTTTGGAAGTGGAGGCTGAAGGTTGGAAGTGGAGGCTGAGGACACGCAGCCTCCCCAACACACGCCACTGTGGGACGTTGCGCTGCTTGGTCAGCTCATTTTGAACTATTTAATGACGCAAAATAAACGTCTTTCATTTTTGTTTTTCCCATTTTTTTTTTCTATTTCTTTTGGACTTTGGGAGGAACGACACAGTTGTTATTTTTATTTGAATATTTAAAGTTTTAAGTTTGATCATTATAAAATAGAATAAATATTGTGAAATGAATTACCCTCTATAGCATGAGACTTTTAAAATATTTGAAATGATAAAAAAAAAACTAAAACCTATGTACTGGAAACATGTTGAAAATAAATTGTATTCTCTTTAATTTTGACAGAATTATTTTTATTAAAATACACACCCATAAGCATATCATTGATGTGGTGTTGTTTATTTACTGTATGTTTTCATTGTAAAACGTGCATGGACGCACCAGAATTAAGGGGCCCTATTAGACCACCAGGTGAGAGTGATTCCACTCTCATGACCACGGCCATTGGTGAAGTGAGCCACACAGTGGGAGGGTCCACCCAGATGATTGATTACTAGGTCAGTCAGCACTGGTAGGCTGACCTATCCAGACTAAACTAGTGACGATTACTTACCTTGATCTGGCATAGCAGGCTAAGTAGCGATAGCGTTGGGTAGTTAGGCAGGTGTTTCATTTGGGTCCATGCATTGTAATGTTTACTGGTTTAGTCTTACTACCTGCAAGTGGACACCTGTCTCTTATTACATTGACAATGTAAAACAATGAGTGTCGTCCACCAGGGGGCACTGAAGGAGCATGTTGAAGTTAAACAACACGAGAGTTCTCCATCATTCTATCTACATCATTGTCTATATCACGATATATCTCCTACATCATTGTCTATATTATATATCTGCTATCTACATCATTGTCTATATTGTGATATATATTTTACATAAACTATATCATGATATATTTCTCTAGATCATGTCTCTATCATGATATATATTCCACATCATTTTCTATATTATGATATATCTTCTATCTACATAATTGACTATCATAATATACATTCTCTACATCATTGTCTATATCATGTCTTCTACACCACTGTCTATCAATATATATCTTCTACATCATTGTATATATCAAGATATATCTCCTACATCATTGTCATGTTATCTGCAGTACTTTTTCTTAATTTAAACTACTGTAAATTCACACATTTGTACAGCAACAGTTCAGCAAATACATTGTTTTAAACAGGAAACATTAAGGATTATGTTTATGTAATAGGATCATGATTCATTTGTTTATATTATTATTACATTTGTTTATG
This sequence comes from Muraenolepis orangiensis, assembly GCA_027704905.1. Lineage (NCBI taxonomy): Eukaryota > Metazoa > Chordata > Actinopteri > Gadiformes > Muraenolepididae > Muraenolepis > Muraenolepis orangiensis. The sequence goes on from CM051010.1 coordinate 27,013,480, forward strand.
TTTTTGTCATTTACTGAATGAAATGGACAGTTGCCAAGAAAAAAGCAATTAGCAGCGACAGTAACCATGCAGAGGGAGTATGTTTCCGTAGGAACGGCTCGACTCACAAGTTTAACACGTTAAACGTTACACTATATAACATATATATACTGTTTATATTTTACACTACGCTTTACAAACCACATATATATATATACACCGTATATCAAGGCCATCGAATGAGGTCACAGTGAACCAATATTGAGAATCCTAAAAAAAAAATCTTACAACACAATTATTTTAGAATGGTTAAAATGTTCTATTTTCAGTTCCAGCTTAATGGTTTCCATTAGGTATGCAATTGAAAAGGCAAGTGTTGACCTCATTTTACAGAGGATTTGAGAGGCAATAGCAATCAATAGCCCCCTTTGACAAAAATAATATTTGGTCAACTTATATAAACATTTAGGTATGCAATTCAAAAGACGTGTTCACCTCCTTTTACTGAATTTCGGAGAGGAAATCAATAGCACTTCTTAGAAGATGAAAAATGTCTATTCTATGCACACATTGTGTGGTTGAGTTTGAGTGGCCGGTCAGCAGAGACCTTATATCCCCATTATAGGTTGTGTTAACGCCCCTACCACTGATTAGCATTATGTCCCCATTTTGGTTAGGGGCCCCTAACTGATTGACAGTGTCACACACCTGGGTTACGCAACCAACACAGCCGCTCATCACTGTGACCTAAAGTGAGCTGTTCAGCTGTGATCTCACACACAGGACCAACCATTGCTTGTCCTCGTTTGCCTTTCAAGCACCACCGCCTCCCCCCATACCCTCCTCCATCCAATGCTATCAGATTCTCCCCATCATTTCATTGGCTTCCATCCCATCTACAACCTTCTGTATTGTAATCCCACCCATTTGCTTTCCGTCGCACACACGCACACACACAAACAGAGTGGACTGTATGTAACCAGAGGCTAGCTGAACAGTTAATCCCAGAGCATCTGCTCTCCACACCAACATAAGCCCTCACATCTGCCTCCAGTTCCCAGACATAGAACAGCTCCTCAGACCACCTTCAACTCACTTTCTATTAATACATACATAAACGTATGTCAACATACGTGTGTGTGACCAGCAGTTCCAGGTATTCGGGAATGGCAATGCATAGGATGTGAAATAGAAACTATTTAAAAAAAAATTAGACTGCATGTGTGTGTGTGTGTATAAACACAAACATGCATATTGAATACATGGGTGCACATACACACCCATACACATTGAACGAACACACACAAAATATAAGATAGATATAGAACACTTTATTGCAATAAAATATTTACATTTTAAATACAAAGAAATATATATAAAAAGGAAAAAAATTAAATAAAGTCATTTTAAAATGGTGTCACCACTCACCATCACTCACGAGGCCAACCTTTCATTAGCGGCTCCTCCGGCGCCTGCCGAGCGGCACTCTGAGGAGGCGGGAGCCGCGGACGCCAAGAAAGGGAAAATTGGTGTTCTTGACGGGCGACCGTTGTTCTGAAGTGACACGGGGGGGGGGGGGGGGGGAGAAGAGAGAGCTACAATGATCTCCCCCACAGAGGCTCCGATTGGAGGTGTCATCGGCGCCGCTTGTCCACAGGTGTGAGCTTGCTTGTGTGAGCGTGTGAGAGAGAGAGAACGACATGAGGGGCACGTGCGGCAGAGGCCCGCAGGAGACCAAAGGTTATACTTTGATGTCCGTCTCCGGCTCATACAGACGTGGACACGCACCCCGCTGTCACACTCACACACAGACGTGCCTCATGTGGAAGTTGACCACGTATTCCGTGTTGGTGCGCTGCACCGAGATGGCGAACGGCTCGAAGGGATGGAAGGTGAAGGCCACCAGCCTCCGGACCGCGTGGTTGACGGGCCGCCCCAGAAGCCCCGCCTGGATCTTAAACTTCAGCAGACCCGAGTCCCGCGCGTAGAACCTGGAGACACAAGAGGAGGAGACCGACATTACCTCTTAGAATTTGGTGTTTTTCCCTGAGGAGGATAACATCTACCGGCCAAGCTAATATTTTAATCATCGAACCAGATTGTATTTTGTGTGGTGGGTCTTCCAAGAAAAATATGATATCTTATGACATGTAAATGTTTGGTTGAATTCAAAAAATATAAACTTCAGACAGACTAATCTACCGGCCAGGCAAATATTAGAATCATCAAACCAGATGGTGGGTGTTAATTTTTGGACCCGCGTTAGCGTTTGGGATTTTTGTGCAGTGTTCCCCCTGGTACCTGATGGGGTGGTCTCCGCAGGTCTTGGGCCTCTCCATCACAGAGACCCACTTGTCATCGTAGCTGAAGAGCGAGAGGTCCAGGTAGGGGCTGCTGCTGTACGACTGGGCGCTGATGGGCAGCTGGCCCAGCAGCCGGCGGACCGCCTCGGTGTGGCCTCCGTACTTGGCGTTCACTATAGTGTCCTTGAACCTGGGAGGGGAGTGGTGTTTGTTCACTATAGTGTCCTTGAACATGGGAGGGGAGTGGTGTTTGTTCACTATAGTGTCCTAGAACATGGGAGGAGAGTAGTGTTTGTTCACTATAGTGTCCTTGAACCTGGGAGGGGAGGAGTGATTGTTCGCTATAGTGTCCTTGAACCTTGGAGGGAAGCACTGTTCACTATAGTATCTATAGTAGCCGGTAACCTGGGAGGGGAGCAGTGTTCACTAATAAGTCCTTGAACATGGGAGGGGAGTGGTGTTTGTTCACTATAGTGTCCTTGAACCTGGGAGGGGAGTGGTGTTTGTTCACTATAGTGTCCTTGAACATGGGAGGGGAGTGGTGTTTGTTCACTATAGTGTCCTTGAACCTGGGAGGAGTGGTGTTTGTTCACTATAGTGTCCTTGAACCTGGAAGCGCTGTTCACTATAGTGTCCCTGATCCTGGGATAGGTGTTCACTATACAGCACTGCTCACAATGAATAAAGGAGCGGTCAACGGACGTGATAAAACGTGACACTATTTGATCTCTGAGGGGGAGATCAAATTGGGTTTGCAGGGAAGAACAATTAACCCTCACATAGCAGAGGTCACCTGAGGTCACATAGCAGAGGTCACCTGAGGTCACATAGCTGAGGTCAATAAGCGATCTATAGACAGTTTTTTTAAAGAAAGAAAAGTAATTTAAATATATATATATATATATATATATATATATATATATATATATATATATATATATATATATATATATATATATATAAATAATGGTTACCTTTAGCCTAGCCTAGTTAAGACCACCTCAGCCCAGCCCCATACCTTCTCTGGACCTGCCGGGCATAGTTGTTGGAGGACGCCGAGCAGGGGAACTGGACGGCCTGGCTGTGGAGTGTGGCGTTGCGGAACAGGTCGCAGAAGTTCTCAAACAGCTCCAGCAGCTGGTCGGAGGTGTTCTCGAAGACCGTCAGCACCTCGGTGGACACCATGTTGTACACCACGAAGAACGAGGGCTGCCAGACAGCGGAGGGAAAAAAGGACAGAGGATTCTTCCAAGGCCAAATTTCCATGTTCCATCATAGAAAGAGATATCTGATATTTGGGGCCAATGTTCATACACAGTAAATATATATTAAAATAACCAATAATAAACTGTAAATGAACATATTTTTTACATATGCTCCTACCCGCATGGGGTCTCTCCTACCCGCATGCGGTCTCTCCTCCCTGTGAGGGGGTCTCTCTTACCTGTGAGGGGTCAGTGACCCGGAGCGTGACCACATCTTCACTGGTGTATTTGATTAAGAGGTGGTGCTCATCCAGTAGCTGCATCTTCCACATGCGCAACTTCCGCAGCTGATCGAAGAACTGGAAGAACCTAATCATAACACACCCCCCCCCCCAGCAGTGAGCACAGGCCAGACATGCAGCCTAAGACGAACGCTGGCTATTTGGCTGTGGGTGTCAGTCCTACTTTTATCATCATGGGGGCTGAAAGGGGAACTTTGCCTCATCTCCATCGATCTGCATTAGGGATCTAGTGTGAAAAACACCTGCAGAGGCAAAAATCGTACCCCAAGTTCCCCATAAATTACATTTAAAGCCACCTAGTCGGTATGGTAAGTGGTTTGTGAATGTTGACGATTAAGGCTGAATGCCATTCTTACCTCTGGTTAATGCCTCAACCATTTGTCTATCAATTAATGATTAATAAATTCAAGTCATCCAAGAAAAAGATGATATCTTACGACATGTAAATGTTTGGTTGTATTAAAATATATAAACTTCAGACAAAAAACCTGCATTCAAGCAATTCCTTTGTGCTCCTGTGTCATTACTTGATGAATCAACAAAAAACAATAAATTAGCGTGGCCATGTCCTGGTGTGAAAGACTGAACAACACCACAGCAGAACAGCAAAACTAAAACTTGACGTACTGCCAGTGACTGAAGGAAGCACTATTAAGAAAATAAAAAAGAACACTGTCCCAGTTGCCAACCTGCCCGTTTCAAATCCACTTTCAGCTCCCAGTGTGTTCACAAACCCTGTGATCAGCAGTGTGAGCTGAACCTCCTCCTTAGACCCCCGCCCCCCCCCCCCCCCCCCTGCAGTGTGAATGAGCAGCACGCACCTCCTCTTGGCCGCGGCGCTGCCGTCCTGCTCTGCCCTCCTCCACACATACACCAGCAGCCGGTGCTTCAAGGAGTTGATGGTCTTGTCGGTGTAGAGGCGGGGGAAACCCAGCAGGCCGTCTGTCTGTATCTCCATGGAGACGGCAGACAGCGTCAGCAGGTCGTCCTCGTAGCAGAAACGTCCGATCGTCCTCACGTCCAGGAACGTCCCCTCCGACGTCACCTGTGGGGGGGGGGGGGGGGGGGTTATCCACCGGAAGTTATCCACCGGGGGTGTGCCAACACTCGTTTAGAAAGGGTGTACAGGGGAGTGCTTCCGTTCCCTATACATTCTACTACAATACACCTATTGTTATTATAATAGTATTCTGCTACAATTCTGTTATTGTGTGTGTGTGCGCGCGCGTTTGATTTTGCTTTTCAGCTTGATTAAACCTGTCTGTGTTCGTGCGTGCATGTGTGTGTGCGTTTACTCACCTGGAAGACATGGATGGTCTGCTGCTGCACGGAGAGCACGGCCAGGATGTTCCTGTAGAGGTACAGGCCCTGGTTGTGTGACAGGATGATCTTGTCACACTTGAAGGAGCGCGTGTCACACAGCCGGCCCGTGTGCAGGTCGATGATGTGCAGCGAGTAGTCCTCCAGCGGCGAGCGGGGGTTGGGGGTGACCGACTCGTTGTTGCGGTACACCTGGCGGAAGGAGGAGAGCCGGGGTTAAAGTTAGCGGTCCAGGGACTCGGGGACAGTCTCCTCCTGACTTTCAGGCCAAACACTGCAGAGTTTTGCAGTTACATTGTTATATTCTTGCGCATATCAACACTGTATACGATACAGAGAACGGAGCATTTCCCCCCCCCCCCCCCCCAGAGAAAACACATTTTGCAAGTATACAAATAGTATTCTGGTATACAAATAGACCAAAAATAATTAACCTAACACCACACGTGACATGCAAAACCAAGTTCAGATTAAAACATCCTGAACTCTGCATCTCCTCTTCCGTCCGGAGCCAAGACCAAGCTCAGGAGAGAGAGACAGAGACAGAGAGAGAGACATACAGACAGAGTGAGAGAGACAGCTACCTCGAAGAAGTACGGTGGGGGGTCCTCTGGGACGTAGGCAGCTGAGCCTACGATGACATAGCGACAGTCGTCTGTGAACAGGCTGCACTCGCGGTTCAGGTGCTCGCCGTTGGACGCCACATTGGTGACATGCAGCGGTGAGAAGAAGCGCTCAAACAGGCGCCCGCGGATGTTGAGGGAGCGCTGGTCGTTGGCCGTGGAGAGGGTCTCGCCCTCCTGGCCCCGGAGGAGATCCTGGGCCGCCTGGCAGCCCTGGTACTCGTAGATCTGTATGCGGGGAGGCGTGGAGAAACATGGTCGGTATATAGGAGGTCCGTAGTGGTAGCTTTACAGGTCACAGTTCATAATGCAATCAAGGGTCTCTCCACTAGTAGCTCCTTCTATTGTGCCATTACATGTTTCGTAGGGCTATCATCAAACTATTAAGAGGTCTTACTCATTTACGCTTTTGAAATTGAAGTCCGACAGCTGACATTCATTGGCTTAAAAATATATCTATCTCTATGTGGCTTACATACAATTTTCACATACTTTAAATTCTAATATTTCTTTATTGCATTCCTTCACCCGATGTAATGATTCAATTAACTACTCAAAGTTATTCTCAATTCCAAATTTCTGTGCCCTCATTTGGAAATGAACCTTAGATGGTGTTTCTACATTTTGTCATTTAGCATTTTTGGTTGTGGTAGTTCTGCTAGCCCAAGTCAGGTACCAAGTCAGGAGTCAAAATACGAAATTTCAGCCAACTGCATATTTAGGCATCTCCTGGTTTTTACCTCCAGAGACGTCTGGTCGGAGGAGAAGGCGATGAAGCAGCGTCCGTCAGGGGAGAACTTCCTCAGGAAGCAGGGTGGCTTCTCCACGTTGACCACGGTGAAGTTGGGGAACAGGTTCTGGTGGAAGCAGCGCACGCGGTACCAGTGGGCCCCGGCTCTGCCGGAGCACACCCGCCGCCTCTCCAGACGGTGGACCACGTTCTGGTTCTGAATCCGCCTGGGCTTCAGTGTGGGGGTGTCCTGGTCCATGGCTCGCAGCAGACGGAGTGGTAGTGCGTGGGTCCTCACTTCTCAGTGGCTAGTTAGGAGTTAGGGTACCACATATGGTAAGAACCCTAGACTATACTACATGTTGCACACTATATAAAACACACAATAAGGACGATATACTAATGCCATGCTGCATTTGTCTGACAAAGCATTTTGATAGTCAGTGACAGCGATCCTATCAATGACAGCAAGACGGAAACACACACAGTCGCAGTATAATAAGGGAGAGGCATGAAGGAACGTTAGGTTTCAATCAAAGCTCTTTCCTCGAAAAGAGGAGAGTTGCTCTGTAAAACATGAGTTGTATTGGTAAAACATCAGACCCCGGAGGACTCCACTGCTGGTAAAACTATAAAGATAAAGTATAAAGTATGTATACAAAGTAACTTGTTACTCACTCGTTGCTATAAAAGTCATCGGTCTCTCATCATTGTAACTTTATATATAGCTTTGTATTTCAACTTGTGAGGCTAATGTGTAGTTTAAATGACTATAAAATGATCCCCGTATTAATATTAATGTCACCAAAATAAGAAAGGTGTTAAATATATAATATAAACATAAAACTGGGTGTTAGAAAGGTATTAAATCGATCATATAACTGGATGGAGCTGATGTTGTCGTAGCTAAAGCTACATGCTACAGACTCGTTGGTGACACTCTCTTAATAAAATAACAGCAGTAGAAACCAACAGCGACACCGCAGGATGGAAGGCGCATTGCAACTTAAACTGGTAGACAAACTAGCAACACGTGTGAGTGAAGTGAGTATGACTGGGTGGGTGGCCATATACTGTATTATACACACACTCATATATATATATGAATGTGTGTATATATATATGTATATATATATACATATATACATACATACATACATACATACATATTTATGTATGTATATGTACTAACTATATGTATATATTCAAGAATTGTATTGTTCATTGGAACGCTTACTCCCCATTCCCTCCCGCAGTATAAAAATAACACAATACTATAAGAATACTATACACTATATAAATAAATAAAATAAAAATGAACATCAAATAACAATAAAGTGATTGATGGTATATAGTGGTACATATTGGACATCTGGTACATATTGTTTCAAAAGTGCCAGTAGTGCAGCAGCATCATGAATACAGTGCAGTACAGTGCAGAACAGTGCAGTAACTGTAATGAGAAAGTCCAGCAAAGTATGACAGTGTATGTGCTGACAGTGTTCTGTATTGACAATGTTATGATAGGGGCAGCAGTTGACTAGGCACACTGCCTGTAGTAGTATTCTGCGTAATCGGCGACCGGACGGTAGGCGGTAGGCCAGAAAGCCTCCAGAAGGTAGGTGACGCCACTTGTCAGGACGCTCTCTACAGTGCCATGGTAGAAGTTCACTAGCCACCGTTGGCCTATTCCGCTTTTCCTGAGCAACCGCAGGGCATAGAGGCGCTGGTGTGCCTTCTTCAGCATGACCTTCGTGTTGCAGGTCCACGCCAGGTCGTCGGAAATCTGTAGCCCAAGGAAACAGAAACAGTTGATGACTTCCACCGGTGTCTCGTCCAGGCTGATGGTGGAGTGGGTTCCCCGGTGGCTCCTGAAGTCCACAATGAGCTCCTTAGTCTTTCTGACATTCAGTGCGAGGCTGTTGTCCTCACACCATCATGTCAGCCAGACCACCTCATCTCTGTACTCCGTTTCCTCGACCTCGCTTATCAGGCTGATGAATGTGGTGTCGTCGGCAAACTTGATAATCCGATTATTGCTGTGCGTGGCAGTACAGTCACGTGTGTACAGCGAGTACAGCCGGGGACTGAGGCAGCAGCCTTGGGGTGCTCCGGTGTTGAGGACCAGAGTGGATGAGATGTTTCTCCCATTCTTCACTACTTGAGGCCTGCCCGTCATCCATCCATCCATCCATCTTCTCCCGCTTATCTGAAATCGGGTCGCGGAGGTAGCAGCTTCCCGTCAGGAAGTCCATAATCCAGTTACCCATGGGGGCGCCCAGACCCAAGTCCCTCAGTTCCAGGACCAACTTGGAGTGAACGATGGTGTGGAACACCGAGCTGTAGTCAACGAACAGCAGTCTGACGTAGGAGTCCCTCCTGTGTAAGTGCTCCAGGGCCGTGTGTAGTGAACACAACCGGAAGGTTGCTGGTTCGATCCCCGGCTCCTCCTAGCAAAAACTGTCGAGGTGTCCTTGAGCAAGACACCCTAACCCCGGGCGCTGTATGAATAGCTGCCCACTGCTCCTAATACTAGGATGGGTTAAATGCAGAGAACACATTTCACTGTATGTCTTCATGTATGTGACCAATAAAGAGGATTCAATCCTCACGATTTAGATTTAGATTTAGTGCCAGGGAGATGGTGTCAAACTGGAGTGGGTCTAGGGACTCAGGGATATAGCGCTTTTCTAACCAGTGGTCACTCAAAGCGCTTTACAAGTCATGCCTCACATTCACCCATTCATACACACATTCAACCACCGACGGCGGAGTCAGCCATCAAGGAGACTGCCAGCACGTCTTGCTCAAGGACTGTTGCAGTGATGTCGGTGAACACAGGAGCCAGCTGGTCAGCGCAGGTCTTGAAGACACGGGATGGAACTCCATCTGGGCCGGCTGCCTTCCCTGCCTTCACCCTCCTGAAGGTTCTGCAGACCTTGGACTTGGACAGTTGTAGAACGTAGTCCTCTGGGTGAATGTTCAATTTGTTGGTCGGCTCAGAGTTTCCCCTTTAAAAGTGTAAAACGTGTTCAGCTCGTCTGGTAGGTTAGGGTCGTTGTTAGTGACTGCCCCTATAGCCCATATGACATGTGTGTGTATTTAAATAAATGTGTGTGTGTGTGTGTGTGTGTGAAATTAGATTATATGCAAGTAATGATATGATATATGAGGGATGCTGATCCTTGTTTGAACATTGGCAATCCTCGGCTAAGTATGCAGCCGGACCTGGAGGTTGACCATGTTTCAGACTCAAACCCCACTATGACTCCTGTCGTAAGCAACGCTTGAACCACGACGAGCCGATTCTCCTCTTTACCAGATTTGATTCCCTAAGCAGTGCAGCAGAACGTCATTCTCTGCGGCAGTGCAGGCCATTAAAAGCAACATAGAAGAGATGTGTCGAAGTCACCGGTAATGAATCATTAACCCCGCTCTCATCAAAGCCGTTACGTGAAGAAGAGAGAAATTGTATTGAAGAGAAGCATAGCGCTGTTGCTGGCACAATTTGACATATTCTTCAACGTGTATTCATCAAAGTTCAAATCCGATTAAGGTCAACCCAAGTTCAACCACATATTGCTCCTGAAAATTAGAATTCCATTCAGTGAATATCCCATCCTGTAGAGCCTTGTCCACGCTATACAGGCTCAGTAGGGAGGATGCCGCTCGACCTAAGGAAAATCTTCTGGACTGCAGATATGTTAATGCAGCCGTTCTTTAAGCTATTACTGAAATGGTGCAATTTAAAATAATACCTTATGAAAATACCATATATAATTCCTACCTATCGACCTGAGTACCTTCCAACACAGGTACTGTGTTGGAAGGTTCTCACCAGATAATTGTGCAGTGTACAATTATCCTTGACCAAAGAAGCACATTTTAATTTTCAGTAAAAGCACATGCAGTGAGCCATAAATGTCAGTCTTACAAAGAATCAAGGAAAGGATGTGAAATTACCTACTTCAAAATCTAATGACATTTTCCTTTCAGCTATGACTGATTAAACCTGTGTTTTGTGTGTGTGTGTGTGTGTGTGTGTGTACACAAGTGTGTTTGTGTGTCTGTGTTTATGTGTGTGTTTGTGTGTGTATGCTTGTATGCAGTGTTTGCGTGTGCAGTGTGTGCGTGTGTGTGCGTGTGTTTGTGTTTGTGTGTGCGTGTGTACAGTGTGTCTGTGTGTGTGTGTGTGTGTGTTTGTGTGTGCTTGTGTGTTTGTGTGTGTGTTGGGGGGGGGGGGGGTCCATGTGTGCAGGCTTGCATGCATTTGTGTGTCTAATTTAGTTGAAATGTATTTGCTTTTAGGTTTTTATGTGTGTATGTTTGCATGTCTAAGTGCATGCATGTTCTAATTGTGTAGTCAGAAGGTTTGGGGAAACAATTTGACAAAAAATCGGACAGAAAATAGAATCTGATTGAAGGCGTGGTGGGGGGGGTACCGTTTAATTCCTTCAACGTGGCCTACTTCATAGGACACATTCACAATCATCACAATACTTTCACCATCTGTCAGTAACTTCCAATGGTTCCTCACACATCTGACAGACTGACCTTACAGCAGCACGCAATGGCTGTATACGTGTACTCACAGAGAAAGCAACTGGCCCATTATTCCACTTTTCGATCTAAACTAAATTGAAACAAATGGCCATGCACCGTCACCTTGTCACATGTTCACTCTTTAGCTGGAAGTCACTCACACAGGCTTCTATATAAAGGACAAAGAAAGTATAAATCCTCTTTTTTGGGGATTTGGGGTACATAACACGCACACCGTCTTAATGCGTACCCGGCCGCCACCAAATTCAGTGCATTCGCCTCACTCACTAAAGTGAATTGTATGATAATTGCTGGCTGTTCCCTTTTCTGTTACCGTACATTGAGTGCACTACAGCTAAGATTCAGATGGCAGTGCAGAGCAAAAATGTCTATAATAATATTTCCATCAAAGGACGCCGGAATGAAAAGAATGCGGCTGCGAAAAAAGAAAACTATAAAAATAAGTAGATTTAGAAAAGGTTTCTGAGGTGCAGGCAGGGAAACTACTTTTTTCAAATGATGGTTGTATTTGACATTTAAAGGGTGCACTGAACTTTTCAATCCACCCTCATTTCGGTAGGACACATTGATTATGTTGCTCAGCTGTATGTCTTTCTAAGTGTCGATTATATGGAGGGAAAATAATGACAAGTGATTCCTACCATATGCCAGCCACCTATATATATATATGGTATATATGGTATACAGTGTGTGAGCATGGTAGAAGGAACATTATACCACCTGTGATGCTCCGTTTACCAAACTTCCTGTTGCGACAGCATTGTGCAGTTTCTCCTGGAGTTCCCTCTTCAGAATGATTGGAAACAGAACGTTCATTCATTGATACCAAATGCCTATCCTAATTGGGGTGAATGTTTTTTTCCGTTGCATGAATAAACCACATCTACAAGCACAAATAAATAACTTGATCTATTTATATAAATGTATTCTGTGATGAAAACATGGATTTTGGTAGAAGCTGAAATCATTGAAATTACATCTCAGCCTCACCCCCCAGTCGCTGTTTGGAGTGAATTATAAGAGAACCCTCACTGCTAAATGTTCCATATTTTCTATTTAAATTCCCCTCAACTGAGGTGTAATTTTAGATTTGGGTTACCCCATGGAAAGCCCAAAACAGAAAAACACGCAGTAAACAGGGTACACACCAACGGTACACCTGTCAAGAAGAATTATTATAATGTTTTGGCTATTGAGAGCAGAAAACTACTCTTACGTTTTACTAATCCATGTTTACGTTTTTGTATGTTTGCGTGTGTTTCTGTTAGTTTATGTGTGTGTGTGTGTGTGTGTGTGTGTGTGTTGGTGTGTGGGGGTGTAGGTGTGTGTGTGTGTGTGTGTGTGTGTGTGTGTGTGTGTGTGTGTGTGTGTGTGTGTGTGTGTGTGTGTGTGTGTGTGTGTGTGTGTGTGTTTCTACGTATGAACGATGTTCATATAAAGAATGGAATGCTACATAACAGATTCACTCGGATGGGCTATATGGAGTGCAAGCAGAGGAAAAAACAAACCTTCTGTGAAATATTCTTATTTAACCATGCAGGTCCGTAGCCACAGCGGAGGGGCTGGGGACAGTATCCTTGTGAAAGGCAATATGTTGAGCCCAGTGCACCTGCCTCACCAACCCAACCCCCAGCCCCCTCCTCCACCCTCTGAGTCCTAGCAGTCAGGGTTTCTTAGCAGGCCTGCAATTTCTGCCATTTGAGAGTGAGTGCTGAAAGCGGGCAGTGATGGCCACTTTTCTGCTATTACTCGGTTAGCATTGTGTGGAACAGAGGAAGGCACAAGTACTTAAAAGAAGACATTGACTGCCAGCATTGAGGAATATTAAACATCGGGGCTAAAGCTGGACATGAACGGCAGTAGCACTGTGAACTCCCTACAAGAACACCGCACAATTGGTACATGTGTTCAACAAAAACTCATTTTTTAAAACTCTTTTTTTTTTAACTGCTGAAACTCCCACAGAAATAACAGCTGCATGATCCTTACCCTTTCTTTCCAAACCCAAGAATGAGGAACGAGGAACACATACATATATTAACGTATATTGATACACACAATAAAAACAAAGAAATGTAGCTACAGTTATTTTCTGCCACTCTCTCTATGTTTTACCTACCAATGGTTCCAGGCTCCTTTTTAGAGAGAGAAGAAGAAGAAGAAGAAGAAGAAGAAGAAGAAGAAGAAGAAGAAGAAGAAGAAGAAGACTTTTGACTTTTGAAAAAACACTTTATTTACACTAGCTAAATTTTGATCAAAATAACTGAACAAAAAGACAACAGAAACAACAAAGACAAAACCAAAAAAAAACAAAACACTCAAAATGGTACATTAAACACTAGGGCCTAAAAATGTGTGCAAAGTGCAAGTTCTCCTCCACAACGGAACACACAATGTCCTCGTGACACCACCGCTGTTTGAAAGCATCCAAGTCTCCAACAAGTTTATAAAAGCGATGCTCTAAACAAAGTCTGGCCCTTATGTTACAGAGCCAGATTGCCTTAGCCTCTTCCCCTTTCCTGTTTTCTATTCTGTTCTTCCTGCTCAGATAGATGGCCATCTTCGCTTCGCCCGAGAGGTAGTTTAGGAGCTGCCACTTTTCTTTCTTTGCTTTTTTTTCTGGAGCTCCCATGATAAAAACACTCTCCGTGAAAACTATACCAAAAAGATTAAAAACCCATGTTAAAACAGTGAAGAAGCCCGTGAGTCTCTTGCACTCTGTAAAAACATGGAAAACAGTCTCTCTAAAACCACAAAATGGACACTTGTTAAAAACAGCAGGATTAAAGGTGGAGATGAAAGAATTACAGGCAATGGCACCGTGTAAAATTCTCCACTGGAGGTCGGCAGTACGTTTTTTTATGGGAGGTTTGTATAAAACCCTCCACTGTGGGCCTGGTCCGCTTCCTGCGCCCAGTCTGGTGCTCCACACAGTGGAGGCCCTGTCCTTCAGCACATTTCTGTTGGTCGCTTTCACAATGTTCATGTAAATTGTTCTCCGATCAGCTTTATGTAGTGTCATTTTTTCGGAGTTTGCGACCTGGAGCAGGGGGCCGGTCAGTTCTCCGAGCCCTGGGCTCAGGTAGATCTCTGGGAACGGGTCCGCTGGGTCCGGCCTGGCTCCTCCCTGTCCGTAGCTCCTCAGCAGTCTCTTCTCCTCAGGGCAGAGGATCTGGCTCCAGAGCTGAAGGATCCTCTGGGCCACCCGGACAGAGTGCAGACCCAGCAGAGAGCCCAGGGCCTGGGCATCGCTCAGCTCCGGCCCCACTGCATCCACCAGCTGCTGAAGGCACAGGGTCTTGGAACGGCACAGCGCCACCGTCAGGCCGGGTGTTTCGCCGTTGCTGACGTCCAACCTGGCATTGTGGATCAGGGGCTCTCTCAACAACCAGTACAGAGAGTCAGTCTTTGGACACCTTTTATGGTCAAAAAGGGCCCAAGACTTAAAAACGCTCTGATAAAAAGGAGGTAGCCCACTTAACTTTAAGATGTTTAAATCTGTTAAAAACAGAGCAGCATCCAGCCCCAGGTTACTCACGCGTCTGAGAATGCAGCTGCTCACCTCTCTCCACACCAAATCAGCCGGGCCGGTCAGATATTTCTGTAAAAACTGCATCCTAAAAGTGGCCATTCGGCTGGCCAGGTGGATAAGGCCCTGTCCCCCCTCCTCTCTAGATAAAAACAGCACCCCCTGCGGCACCCAGTGTAGACCCTCCCAAAAAAAATCCACCAATTTTTTTTGGATTTGGGCAAGTAGCCCCGAGGGAGGGTCCACACAGGTAAGACGGTGCCACAGTTGGGATGCCACAAGGTTATTTAAAACCAACACTCTACCTTTAAAAGACATCTGAGGGAGCAGCCATTTCCACTTGGAAAGCTTCCCTTCTATCTTTTCTGTGACGTCCTCCCAGTTCTTCAGGACTACAATTTCCTTCCCCAAGAACACACCCAGGTACTTGAAGCCATCCTTTCTCCAGACCATGTTCTGGGGAAGAACCGGGAGACCGCCACTCCACTCACCGACAGCGAGGGCCTCACTTTTCTTCCAATTCACCCTCGCTGCCGATGCTGAACTAAACTCCCTCACGATGTCAACTAAAACGTCTATGTCAGTCTGGTCCCTAACAAAAACAACAACATCATCTGCATACGCTGATAAAACCAAGTTTCCATTAAAACCAGGTAAAAACAGCCCTTGCAGTTTCGAGCGTATTCTGCTGAGGAGGGGTTCTAGGGAGAGTGCATAGAGCATGCCAGACAGAGCACAGCCCTGCCGGACCCCTCTACACACTCTAAAAGGAGCACACAAACCACCGTTGAACTTCAGCACACTCTCAATGTTATTATACAACACCATGATCTTGGCTATGAAACCAGCGCTGAACCCAAACTTCCCCATTACTTTCCAGAGGAAGCTGTGCTCAACGCGGTCGAAAGCCTTTTCCTGGTCTAGAGAAATCAGACCAGTATTAATGTCCAATGAGCTGGAGACCTCCAAAACATCACGAATTAGGTGGACATTGTCCACCATGGACCTGCCGGGCACACAGTAGGTCTGGTCCCGGTGGATGACCTGCTCCACAGCCCTCCCCAGCCTGGTGGCCAAAGCTTTGGACAGAAGCTTGTAATCCACACACAGCAGAGACACAGGGCGCCAGTTCTTGATGTCCTGCAGGTTCCCTTTTTTTGGGAGCAGTGTGATCACCGCTCTCCTGCAGGACACTGGCATAGAGCCAGAGGCCAGACTCTCATTAAAAACGTCAAGAAGGTCATTTGACAAGACGTCCCAGTAGGCTTTATAAAACTCCACGGAGAGGCCATCGATACCAGGAGCCCGCCGTCCCTGCATGCCTTGCAGGGCAGTTTGCAACTCCTGGATCGTTAACGGCCCTTCGAGCTGTGAGTTGGCCTCCTCGGAGACCTGAGGGAGTCCATCCCAGAACCCCTCAGAAAGAGTTTCCCCCTCCTCATACTCACTTGCGTATAGGGTGGAATAAAAACTCACAGCTCGCCTCCTGATCTGGCTTGGCTCTGTTATTTCCTGCCCTGTGCCTGACAGCAGCGAGTGGATCACTCGCCTCTGCCCATTCTTCTTTTCCAGGCCGAAGAAGAAGCTAGTGGGAGCATCCATCTCGTTTATGTTTAGAAACCGGGACCTCACTAGTGCACCCTGAACTTTTACATCCAGCAGGTTGGCTAAAGCCGTCTTTTTCTCTTTGAGGATTTCAATATATCCTCGATCTCCTGTGGTCTCATGTATTGTTTCGAGTTCCACTATATCACTCTCCAGGTCTTTCATAGACCTAATGGTGTCTTGTGTGACATTGAGGGTGTGCTGTTGGCAGAGTAACCTTAACTCGGTCTTACCATGGTCCCACCACTGCTTAAGACAGCTAAACTCTCCCTTCCTCTGCTTAAAAACACTCCAAAAATAAATAAGGGCCTCTCTAAAATGTTTATCAAAAGTTAAAACCGAGTTAAAATGCCAGTATGCACTTCTGGGTAAAACATTTCTGATAAAAACATCACATAAAAGCAAAGAATGATCTGTAAAACCCGCAGGTGATATACTGCACAATTTAAAAGTGTTAAAATGATGCTTAAAACAATAAAACCGATCCAACCTAGCTGAAGAAATTATATTTTCCCTGATGTGGGACCAGGTGTACTGCCTGTTGTCTGCATGCATCCTTCTCCATACATCCACCAGGCCGTGGGAGTGGACCAGCTGCCTCAGAGCATGCTGGGATGCTGGATGCGGCTCTGCATGGTTGCGATCTAAAAAAGCATTTTCTGTACAATTAAAATCCCCACCCAAGAATAGAAAATCCTCCGTGGCACAACCGTTTAAAACATCATTAACTTTGAGTAAAAACACCTTCCTCTCTGTACCGTTTGTTGGAGCATAGACATTTACAAAAACCACTGTAAAAAGATCAAACCGTGCTTTCATTAAAAGCAACCTCCCATTGATAAAATGCTCGACCTCCAGTGAGACAGGCTTAAAAGACTTGGAGAGGAGGAAGCCCACCCCCCCACTGCGAGAGGTGTTGTGGCTTAAAATGACTTCCCCCTCCCACTCCTTCTTCCAGTCCGTCTCATTAAAACCATCGCTATGAGTCTCTTGTAAAAAGAGGACATCGACACGTTTTATTTTTGTGGTTTGGAAAATGAGAGCCCTCTTCCTTTCCTCTCTGGCTCCGTTTACATTTAAGCTTCCTACTCTAAAAGTGTCCATTAAGAGTGAGATATTAAAGATAAAATAAAATAAAATAAAAACAAATAAATTAAACACACGCATTGAGTTTTCTGAACTCAGTACCCAATTGCCTCCTTATTTTGGTCACCATTCTTTTGAGCCTGAATATCTCCAGCTCGTCCAATACAGACAGCCCCTTTCGGCTCATATGGAACCTTGCTGATGCACAGAACACGGCCAAGTCTGGGAAATATTCCTCTAACACCACATTGTGTTGGTTTTTCGTCTGCACCAGGTAGTTTTTTATCATTTCAGCCGTGTACATTCTTTTTTGTTGGCTGCTGCTCAAAGCACCTGGCACATCGCTGCTGTCAGACGCACAATCGTCCCAGCTCTCCTCCGCCTGTCCTTGCTCTCTTCCTTCCTTTTCCTCACTCTCCACTTTACTACTCTTTGCAACGGTTGATGCATTTATTTTATTACTCCTGCGCTTAGTAGTCTTTTTTTTATCTATAATTTCTGTTGCCGCCTCCTCTTCCTCCATCTCAGCAACCTCCACCTGCTCCCCCCATGTTTGCTGCTCCTCTCCTGATTTTCCCATATATGTTCCACTCTCCATATCCTCCTCTTGTGTTTTACTGACTTCACCTGTCCCTACACTTTCTTTTGTTTTTTTATCTTTATTTCCCCCATCCCCCTTTTCTTCTGCTTCACGCAAAACCACCACCCCATCCTCCTGAACGTAACCACCTACACCCTCACCCTGTGCAACACCACGGTCCCCCAAGCCGGACCCATCACCAAAAACGTGCTGTAAACCCCGCCCTCGCCCGCGCCCGCTCCGCGTCCGAGACGTCACACCGCGCGCTATCGCCGACTGCTCAGGAGCAGCGCTGGCGTCAGCAGCAGCGGCCGCCTCCGGAGGGGGCCCCCCCCCCGCTGCGGCCGCGTTAGCGGCCGCCACAGTGGGAGGCACCCCTCCCTCAGCAGCAGCCACCTGCTGCTCCAATGCAACCGGCGCATCAGCCGCTGGCGCGGCAGTCCGCCCCGGCGCAGCCACGGGCGGTTTCGGCGCAACAGCCGCGGGTGGGCCTGGCGCAGCGGCGGACGACCACGCCGCTGGCGCGTTAGACGGCCCAACCGGCGCGTTGGACGGCCCGGCCGCCGGCGCGTTAGACGGCCCCGCCGGCGCGTTGGACGGCCCGGCCGCCGGCGCGTTAGACGGCCCCGCCGGCGCGTCATCCGGACCAGGCGGAGCCGGGTCCCCGCGCTTCGGACAGGCACTCACGGTGTGCCCCTCTTCCCCACAACCAAAACACTTCATAACCGATGAAGTTGCAAAAATCACGTAGTCATAATCATCTACTTTAATGTGAAAGCGGAGGTTAAGCTCCGCATTCCGATTATTCAGTATCATAAACACCTGTCTACGGTGAGACACTACGTGCTTCAGTAATTGAGACTTACATCCAGACAGCATCTTTTTCATAGGAGAAACAAGTTTACCATGCCTGGACAGTTCTCTACTGAGGAACTCATCGGTTATGAAGGGGGGAACATTAGACAGTATTATTTTGGTTGCGGGCAGCATCAGCGGCTGCACCTGCACAAACAACTCTCTCACCGTGATGCCTGTCTCGATGACGCAGTTTACCTTCTCCACCTGATCCAGAAAGATCACCACCGCGCTGTTCATCCGCGCCAAGGACTTGATGCTTCCGTGTCCAACCTTCTCCCCCACGGCCAGCCCGATCTCCTCCACAGTGCACGCGAAGCTGGCGGAGATCCTAATGCCATGCTTCCGCGTGAGCTTGGCAAAGTCTCCATTTACCATGGCGCCGTCAGACGCCGGCCGGCGAGACGCCGGCAGGAGAAGCCCACACAAACACCCCACACACCCCACCCAAAAGCACGAAAAGTAAACCAAAACAACTACCACCTATAAACGATGTTAAATTAAACCCATTTATACAAGAAATAAACGGTAAATATGACGACAAACGTCTCGCTCTTCTCTCTCTTTTACCCTCCGAAAAATCCCAGCATGCACCAGGAAAAGAAGAAGAAGAAGAAGAAGAAGAAGAAGAAGAAGAAGAAGAAGAAGAAGAAGAAGAAGAAGAAGAAGAAGAAGAAGAAGCCCAGTGGGGCTGGTTCTTTGGATTCTGATGTGAACAAAGGCCCATCTGCCCACTGGGAGGCCTACCACTGAGTGGGCGAGTCAGGTCATATGCACACACATGTGTGCATGCATTTGTGCATGCACAAAACCTTGCCAAATGTACAAGCATGTTCGTGCAATCAAATACTATTTAATTGAATCGTCTGAATTGTCTGAAGGTACATGGCTGAGAGTATGAACTGAAGGCTGCTTGCAAGATCTTCCAATGTCCTTTAAGTGATCCCCTGCTAGAAGTTAGCTACACTGCCTCAAAACCCAATTCATGTGCAATTGTGCACCACATCGTTTCTAATTGATAGTTTTCTAAGTAAAATTGTGTTATTTTTTTGGGATCTGTGATGCCTTGAGTATACTATATCTATTTAGATATAGTAGTGTGTGCGTGCGTGTGCCTGTGTGTGTGTGTGTGTGTGTGTGCCTGTGTGCCTGTGCCTGTGTGTGTGTGTGTGTGTGTGTGTGTGTGTGTGTGTGTGTGTGTGTGTGTGTGTGTGTGTGTGTGTGTGTGTGTGTGTGTGTGTGTGTGTGTGTGCCTGTGCCTGTGCCTGTGCCTGCGTGTGTGTGTGTGTGTGTGTGTGTGCGTGTGTGTGTATTTAGGGGCCAAGGAGGGTCGACAGATGCTCTTTCTTAACAAACACAATGAATTACTTATAGTCCGCTAAGCCAAACATGGCAGAACATTGCGCTGGTTTACTCAACACTGATAGGTCCATCTGCCCGGTGCTCTCCGGACCCAGGTAACCAGAGCCCTCTATGCCAGGGTGGGGCTCCGCAGCTGATTAAAAACACCATCGTGCCTTTAATTGTGCGTGCTTGCATGCATGTAACAGAGGGGCGGGTGTGTATTGTGTGTGTGTGCGTGTGTGTGTGTGTGTGTGAGTGTGTGTGTGTGTTTATTTTAGGGCGGTGGTGGTGGGGGTAAGAGAGTATTCGGGGAGTTAGATCAATTTGATATGTCACTCTTGCTCGTCATTCACTGAAAAACAGAACTTCTACCTTTCGTCTACAGCCATCGCAATTCATTTTTTTTAGTAATGGTACAAATAACAATATATCATTTGGCAGTTAATTGCACAACGACAATGTAAAGATGTATGGGAAATGTTTTTAAAATTTCCTTTTAAGGTCATTTCAACCAAAGCTGGTTGGTTTGATAGGCTTCATATTTCAAGCCTGAACTGTGTAACCAGAGATGAAAATACCCAAACCAAGCTTTCCAATGGGTGGGGAAATCCGAAGGACTTGCTAAGGCTTTAATTATGAATGTCATATATAGAATATTGCAGAACATCTTGCTCATTGTTCACATTTTGTTAGGTTAATCAAGGGATAACAATGGATATGTTCTTGTTTTATCCTACAGTGGGGATCTCTCTCTCTCTCTCTCTCTCTCTCTCTCTCTCTCTCTCTCTCTCTCTCTCTCTCTCTCTCTCTCTCTCTCTCTCTCTCTCTCTCTCTCTCTCTCTCTCTCTCTTATCTCTCAGCCTCTCTCTCTCTCTCTTATCTCTCAGCCTCTCTCTCTCTCTCTTATTCTCTCTATTTACACTTTCTATTTACTCTCTCTCTTAGCCTCTCTCAGCCTATCTTGCTGTTGCTCTCATTCTCTCTCTGACTCACTCTGACTCTCTGACTGATTGTTGACATTTTGTTAGATTAATCAAGGGATAACATTGGATATGTTCTTGTTTTATCTTACAGTGGGGATCTCTCTCTCTCTCTCTCTCTCTCTCTCTCTCTCTCTCTCTCTCTCTCTCTCTCCTCTCTCTCTCTCTCTCTCTCCTCTCTCTCTCTCTCTCTCTCTCTCTCTCTCTCTCTCTGCCTCTCCCTCAGCCTCTCTCTCTCACCTCTCTCTCACCTCTCAGCCTTTCTCTTGCTTCCTCTCTCTCTCTCTCTCTCTCTCTCTCTCTCTCTCTCTCTCTCTCTCTCTCTCTCTCTCTCTCTCTCTCTCTCTCTCTCTCTCTCTCTCTCTCTCTCTGCCTCTCCCTCAGCCTCTCTCTCTCACCTCTCTCTCACCTCTCAGCCTTTCTCTTGCTTCCTCTCTCTCTCTCTCTCTCTCTCTCTCTCTCTCTCTCTCTCTCTCTCTCTCTCTCTCTCTCTCTCTCTCTCTCTCTCTTTCTCTCTCTGCCTCTCCCTCAGCCTCTCTCTCTCTCTCTCTCTCTCTCTCTCTCTCTCTCTCTCTCTCTCTCTCTCTCTCTCTCTCTCTCTCTCTCTCTCTCTCTCTCTCTCTCTCTCTCTCTCACCTCTCTCTCACCTCTCTCTCACCTCTCAGCCTTTCTCTTGCTTCCTCTTTCTCTCTCTGGTCTCCCTGGTAGGACTCCTGAACAACTCGGTGCAGAAACAACCTGATCGTAAGGTGGAGTCCAGAGGTCTCCACACATCCTCAGGAGACCTATACAGAGGTTGAAACACTAAGAAACATGGTCAGTAATAGTACCTGGACACATCTTCACATCGAAATGTAACACCCGTCAGGTGTTTCGGGTCTTGCAGCACACCCCCTCACAGAGTCCACCCGGCAGGTACAGCCCTACCTCACCCACGACTCTCCTCTCCTCTCCACAGCTTCAACTTCTGCTGACTCTGTGACCATATTTGTGGCCCTTTGTGCTTCGCATGTTGGAGGCCCTACAGAGGGACTAGCCAGCAAACCCTCTGCACCCCCCTTCCTTGGGCTCACACCACCCATTGGAGTGGCACTGCTTCACTAGCTCGGTGTACTTACCTTTGTTCCTCCTGTTTGATTCCTCGATGTGATCCTCATAAGGGATGTGAGTTCCAAGACGATGGTCTGCTTTGAGGCTGCCTCAATGCTGTGAAACCGTAATTTTCCGACATTTTCATGGGAACTTGCTTCCCGGGCCGACCATCAGCTCCCAGCAGAGCTAAAGGTTGACCGGTGGAGGAGGTCCTGGAGGCTGCTGTTGGCCTCTGACCAGCTCTGATGAAAGGGATGGTTTTCTTTGCTGCGTGAATTTGCTTGCATGGTATATGTAGGCTTTGAACTTCCCTGGAAAGCCTGACTTTCCCAGGCATTTCACTGGTTTCGAAAGCTTCTGAGTGCTGCCAACAGTGAAGTTGACCTGTCGACACTCTTGCCCTTCTTTTGCAACAGGGATTGTTTGGAAGGTCAGCACCACCCCTTGTTCAGATCAGCTGGGATCACACCTTACCAAGGTTTCAATGTAGGAATTCCTTGCTAAAGAACATCTTTGGTACGGCAACGCCACTGCACAGGACAACAAAGCCACCCAAAGGGTTGTGAGTATGGTGGAAAAGATCATCCGGTGTGCACTTCCATGCATTGAGGATGTCTTTAGGATCAGATGTTGGAAGAAGGCCATTTCCATCACAAAGGGCCGCATCCACAGTGGGCACTATCTCTTTTCCCCCCTACCACCCGGTCGCCAGTTCCGCAGCATCTAGGACTACCAGGTTCAAGGACAGTTTTTATCCACAGGTAGTGTACCTACTGAACTGATAGGAGTGCTGCCACTATCATAACATTGTCACCCTGATCACATTACACTATCATACTTTGCTGGACTTTCTGGACTCATTACAGCTACAGCACTGTTTTGCTTGAATGTTGAATCTTTAGGATCTTCCAGAGCCTGTGGAGTAGGTGGGTAGTACTTCCCCAGGTACCCCACTTGATCCTGGGGCTGAGCTTGTTACGTACCCATTTGACCACCTTCTGGATGTCCTTGTGGAGTGGGCTTATTTTCCTTGAAGTCCAGGGTTGGTGCAGGTGGATTATTTAAGGACTTCATTGGTAGACCTGAACAGGTGACCCTCCTGTTGTGTCTCACCAGTAGCTCCTGTATTGTCAGT
>CM051010.1:27041710-27179210 GCA_027704905.1 Muraenolepis orangiensis
TCCATAGCATCTAGCGCATCTAGAGCATCTAGAGCATCTAGAGTTTATAGAGAATATAGATAATCTAGATATCTAGAGCATCTAGATAATCTAGAGCATATAGAGAATATATAGAGCACCTAGAGCATCAATAGCAATATAGATAGTCTAGAGAAAATATATATAATCCATAGCATTCTAGATAATCTAAAGCATCTAGATTATATACAGAATCCATAGCATGTAGAGCATATATAGAATCCATAGCATATACAGAATCCATAGCATCTAGAGCATATATAGAATCCATAGCATTCTAGAGAATCTAGAGCATCTAGAGCATCTAGAGATTAAATAGCATCCATAGCATCCATAGCATCTATAGCATTCTAGAGCATCTGGAGCATCTAGTTTATCGAGAGAATCTAGATTATCTAGAGCATCTCCCAACACTTAAACAAACCCTCACCCTCCTATAATAATAATAATAATATTAATATTAATTCTAATAATTCTAATAATAATAATGATACCAATAATAATGTATATTTTTTATACAGCACTTTACATGCAACTCAAAGACAATCTTCAGTATTAAAATAATGTGATACATAAATACATAAATACATTAATACAATTATGATGAAATTACGTAAAAATGTCTTATGTTTTATGTTGAAGATCACAACTATTCAAAAATGGATTTGGTAAGCCTATTTTTTTTACTTTATTTGACCACAGAGGTGGCGATTATCAGAGTATATAGATACATGGACTTGTTTTTATACCATTACATCTGATCGAAAACGAAGCGTGGCATCAAAACATGCCATTCCATATCTTTGGTTTGACAACCTGTCGGGGTTGCAATAATCAGCCCGGCTGGCTGGTGAAATGTAGACTGAGTGGTGAAGAGAGAACATGACATTCTGCTGCCAGCCTGACGCTCCCCCGTGTCCCTTTAATAATAACACATGTCATGTTTATGAGAACAGGACGTGGAAATGCCAGATAGAGGTTTGTCGGGGTGGGGGGGGGTTGTTAAAAATGCAGACACGCACGCACACACACACACACACACACACACACACACACACACACACACACACACACACACACACACACACACACACACACACACACACACACACACACTCACACACGCATGACTCAAATCAATGGAGACAAAGGGTTATGGGTTCAAGAGAAAGGGCACTTCCTTTATTCCAACTTTATTACAGAATGTGTATTATTAACTGTTCTCAGAGCAGTTGTAGGAAACCTGCGATGAGCACACAGCACACACAGGAAACACACGTACACTCACACTTACACATTTTACACTTTATATTCACATTTATACTGTTATATATATGCTGCAATCCCGTGGGTAATTTGTTTGTATTTTTGTAATTCTTTTTAGCACATCTTTGGAGCTGGTTATACCATATACATGTGACAAATAATAGTATAATCCATAGTATAGTATATATGTAATATCATTTAATTTCACTGTACATTGTACCTTATTATACATGTGACAAATAAACCAAATCTATATCGGATAGAAAAACATTTCCCCATTTTCAAAGATTAACCGATTCAATAGCTGTACGACGAAAAGAGGAATATTGAAGGTGTTGGAATAGCAACATCTCATGAGACGTCAAATGAAAATATACACTTGAACGTCTGAGTTATGTTGACTTTTGTCAGCGGCGACTCCCTTTGACTGACAGACACAAATGGACGAGCGGGGCTGCAGAGTAATCGTCGTTATTGATGTCCGCAGAGCCGGTTGAAAGTCTGGTAAATGAAGTCTGGGGTAGGAAAGGTTCTGCGTGATGATGATGTTCTGCCGTTTCTGGTTCTGACTGTTTGCTTTTGTGCTCCTGTGCAAGCAAGCAAGCGCGTCCTGGAGTGAGGACCTGAGCTCGGTGAGTCTACCTGCCTGTGCGTGTGTGTGCGTGTGTGTGCGTGTGTGTGTGTGTGTGTGTGTGTGTGTGTATGTGTATGCCTGTGTGTGCGTGTGCATGTGTGTGCACATGTGTGTGTGTATGTGTGTGTGTGTGTGTGTGTGTGTGTGGATGTGTATGCCTGTGTGTGCGTGTGCATGTGTGTGCACATGTGTGTGTGTGTGTGTGTGGATGTGCATGTATTGATGGTAGGAGTAAGATTTGCATGGTAATGCACCATCCTCTGTATGTTATGTGTTATGTGTTACACTTGTGTGTGTGTGTGTGTGTGGGGGGGGGGTGTGGCATGTGTGTTTCTTTTTTGTAGGGTGAAGGATTTGAAACGTGTATGCAAAGTGAAACGCTACCCATTATTTGTGGATGCGTCTGTTTGCATGCACAGATACATGCTGTGTTTCATTATAAAGATGAGTGTGTGTGTGTGTGTGTGTGTGTGTGTGTGTGTGTGTGTGTGTGTGTGTGTGTGTGTGTGTGTACGTGTGTGTGTGTGTGTGTGTGTGTGTGTGCCATACATGTGAGCGCATGTTTGTGTGTGATCTGCATGCGTCTGTGTGCAAGCATGTTGCGCGCGTGTGTTCAGAAAGCAAGGCCGTTCAACGGCACCGCATGGATCCATCCCATATCCCGGTTGCCATGGTTACCAGGGGCCACTTATCACAGAGCCCCCAACGGATCAAACAGGTGTGTGTCCTGATGCCTCCTCCACAACTTGAGGTTGCTATGAACCTTTGTTCCTAGCAGAGCAGCACACAGGTGCTTTCAGCTAGAACCCATAAAACACGATTGTGTGTGTGTTTACGTGTGAGTGAGTGTGCGTGTGTGTGTGTGTGTGTGTGTGCGTGTGCCTGCTTGTGTGTGTGTGTGTGTGTGTGTGTGTGTGCGTGCGTGTGGCTGCTTGTGTGTGTGTGTGTGTGTGTGTGTGTGTGTGTGTGTGTGTGTGTGTGTGTGTGTGTGTGTGTGTGTGTGTGTGTGTGAGTGTGTGTGTGTGTGTGTGTGTGTGTGTGTGTGTGTGTGTGTGTGTGTATGTATGGTATGTTTGTGCCAAGGACATTCATCTATGGGAGGACTGAGTTGATTGATCAATGAGGGACAATAAGACGGTAACAAAGTTTCCCAAAATAAACGATTTTGGACCGATTGGGGTGAGGGGAAAAGAAAGAAGGGACGAGAGAGAAAAGGATGAGATGAGAGAGCCAAGAAATAGAGGCTGGTGCACCAGATAGTGTGCCCAGCAGGGCCTGCCAGGCACACCTCGCCCCCCCTGCTGAGACACCCCCCCTACCACCTCGCAGAACCCCGATGTCCCTCCCTTGCTCTGTGCCATCTCTCCTATTGCTCATCTCTCTCTCGCTCTCTCCTATTGCTCATCTCTCTCTCTCTCTCTCTCTCTCTCTCTCTCTCTCTCTCTCTCTCTCTCTCTCTCTCTCTCTCTCTCTCTCTCTCTCTCGCTTTCTCTCGTGCTCTCTCTCTCTCTCTCTCTCGCTCTCTCTCTCGTGCTCTCTCTCTCTCTCTCTCTCTCTCTCTCTCTCTCTCTCTCTCTCTCTCTCTCTCTCTCTCTCTCTCTCTCTCTCTCTCTCTCTCTCTCTCTCTCTCTCTTTCTCTCGTGCTCTCTCTCTCTCTCTCTCTCTCTCTCTCGCTTTCTCTCGTGCTCTCTCTCTCTCTCTCTCTCTCTCTCTCTCTCTCTCTCTCTCTCTCTCTCTCTCTCTCTCTCTCTCTCTCTCTCTCTCTCTCTCACTCTCTGTCGCGCTCTCTCTCGCTCTCTCTCTCTCGCACACACTTTCTATGTCTCCATCTGTCTCTCTCTCTCACCCTCTCCCTCACTCTCTTCTGTATATGTCTCTCTCCCTCCCTCTCTCTCCCTCCCTCTCTCTCCCTCCCTCTGTCTCTCCACCACCTCGGCAGCACCCTTGTGTTAACCCTCCCCCCCCTGCTGTTACTCAATGCTTCCTCCCTCCCCCTCTCCTCCTGGTCCTCCCTCCCCCTCTCCTCCTCTTCCTCCCTCCCCCTCTCCTCCTCTTCCTCCCTCCCCTCTCCTCCTGTTCCTCCCTCCCCCGCCTACGCCAACCAGCACTTGTTGCTTGCTCTGCTCATCATCGCGCTGCTGTCTCCAGCTCCCCTTCCCTCTCCTCCAGGAACACTCACACACACACGCATGCACGCACACACACACACACACACACACACACACACACACAAATGCACACACGCACGCACACACACACACGCACGCACGCACACACGCATGCACGCACACACACACACACACAAATGCACACACACGCACACACAATTGGTGCACATCACCCTCAATCTGCTCAGGTTTGAAGGTCAGAAAGAAATAAGATAATATAATCAAATATACGATATAATGATGTTATGATCATATGATATTGATGCATATTTTTGGATTGTATGCATTGCGAGTGCAAGGTGTATTCCAGCCATATGGAACATGCCCACACCCACCATATGCAAACATAACATATGGAGCCACACTGGACACATATATGTGTATATAGAAATATATATGTATATATATATAGAGACTTAGGCTTAGACTCTTATTACCTGCCACCTGCGACATCTTCACAATGAATCTCCTCTAACATATTCTCTTGCTGTAATATAAAATGAATATTACTTCAAAATCAGATACACCATATTAACATTGAATTCATTGCAATTTGAATCACCTTCGTAATATAGCGATGATGCATTGTGAAATTATCTTCACATCCTGTATGTATGATGTGTTAGTTTATGTTTCATATACCATATCTCATATACCATATACCATCTCTCTCTCTCTCTCTCTCTCTCTCTCTCTCTCTCTCTCTCTCTCTCTCTCTCTCTCTCTCTCTCTCTCTCTCTCTCTCTCTCTCTCTCTCTCTCTCTCTCTCTCTGTTTCTGTGTGACTCCCTCTCCCTCCCTCTCTCTCTCTCTCCCCACACCTCCCTCTATGTGGCTCCATATGGTCCTCAGCTCACCCCAACATGACACCTTGTCTCCTCTTTGTCACTCTACCACTTCTCTTCTCTAACTACCACTTCTACCACAAGAATAGCACCCCCCCACCCCCGCAACACCTCCCCCTCCTCTCCCTCTCCTCCCCCTCCTCTCCTCCTCTCCTCCCCCTCCTCTCCCCCTCTCCTCCCCCTCCTCTCCCCCTCTCCTCCCCCTCTCCTCCCCCTCCTCTCCCCCTCTCCTCCCCCAACCCTCAGAAAGCAGAGAGACACACTCAAGCTCTTAATCTTAGGACAGCTGTGTGCATTCAGCCCCTCCCCCATCATCACTAACATCATCACCAGTCTCCGTCCGTACTGCATGTTGTGTTGTGTGTGTGTGTGTGTGTGTGTGTGTGTGTGTGTGTGTGTGTGTGTGTGTGTGTGTGTGTGTGTGTGTGTGTGTGTGCGTGCATGCACACATGCGTGCGTCTGTGCGCACATGCCTGCATGTGTGTGTGTGTGTGTGTGTGTGTGTGTGTGTGTGTGTGTGTGTGTGTGTGTGTGTGTGTGTGTGTGTGAGAGTGTGTGTGTGTAGTAGAGTAAATTAAATCAAGTATTGGTTAATAGTAAGTGCTAAGTGCTAAGCTATCCAGATTTGAGAACAGTGTTACCAGACTAATTACCTAAGGTACGATACCTCAGCACTTTTCCTGGTTTATTATTTAGCATTTTTTTAGTCCCGTTGAGCTTTGTTCTGACAAAACTACATCCGAAAGTTGCAAGGTTCCCCAAAGGGGAATTGATCCATGTGTCGTTTAACACGTTATGTTATATGTGTTATGTTACATTCAGAGAGTGTTAAACAGTGAGAGAGACGCATCTACACTCAAGGATAACATCGTTATTTATCAAGATAATATAGATATCTAGATAGATAATTTAGACAGATCATAAGATAGATAATATAGACCGATAATATGATAGATAATATAGACAGATAATACAATACATAATATAGACAGATAATACGATAGATAATATATACAAATAATAAGTTAGATACTATATACAAATAATAAGATAGACAATATAGACAGATAATAAGATAGATAATATAGATAGACAATTAGATATCTAATATAGACAGATAATTAGATAGATAATATAGACAGATAATACGATAGATACTATAGACATAATTAGATAGATAATATAGACAGATAATAAGATATATAATATAGACAGATAATAAGATAGATGCTATAGACATAATTAGATAGATAATATAGACAGATAATAAGATTGATAATATAGACAAATAATACAATTGATAATACCGACAAAAAATAAGATTGATATTATAGACAGATAATACAATTGATAAAACAGACAGATAATTAGATTGATATACAGACAGATAATACAATACATTTGATGTTACCTTCTAATGCGTTATCTCGGGAATCTCAGAACTGTCCTCTCAGAACTGCATTTCCATAACACACACTTACAGTTGCACAACAATCATTTAATAATTATAATAATTGAAAAAAATATTAATATAAGCGGAATGAAAAAAAATAAAGTATCACATCCGAGTAATTCTAAATTCCCCCTCGGGAGGATAAATGATGATGTATGCTAATGACACACGGCGGTGAGAAACGTGTTCTTTCACAGATTGAATGGAATGGGAATGTTTCAGATGAGACACATTCTGCTCTTCAGAGAATTACCAATTTCCATTTTCTGGTTTTTTGGCCGACAGATGTAGAGAGGCAGCGGAACACATGTATCTCCCCCACAGGAACACCAATTACCACAATGAGCAAATGAAAGGCCCTGTTCCATCAGGGGCATCGTAGGGGGTAGAGAGAGAGGGAGGGGGAGGGAGAGAGCGAGGAAGGGAGGGAGGGAGGGAGGGAGGGAGGGGGGGGGGGGGGGGGGGGGAGGGGGGGAGAGATGGAGGGACAGCGGGAGGGAGGGAGAGAGGAAGGGAAGGAGAGAGGAAGGGAAGGAGGGAGAGTGAAAGGGAGAAAGAGAGGGAGGGGGGGAGGGAGGGAGGGAGGGAGGGAGGGAGGGAGGGAGGGAGGGAGGGAGAGAGATTGAGGAAGGAGTGAGTAATACATGATTTTCTTCCATCGCCACTCGCCCCCAGTTCTATCGTGTTCTTAAATATATGCACAAACCCCCCCCCCCCGCCGGCCACATGTGATTATACCACAGTTGAGTTTATAAAATAATTGAAAATTATAAAATAAATGCATCCACTCATTTTATTTACTTTTCTCTCTCTCTCTAAATCTAAATCTAAATCTAAATGTGGAGGGTTGAATCCTCTGTATTGGTCACATACATGTGACCAATACACACACCTTGCTCAAGGGCACCTCGGCAGTGCCCAGGTGTTTCAGGGACTTGAACAGACTGAGTTACTGCCGGCGCTGACGCTCTCTCTCTCTCTCTCTCTCTCTCTCTCTCTCTCTCTCTCTCTTTCTCTCTCTCTCTCTCTCTCTCTCTCTCTCTCTCTCTCTCTCTCTCTCTCTCTCTCTCTCTCTCTCGCACTCTCTCGCACTCTCTCTCGCACTCTCTCTCTCTCTATGTGGTTCTTTGCGGTTTCAGACTCGTGTTATAACGCTTCGGTGCCTTTAAGTCAACACTGTTCCCAGTTACTAGGGACTCTAACCCCCAACTGGCTGACTTCCCATCTGTTGTGTGTTTAGTGGTCAGGTAAACCGGATTGGAGTAGCCCATGGGGGTAGAGAAAGGGAAAGGATAAATAGAAATCCAAAGGAGAAGAGACCGAGACGCTGGAGGTGTTCGTATTACCTCCACGCTGGGCAGGACATCACCACTTCCTGCTCAGCTCACTTCCTCTCGCTGGCTGGGAGTCGGCTTCAGTCCACTAAAACAAAATCGATACGAGACGCTAGCAGGCTAGGGGTGAGGCTGGAGCAAAAGGGTTGTGTGTGTGTGTGTGTGTGTGTGTGTGTGTGTGTGTGTGTGTGTGTGTGTGTGTGTGTGTGTGTGTGTGTGTGTGTATGGTGAAGGGTGTATATGGTGGGGGGTCCTCTTTATTGGGGTGGAGAGTAAGAGAAAGGAGGAGGAGGAGAGTGAGGAAAGGAAAGGGCAGAATGCTAAGAGAAAATATACGAGAGAGAGAGAGAGAGAGAGAGAGAGAGAGAGAGAGAGAGAGGAGAGAGGAGAGAGAGGAGAGGAGAGAGAGAGAGAGAGGAGAGAGAGAGAGAGAGGTTACTGTATAACAAAGATATTAAGGTATGTGAAAAATGAGATACCCATTATGTGTGTGTATATTGTGTGTGTGTGTGTGTGTGTGCGTGGTCCTTTGTGTGCAGGCAGGCAGGCAGCCGGTCCTTGAGCAGTGAGCTCCAATGGCCCTTGGCTAATATCTCTAACTCGATGGCTCTTGCCTGATGCTAATTAGCAACAAGTAGGGTATACACCTCGCCGGAGACAAAGAGAGGGACGGAGTGATGGAGAGAATTAAAGCGAGTTAGACCATGGCTACATGCTACGGGGCTGTCTCGACACCCTGCTGGGTACAGTGCTCCCAGTGCTAACCCCAGGCCAGTTACAATGCAGACTAACCCAGCAGAGAGAACCCAGGCAGACTTAGGACTTCTATAGACATGGTACAGAAGTCCTCATAATAACCTCATAAGGACAACGGCTGGGCTGAAAGCATGTGTTGTCTGACTGCAAATCTTAGAGATTAATCAGACATCAAATGTCTGGGATGCGTATTAGCAATATGTGAATTTAAAATACGAATTCTCTCACATGTCAAAAATATACCACAAACCTCCCTTGTCCCCCCCTACTATTAATTGAAAACCTAATTGCTGAGTGGCATTACCTGTGGCAATGCAAGAGGTTACTGGTTCGATTCCTCCTGGTTATGTTTTGGCGTGTCACAGGAGGGCGTGTCAGGAGGGTGTGTCAGGAGGGCGTGTCAGGAGGGCGCGTGTCAGGAGGGCGTGTCAGGAGGGTGTGTCAGGAGGGCGTGTCAGGAGGGCGTGTCAGGAGGGCGTGTCAGGAGGGCGTGTTAGGAGGGCATGTTTGGAGGGCGTGTCAGGAGGACGTGTCAGGAGGGCGTGTTAGGAGGGAGTGTTTGGAGGGCGTGTCAGGAGGACGTGTCAGGAGGGTGTGTCAGGAGGGTGTGTCAGGAGGGTGTCAGGAGGGCGTGTCAGGAGGGTGTGTGTCAGGAGGGTGTGTCAGGAGGGCGTGTCAGGAGGGCGTGTCAGGAGGGTGTGTGTCAGGAGGGTGTGTCAGGAGGGTGTGTGTCAGGAGGGCGTGTCAGGAGGGCGTGTCAGGAGGGTGTGTGTCAGGAGGGCGTGTCAGGAGGGTGTGTCAGGAGGGTGTGTCAGGAGGGCGTGTCAGGAGGGCGTGTCTGGAGGGCGTGTCAGGAGGACGTGTCAGGAGGGTGTGTCAGGAGGGCGTGTCAGGAGGGTGTGTCAGGAGGGTGTGTCAGGAGGGCGTGTCAGGAGGGTGTGTGTCAGGAGGGCGTGTCAGGAGGGTGTGTCAGGAGGGTGTGTCAGGAGGGCATGTCAGGAGGGTGTGTGTCAGGAGGGTGTGTCAGGAGGGCGTGTCAGGAGGGTGTGTGTCAGGAGGGCGTGTCAGGAGGGTGTGTCAGGAGGGTGTGTGTCAGGAGGGCGTGTCAGGATGGTGTGTGTCAGGAGGGCGTGTCAGGATGGTGTGTGTCAGGAGGGCGTGTCAGGAGGGTGTGTCAGGAGGGTGTGTGTCAGTGTCAGGAGGGTGTGTGTCAGGAGGGCGTGTCAGGAGGGCATGTCAGGAGGGCGTGTCAGGAGGGCGTGTCAGGAGGGTGTGTGTCAGGAGGGTGTGTGTCAGGAGGGTGTGTCAGGAGGGTGTGTGTCAGGAGGGCGTGTCAGGATGGTGTGTGTCAGGAGGGCGTGTCAGGAGGGTGTGTCAGGAGGGTGTGTCAGGAGGGCGTGTCAGGAGGGCGTGTCAGGATGGTGTGTGTCAGGAGGGCGTGTCAGGAGGGCGTGTCAGGAGGGTGTGTGTCAGGAGGGCGTGTCAGGAGGGTGTGTCAGGAGGGCATGTCAGGAGGGCGTGTCAGGAGGGCGTGTCTGGAGGGCGCGTGTCAGGAGGGCGTGCGGCAACACACCGCTTCACCGCCATTAACAGCGGCAGTGATGCTAGCATGGCGTAGTGGCCGTGTTGCTGCTGGCGCGGTGGCTTTATTAATAAGAACTTTGCAGTGAGCGCCCTGCGCCGCAGGGAACCGCCGGCTAAACGGGGACGTTGTTAATATACAGGTTGTTTGTCATTCACAGCACATCCGCCACTCAATGTTTGTCTTGAATAACAGCCAGGCCATAAATAAAGTGATCTCCCTCTGCCTTATTCACATCCTTTCCTCGCGCTTCCTCCCGGTCTCCTCCTTCTTCTCCCTCCTGCAGCGACGGGGGAACAGAAAACAGAAACAGGAGCACAAAGGGTTCAGAGTTCACGTTTTCCACAAAGTCACACACCCCCAGTGTGTGGCGCTCATCATCATCATTAAAATGGCCGGAAATTGGATTTCTCCATGCCGGCCAGCTCGGCCCGCTGGGCCTGCTCTTCATGCTCTTAAAAGGAGGACTGACAACCCAAGGGAACCTTTCATTTCACTTCTGCGTGGGAGGACTCCTTGCTCTTCTCTGGCAGTCAATTGCTGCTTTGTTTTTTAAAGAGATTTAGATTTATTGGCAGAGACTTATAACAGAAACAATACCCGGAGATTCAACCTGTGTCCATTTTCTCTTCAACGATATTAAAAGAGCTCCGGCATATCGAAGGTGTAGGTGTGTGTGTGTGTGTGTGTTGGTGTGTGTGTGTGTGTGTGTGTGTGTGTGTGTGTGTGTGTGTGTGTGTGTGTGTGTGTGTGTGTGTGTGTGTGTGTGTGTGTGTGTGTGTGTGTATTTGTGTAAAATAGAGAGCGAGAGAGATGGATAATAGAGAGCAGTTCCGCAGAAGGGATAAGGGATAATGATAGATCTCAGTATATATATTGAGAGTTATGTAGAGCCCTGGCTATTCTTTTTCTCCTCCTCTGCAGGCGGTGATTTCTGGAGGGCGATATTAGTCCTGTTGTAGATGCTGTGTGTCGCTGGGTGCGGTGCGGATATATTGTGATGTGGCACACCATGGAAGACTAGTGATTTTTGTTGTCTGTAAAAGACTTTCATGACAACAAGTCACTGTCTACCTCAGTGCGTTACGTCAGCGCGTCTCGAAACCGCCGCCGCCTGCCGACGTGCCAGCGTGTGACTTCCGTGTGAAGACTAACGGCTTTTGTGTTCCCGATGAAAGAGAAAAAGGAGGGGAAAAAAACTGGATGTACGCAAGGAGGAAGTAAAAAGCATGGAAATAAAAGCGTGGAAAACTTGACCTTTCCCCTGTCTCTTTCTGTTTGTGTTCCTGTGCATTGCTAGAATATTTACATTGCGATACGTAGACTAATAAAGTATACTTTGTTGTTTTGCAATATGCTGCCGTGTATTCACACAATCACTGTATGTTGTTATGCCGTTACCTGAAAATAAAAGGAGAGCCGTGCCTCTGTCTCTGTCTCTCTGTCTGTGTGTGTGAGCTCGTTACCGCCAACATTCACGATCTTAGCCAGACTCAAACTGTGTCAATCAATTCAATCAGGGCCGCTTATAAAGCCATTACAATCTAGCTGAGAGCAGCAGGACCCGCATCGCTCAACTGGCCTGAGAGTAATTATCATTAAGTCAGCACGAACACATCAGATGGACGGACGGACGGATGAACCGGTGGCCGTGAAGTGCGAATCACGACGACAATTGGAAACAAATCAAAGAAGGCAACGGCGTATAGGAGATCACAACAGCAAAAAGCAAATCACACAGGTTAAAACAAAAATCAATCACAAATCAGAAAACACAGCATTAACTCCTACCCAAAAGAGGTAGGTCCCTGTTGACAGATGGTCTCTGATTGGACAAACTGTCCGTCTCTTTAAGAGGAATGAATATAAATAGGGTACATAGGAATAGTACATAGGAATGAAAGTTTGGATGAAACTTTGCTCCTCTGCCAGAAAGCTTTCTGCCAGGAAGGCAAAGGACATGTAGGACACGTTTCCCAGAGCATCTAATCATTTAATTAACTTAATCTGTTCACAATTCCCAAAAACGCTCCTCACCCCAGTCAGTAACTCAGTAACTGAGGTCAAGTCAGGTGTGTATTAGATATAGAATGATAACATGGATGTATGTTATAATTACATATAGAATAATAACATGGATGTATGTTATAATTAGATATACAATTATAACATGCATGTACGTTATAATTAGATATAAAATAATAACTGTGGATGTAAGTGTTTTAATTAGATATAGAATAATACATGCATGTATGTTATAATTAGATATAGAATAATAACATGGATGTATGTTTGAATTAGATATTGAATAATAACATGGATGTATGTTTGAATTAGATATTGAATAATAACATGGATGTATGTTTGAATTAGATATTGAATAATAACATGGATGTATGTTTGAATTAGATATTGAATAATAACATGGATGTATGTTTGAATTAGATATTGAATAATAACATGGATGTATGTTTGAATTAGATATTGAATAATAACATGGATGTATGTTTTACAGTAAAAATCTAAGAAACATGATCTGTCACGATATATTGACGTACCTCTTTACTTTCTTTTGGACTACGGAGTTTAAGCTAACGGCTGCTCACACAAAACGGTTTGCTCACTCAGAAAGCGGATCGATAAAATAAAAAAAGAACTGCAATCATTGTGATTACGTCTCTTGACAGACACAGATGTATTTCGGATGATTATTTCGATTTATTCCTAACTGTTTTCCCCTACCTAACGGGAACACATTTGCTCCATGAGAGCCGACTGGCCTTAATGCACGTTTACAACAGCCTCATGGGATAGATGGATGGATGGTATGCAGGAGGCATAGCCGGATGGTAGACTAATACATCATGTCTCTAATGGCCAGCATGTGACTATGAATATGCATTAGGACAACGCAGTACGTGTGGGTGTTGTGTTATTAATATTATCTTCTCCCCTCGTCGCCCCTCATCGTCTCCCCTCAGGAACTCTGTAGGTTGCTGTGGTAACTAGCATGTACCATGGTAATGCTCCATCCTAGCTCTGAAGGCCAGAGGTCCCCCCAGTACAGTCAGACCTTCGGGGCTCACTGTATATAATATGCATCACACCATGCTGTGGATAATAGAGAACAAAAGTAAGTATGATGAACGTAAAACAATTATTTGAATGAAATCAAATCAATTGTTTCCTTTAACTTTTGCACAATCAGTGTTATCTGCATGACTTTTCAGTGTAGATCTTACACTTGGCCTACTGCCTACACTGATGTGAAGAAATACTACAAGTAAATATATATGGTCACAAAATTGTCTACAAATGATAATTGCGTTCACTGAGATTTACCAAAAAGCAGGTCAATCATACAAAAGTACAATGAACAAACTATGGTTTGCTTTGAAAGACAGAAATCAATGTTTTCCCTTCAGATCAAAACACACACAGAAAAAGAGAATCTTCAGTATTTTGTGGGGGCATATTATATTATATATATATTTGGAGGTCATGTGATACAGATATAAAATGAGGTATATAATGATATACCTGTATATATATATATAACATATTTTTGTATGAGATATGAGCTACAGATACAGATATATAATGATATAAATATAATGAGATATACAATACAGATACATATATATAATGACATATTAAATAAAGATACAGATATATTATTAGATTAGATTAGATTCAAATGAATTGTCACTGCAAGTACAGTACAGCAAAAATAATGATATAATAATGACATATTAAATAAAGATACAGCTATATAATGATATATATATTGAGATATATAATACAGATACAGATATACAATGATAATGAGATATACTATACAGATACAAATATATACATATATACATATACTGAGGTTTTTTAATACAGATACAGATATTCAATGATATATATATATATATACAGTATATATAATGAGATATAGAATACAGATACAGCTATATACAATATATATATATAATGAGATATGAGAAAGGTGTGTTGCACCAAGGACACCCACCCTCCATCATCATAGGGAGGGTGGGAGGTGATCTGCAACATGCACCACCGTTTCTACTGCTGCGTTACACTAGACGGCATCACATATAGACTTTCCAGAGCTGTGTGTGTGTGTGCGTGTGTGTGCGTGTGAGTGTGTGTGAGTGTGTGTGTGTGTTTGTGTGGGTGCGTGTATCTGTGTGTGTGCACATGCATGCATGGCCTATTTTTTGCTGACATAAAGCATTGATTACACTACCATACTTTTGCTTTGTGAACTCATTACAGTCACTGCACTGTTCTGCACTGTACTGCAATGTATTCTCGATGCTGCTGCACGACTGGCACTTTAAAATGCTTTAGAAATGGTTTTTCACATTTTGTGCAAAATGTGAATTTGCACAATTCACATATGTATGTATCATCCATCACCATCACCATCGTCAATTTATTCTTCTTTGTATTGTGTACAGTAGTGTTATAGTTTAGTGTTGTTTATAGTACATAGTACAGCATATCATAGATACAAGATACAAGATACAAGATAAGATATTTTTACTGGCCATTTGTAACAAGTACATTGGAATGCTTAGTATACATACATCCGCAGTATACATCTACAAAACAATACCAGAAAAATAAAAATAAACAAAAATATACAGCAGTGTATATTTGCAGTGACTGTTAAATGATGTCCTTTATGATGGACATGGCCTGATCAGATGATGGATTGATCAGGCTCCGACGTCCGGTCCTACAGATCTCCTCAATGCATGGAAGTGCACCGATGACCTTCTTGCTGTCCTCACGGCCCTCTGGATGGCTTTCTTGTCCTAAATGATGCGACCGCGGCAGGACTCGAACCTGCAATCTTCTGATCCGAAGTCAGACGCCTTATCCATTAGGCCACGCGGCCGTATAGAGTTGCTTATATATAGTATAGTATAGTATTGTTTATTATTGTTTAGTATTGTATCGTTGTAGACAATTCATACTGCTGGAGGGAATGGGAAGTAAGCATTCCATTGTACTAAATAAACTATAACTATAGCTGAACCACAAGGCCTATGACTTCATGTATTTTGTGCAGATTTGTCTATAGCAGTGTATTTTTTTGTTCTTCGATGATCAGATGTGTCTTTGTAGCCCATATCGATTTTTGTTTCACTAGGTTGGAGGCATTGGCAATAAGAGTATGTGTAGTGGCAGAGGAGAAGGCTGTAATGATTGTATCTAAGCATTATCTAAGGCCACTTGTGCAAAGACCTGCTTCTTAAAGGACCGGATCTCTACAGAATAGTCCATGCTATTCTGAGAGGCTTTTAAGATGATGAACACAGAAGTCCGACAATTTCTCAAATGTTAAGTAGAGGTTGTGGTGCATTCAGCAAACGGTCACGATGTGGAACTCACTGGACCTCTTGTTAAACTGGATGGAGGAGTTTAATAACAGAATTTTTCCCTTCGTTCCCTCATTTTCCAGCGACCTCTAATGATGTGAGGGCAGAGCCGGAGTCAGAACTATATAATTGAGTATACCATTTAATGCTCAGAGAGCATACGCAGACGACAGAACCTGCTGTCTTGGCCAAGTGGCCTACGTTTGCGCAAGGATTTTGACTTGTATGTATTTCCTACAGCATCAGAAGATTGACTAAATGTACAAAATAGATGTGCAGTATGTACGTCCATTCAGCTGTGCAGCATGAGAAAATGTAACTTGTCATCTTTTTTATTTGAAATACCACACACACACACACACACACACACACACACACACACACACACACACACACACACACACACACACACACACACACACACACACCCACACACACACACATATAAGCTCACCGTGATCATCTGGCTCCCTATTCCCTGCAGGTGACGATATTGATCACCTCGATGTTGTTTCTCAGTGTCCACATGTAATATCTTAAGGATTAGCGGTTGGAAGGAATGGTCGTGGGGCTGGATCTGCTCTGTAACACACGGCACATGGGTTTGGTTTGAGGGTCTGGAAGTCAGACTCCAACTGAAAGATATTAGTATTTTGATCTGTACATATGTTGCAAAAACTGGATTTTGAAAAAGTGTCTTGTTGAGTTAAGGGGGGGGGGGGGGGGGAGTAGGCCCCTGACACTGCAAGACACATGGTGAGATTAGTATTGTGTTAGGGAGAGAAGAAGAGTGAACCTATACATTGACAGCAAATATTTGATGGAGACTCAAGGGCACTGCCTGTGGTTTGATATAAGAGACAAAAACACACTTGCCGACACATGCACCCTGTGTGTGTGTGTGTGTGTGTGTGTGTGTGTGTGTGTGTGTGTGTGTGTGTGTGTGTGTGTGTGTGTGTGTGTGTGTGTGGTTGTGTGTGTGTGTGTGTGTGTGTGTGCAAATAAATCTGGATCAAACACACACACAAGTAGGCATGTGTGGCTGCCCATCAGTTGGGTGTTGTGTGTGGAGGTCAGCAGGGCAGACTTAAAGTAAACATAAGGGCCATCGGGGCTTGGGTGAATGTATCAACATATTGTTTAAATCGTTGTTTTACACTATAAATACTAAAATACTAGATACTAAATACTAAAATACTAAATACTAAAATACAAAAACTTCTGGATTCCATAATGGCAAATTAAATTAAAAAATGTTTATATATATATATATATATATATATATATAGCTTCTGTTATACAAGATAAACTTGACTGGGCCAACTTGTGGTCAGAGTGCTCTCTCTGCTGGTAGAATAGTAGACGTGCAGTGTCACCATAGTATTAATTGTATTCCTATATGAATTAATAATACCATAGAATTAGTGTCCACTAACCTGTATGGCATTTTGAATTGGGTAGTTTTAAGCCTGAAACGATCAATACAAATACAGCAATAATCAATCAGTACATGTAGTCAACGGGAGGTGTGTAGGACACTTCCCCGGTAGGCCTACAGCATCTCTGGTCAGCAGTAGGGTAGGAAGGCCTACAGCATCTCTGGTCAGCAGTAGGGTAGGAAGGTCTACAGCATCTCTGGTCAGCAGTAGGGTAGGAAGGCCTACAGCATCTCTGGTCAGCAGTAGGGTAGGAAGGCCTACAGCATCTCTGGTCAGCACAGTAGGGTAGGAAGGCCTACAGCATCTCTGGTCAGCAGTAGGGTAGGAAGGCCTACAGCATCTCTGGTCAGCACAGTAGGGTAGGAAGGCCTACAGCATCTCTGGTCAGCAGTAGGGTAGGAAGGCCTACAGCATCTCTGGTCAGCAGTAGGGTAGGAAGGCCTACAGCATCTCTGGTCAGCACAGTAGGGTAGGAAGGCCTACAGCATCTCTGGTCAGCAGTAGGGTAGGAAGGCCTACAGCATCTCTGGTCAGCACAGTAGGGTAGGAAGGCCTACAGCATCTCTGGTCAGCAGTAGGGTAGGAAGGCCTACAGCATCTCTGGTCAGCACAGTAGGGTAGGAAGGCCTACAGCATCTCTGGTCAGCAGTAGGGTAGGAAGGCCTACAGCATCTCTGGTCAGCAGTAGGGTAGGAAGGCCTACAGCATCTCTGGTCAGCACAGTAGGGTAGGAAGGCCTACAGCATCTCTGGTCAGCAGTAGGGTAGGAAGGCCTACAGCATCTCTGGTCAGCAGTAGGGTAGGAAGGCCTACAGCATCTCTGGTCAGCAGTAGGGTAGGAAGGCCTACAGCATCTCTGGTCAGCAGTAGGGTAGGAAGGCCTACAGCATCTCTGGTCAGCACAGTAGGGTAGGAAGGCCTACAGCATCTCTGGTCAGCACAGTAGGGTAGGACGGCCTACAGTATCAGTAGGTAGTTAAGCTTCTCATGTCTGACCTCATTGTACAGCAGCCAACTCGCTCACAGTAAACCACAGAAAAGTGACAACATGGACAAAGACATGAAGCCAAACAATGTACACCTTTGAAACCACACATTTGAGCAGCCATTTTTTATATTAAAAAATATGATGCATTTATTGTTGTGACTTTTAAAGTCACACTGCGTATTTATTTTATATATAAATTTAGATTTCGACTGGATTGAGACGTTAGCGTGACGCTAGAGACAGCGTGACGTCAGAGGTCAGCTGACAGGTTGTTTTGCTCCTAGTCCTCAATCGGTGGAGAACACGAAGGAAGGACAGATTAAAACACTTTTTAACAGAATAGCACATAAATACCACATTTATCACTTGTATCACCGGCAACTTTGATATTTTAACAGTTTCAACTTTTATTTCGTTCGTTGCGGTCATTGTTTTAACAATCGAAGCGTCGCTGTTTCTTCAAATAGAAACTGACGCAGGATGCCTTCAGAAAAAACCTTCAAACAAAGAAGGACGTTTGGTGGGTAAATATATTTATATATAGTCATAAATAGTCCTATTTAGTCATGTAGTCGTATATATCAATATTCCTCATCATGTGCAGCACATATCGGTTACCTGACTCATTGTGTTTATTTGTGGCCATTTAATGTTAAACTGGATGAGTCATGTTGACTGCTCATACTAATATATTCTTCTTATTATAATAACATTTCATATTCAACTGGACTAGTCATGTTCATGTCTGTGTTCATATTATTATTATTATTATAACATTTAATATTCAACTAGACGAGTCGTGTTGTCTGTGTTCATATTTGTATGTTCATATTATTATAACATTATAGTAACGTATGTTGGTGTGTTGTGTTCGTATTCTATTCTGATAATGTATATTATTATACTACCCGATGTAAAGTAATATCCAGGCTTGTTATGTAACATTAAAAACAAGTGTAGGGTAATAAACACGTCAACAAGCTGTAATCCATTGTGTTGTATGCACGTTAGATCCAAACCGCATTAGAGGTTGTTATTCTCCTCTTCGCCTTGCAGGCCTCTGTCAGTATTTGTACAGAGTGGAGGTGGAGGGACAACAACGTGGTGTCGACATGCAGAGCTGTATGCAGGGCTGTATTCAGAGCTGTATGCAGGGCTGTATTCAGAGCTGTATGCAGGGCTGTATTCAGAGCTGTATGCAGGGCTGTATTCAGAGCTGTATGCAGTTCTGCATGCAGAGCTGCAGGATTGGGGGATGGGACTATGGGAGGGGGTGATGGTGGCAGATATCAGCGGAGAGTTAGAAAGACTTTACACTTTAGTTACAAAGGTTTAGGGTTTCTGTTTTTGAAGGCAGTGGTTAGCCTGGCATCTGTTTCGGTTTCATTTCGGTTTCATTGTGAAGGTTTCAGTGTGTGTCACCAGCCCCAGTGGTGGAGTGCCAAAGCAGTACACAGACAAAAGTCTTTCATTGGGTACCGAATTGTGTGTTCATTACAGTTCAATGTACCTTACTGTCACTTACTGTCACTTTTCTTACAAACTGATGTTTGTAAGAAAACAAGTAAATCAAGTTGTGTAGGCCTACGTCCAGCTAACTATAGCTGGACTACAGCTGACTATAATAGGGCACAGTCAGGTCACAGCAACACCAATAGCAGTTACAAACTACATAACAACATGCATAGTTCAGCCAAGAGATTAGCAATGTGCAAATATGGGATTTCATTCTAACTAAAGCAGTAACATGCTAAACTAAATTAAATTAAAGTGTGATCATGAATTGGGAGCAGCATGTCACAATATTTAACAATAGATGGGAAACTTGACTATGAATACATCTGGGGAAACCACACGGGTTTCCGCTGGCTCATGTTTTTCCATGAGTTCCACATTTTGCAATAGACTAATGTACACCGTTGACTCAGAATACCTAGAAGTGAGGGGCTATACATGCAAGCAAGAGATGTTTTCATTGTTTATTTTTCTCCTAGGGGGCAGATCACCTGACAACGGCTTTGAGGTGCATGGGACTCTCTGAGTATATAGTATAAGAGAGATTGAAATGACCAAAGTTTGAGTTTAATAGTATTGGAGCTAGGGATATCTTAGTGTTTTTCAACTTTTCTAACTGAAATGTGTCCTATTATCACATTTGTGTGCCCACATGACAATGCAGTTATTAATATTGTTGGTACAGCACTGGTATCTTTACTGTGGAAACGTTTTTTTTGGCAGATAAGTAAAGTGAAAGTTGACATGGTAGGGGCTTGATGGTTCCACTCAAGACTGTAAAACACCGTTCTTTGTTCAACTCTGCTAAAAAAACGTAGTTTCCTTTGGCATAGGCAGACCATATTATAAATGATATATGATATATATGGTCTTGCTGTG
This sequence comes from Muraenolepis orangiensis, assembly GCA_027704905.1. Lineage (NCBI taxonomy): Eukaryota > Metazoa > Chordata > Actinopteri > Gadiformes > Muraenolepididae > Muraenolepis > Muraenolepis orangiensis. The sequence goes on from CM051010.1 coordinate 27,061,983, forward strand.
TGAGGCTAATTGTTGTAGTCACAGGCCGTACATCTGTCAATGAAACAAGACATCTCTATGTCGGGGTGCAGCTTCTCCTGTTTAGTTAACCAGTGAGTACTCCATCAAGAATTTATTGGAATATGGTTTCACCTACCCGTTATTCTAATTTGTTGTTATCATTAGGGTTAGCTGGCACGCCGGTTTGCACTGATGTGTCAACATGTCTGTTTTTCGTTTAGTTTAGTTTTTTGCTGGCTGTTGACCTGTTGTTCTTCTTATCTAGTTTCCAATCAGCTAACCAACAGGTCAATGCGATTGTCAAGCTGCTGCCTGTGCTAACCTGTCTGTCTGTTTGTCTGTTTTGCCTACAGAGCAGAGAGTAGAAGATGTGAAAATCATCCGTGAGCAGCACCCGAACAAGATCCCTGTAAGTCACACAACGCATTCAAATAAAGTCAAATCAGATGCAAATTGTCTCGCAGGTGCTCCAACAATAGATTCTAAAAACTTTACATTTAATAAATATTTTATATTTTGGACAAACACATGTACGCAGCAAAGCACATACACATTTGTTTCTCTGCATTTAACCAATCCTAGTATGAGTATCAGTGCGCCAGGAAGCAGTGTAGGGGTCTGGTGTCTTGCTCAAGGGCAGTGCCTGGGAGGCAAACTGGCACCATTTTCCAAGTACCATACTTGGTCCATTTCATGGGCTTGAACCAGCAACCTTCCGGTTCCAAGGCCAAATACCAACAGACTGAGCTACTGCCGCCCCTAATACATGTTGAGATGTTTATAACAGTGAGAGCGACATTACATAAATAAGAAACACCAGGGGAATGTGAAGTGTGGCGTCTTTTAGTCGTAACACATGCAAACAGACCTAGTGGAACACAAACCCTAAAGGGGTCTGATTGGTGTGGGCTCCTGGTACCTGTGTCTGGGTGGGTGGAGCCTCTACGACCAGGTGTCTGTTGCACCTCATGTGACACCTGCACAGCCTGGAGATAGAATATCACTGCAGCTTTCCATCTGCTGCTGCTCCTCCTCCTCCTTCTCCCCTCTTCTCCTCCTCTGTGGTCTCTGGCTCCTCTGTTTCCTGTCCTTCCTCTTTGGGGGGGTTTTGGGACCGGGCGGCCATGTCTGCTCTGGACCAGAGACCACACGGTGTGCTGTGGCTGTAATATGACTCCACTGAGGGAGGCACGCCAGAGGCCCCAGCTGCTCCTCTGTGTCACTGTAGCTCAGCCCTCTCTGGAGCCCAAATGACCACATCACTACACATACACAAGGAGGTTAGCCACGCATTGTCGGTCTCCTCCGGAGGCGATTTGTGTTTTGTTATTTCGAACGCCAGACACGAGAATAAAACGGACCCACGTACTTTCAGTGGGTTGCGATGCTCTCGCCGCTTTTCAGCAGAACGATTGAACGCTTTAGCAGCATCCTAAATGGAGCTTGTCTCACTTTGTTTTGAGCTCATGTACATTTGGGGCTGGAAGCGCTGCCCCCTTGTGTATGTTAACGTGTGGTGGGAATATAAATGCCATTTACCAGTGTCCATATGACTGGTCGGGACCATATTCCCTCTCCTAGTGAGTGATCATACTAAACTTGTTGTATCAAGGGTCAAATCAGCAGGACAGCAATGGGGTGGAAATTGACTGTGTGTGTGTGTGTGTGTGTGTGTGTGTGTGTGTGTGTGTGTGTGTGTGTGTGTGTGTGTGTGTGTGTGTGTGTGTGTGTGTGTGTGTGTGTGTGTGTGTGTGTGTGTGTGTGTGTGTGTGTGTGTGTGTGTGTGTGTGTGTGTGTGTGTCATGTTATGTGTGTTTCCTAGGTGATTATTGAGCGATATAAAGGGGAGAAACAGCTTCCCATCTTGGACAAGACCAAATTCCTAGTGCCGGACCATGTTAACATGAGTGAACTCATCAAGATCATCAGGTACAGCCTCTCTCTCTTTCTCTCTCTATCTCTCTCTATCTCTCTCTCTCTCTCTTTTTCTCCCCCTCCCTCCCTCCCTCTCCTCCCTGACGTTGTGGCCTCCTCCCCTGCAGGAGGCGCCTCCAGCTGAACTCCAACCAGGCGTTCTTCCTGCTGGTCAACGGACACAGCATGGTGTCCGTCTCGGCGGCCATCGCCGAGGTGTACGAGCGCGAGCAGGACCAAGACGGGTTCCTCTACATGGTGTATGCCTCCCAGGAGACCTTCGGGGCAGCCGCAGTGGCTGCCCAATGAACAGCTGGGAGCAGCTCCTCACCTGTGACCTGGCCCGTGTGGTTGGACGGCGATGATGTCGATGGAAACCCCCCCCCCTCCTCAAGTCATTGAGTTCTTCGGTAGTACACGATGAGAATTTTGACATCACACTCTTCCACGCGTTCTGTCTAATCTCTCGTGGGTCATCCGTTGTAGCACTGTGTTCATCCAGGGGAGCTTGCTTCAGTCAGTGCTACAACGCCTGTAAACACACTTATATATATATATATATATATCATATATACAGTATATATATATTTACAGTACATACAATACCATATATTTGCTTTGCTCATTATTCCTTTTGTGTTTTATTTGATTCATGGTAAAACAAAAAAAAAGAGCTTGACCCTACGAGGTCAGATATAATTCAAGGAAACTTTTTAGAACGTAATTTGGGGGTAATGATAAAATAAGATCCAGTTGTCATATTCTGTCCTTCAATCTCTCCCTTCTGGGGCAGTCTGTGTCCAATAAGATTTTATTTCCTTCTTAAGGTCTTTTCAATTCCTTCGCTTGCTAATATTACACACCGCTGGATTTTTCAGTATCAAAAATAGATTTTCTTTTTGTGTTGTCTTAGATGTGTTAAACAATTGTTGTCTTTGACCATTGTAGAGGTTTTGATCATTTATTGATCAAACCGAGCATGGTAATCCAAATGTTCATGAACAAAACTTTCCAGCCGAGAACCAAGAATGTGCTTGAAGCGTCTGTCCCACAGCACCACTGCACCTGAGATGGGAATGAAGGGGGAACGAGTGCATCTACTTTTATAGGAGTGTGTAAGAAGGCATGGGCCTAATAGGTCAGCATGTCTGAGGCTAGGTTCAGCTATTGTGGGCCTCTGGGTAAAAGGAAAACATTTATTATAGTGTCTTTCATGTTTTCTGTAAAGATTGTGTTTTAGCACTTTTCTTTGACCATGTGCTCCGCTCTAATCGCTCTAATCGCCTGCCACACTTGTTGTTTTCTTAACCTGCTGAAGGTTTTTGTCGCTTTTATAATTTCAGTATTTTTATCCAATTTGTGTGTTTTTAATTTAAGGTTATTTTACGTTCATGTACTCTGTGTGACTCACACTCTTCAATGTGGAGTGTCAAGGGGACTAGTTTGTGAGTTGACCGGTGTAACACGTGTGTGCGTGTGTGTGTGTGTGTGTGTAAGAGGGGAAGCACCTTGTTTTACACATGCCATCCACACAAACGCACACATAACTCCCAGCTTTCTTCTAGATATTTATGTTTGTATTTTTTCAACAATAAAAAAACAAGAATATAAACCTAATGCTTTTATTGGGGGTCTCTGAAAGGCATGGCCATATTAAACCTATCATATGGAGTGTTTGGTGTATTGAAACTACTGAATTTCAGACTACATCAGCCCTTGTCTCTCTCTCATGCAGACTCAACTGAACTTTAAAATACTGTTCATTACGGTTGTCAAATGTTTTGCTGTATATGTACAATAACTTGTGATCAATTATGTTATTGTACATGTACATTTAGAGTAAATACACATTTGGTAGTTTGTTGAGCCATTTATCAACTGAAAGAATAAGGCTACATGATCTTATGAGAATGTGAAAAGGCCTTCATCTAGCTACATGATCTAACAGGCCATGGAAATAGGCCTACATCTAGCTACATGGTCTAACAGGCCATGGAAATAGGCCTACATCTAGCTACATGGTCTAACAGGCCATGGAAATAGGCCTTCATCTAGCTACATGATCTAACAGGCCATGGAAATAGGCCTACATCTAGCTACATGGTCTAACAGGCCATGATAATTGGCCTACATCTAGCTACATGGTCTAACAGGCCATGATAATTGGCCTACATCTAGCTACATGGTCTAACAGGCCATGATAATTGGCCTACATCTAGCTACATGGTCTAACAGGCCATGGAAATAGGCCTACATCTAGCTACATGGTCTAACAGGCCATGATAATTTGCCTACATCTAGCTACATGGTCTAACAGGCCATGATAATTGGCCTACATCTAGCTACATGGTCTAACAGGCCATGGAAATAGGCCTACATCTAGCTACATGGTCTAACAGGCCATGATAATAGGCCTTCATCTAGCTACATGGTCTAACAGGCCATGGAAATAGGCCTTCATCTAGCTACATGGTCTAACAGGCCATGGAAATAGGCCTTCATCTAGCTACATGGTCTAACAGGCCATGGAAATAGGCCTTCATCTAGCTACATGGTCTAACAGGCCATGGAAATAGGCCTTCATCTAGCTACATGGTCTAACAGGCCATGGAAATAGGCCTACATCTAGCTACATGATCTAACAGGCCATGGAAATAGGCCTACATCTAGCTACATGGTCTAACAGGCCATGATAATAGGCCTACATCTAGCTACATGGTCTAACAGGCCATGATAATTGGCCTACATCTAACTACATGGTCTAACAGGCCATGATAATTGGCCTACATCTAGCTACATGGTCTAACAGGCCATGATAATTGGCCTACATCTAGCTACATGGTCTAACAGGCCATGATAATTGGCCTACATCTAGCTACATGGTCTAACAGGCCATGGAAATAGGCCTACATCTAGCTACATGGTCTAACAGGCCATGATAATTGGCCTTCATCTAGCTACATGGTCTAACAGGCCATGGAAATAGGCCTTCATCTAGCTACATGGTCTAACAGGCCATGGAAATAGGCCTTCATCTAGCTACATGGTCTAACAGGCCATGATAATTGGCCTACATCTAGCTACATGATCTAACAGGCCATGGAAATAGGCCTACATCTAGCTACATGATCTAACAGGCCATGATAATTGGCCTACATCTAGCTACATGGTCTAACAGGCCATGCTAATTGGCCTACATCTAGCTACATGGTCTAACAGGCCATGATAATTGGCCTACATCTAGCTACATGGTCTAACAGGCCATGATAATAGGCCTACATCTAGCTACATGGTCTAACAGGCCATGATAATTGGCCTTCATCTAGCTACATGGTCTAACAGGCCATGGAAATAGGCCTTCATCTAGCTACATGGTCTAACAGGCCATGGAAATAGGCCTTCATCTAGCTACATGGTCTAACAGGCCATGATAATTGGCCTACATCTAGCTACATGGTCTAACAGGCCATGGAAATAGGCCTACATCTAGCTACATGATCTAACAGGCCATGAAAATAGGCCTACATCAAGCTACATGGTCTAACAGGCCATGATAATTGGCCTACATCTAGCTACATGGTCTAACAGGCCATGAGAAAAGGCCTACATCTAGCTACATGATCTAACAGGCCATGGAAATAGGCCTACATCTAGCTACATGATCTAACAGGCCATGCAAATTGGCCTACACCCCAGCAAACACATCAATTGAATTAACCAAATACACTTGTGTTTCCCAAAGTGTTGGCATTAATGTACTGCAGGTGGGCCACGAGAGGTCATTAACAATAAATCAAGAAAAAGGTTTTTTATTTTTTGGAAATTGCCGTAAAATATGTATGATCAAATATTTACATTTAAATATATAGGTGTGCATATGCACACTTTTGCACTCACTTGGCTTGATTCAACGTTCTTATTATTATATTATACAGAAATACTTCATCTTAACTTGTGTGTTGATCAGGTTCAGATATCAAATTGGGCCTCGGCATTCTTAAGTTTGGAATACACTATTGTATTTATAGTCAGACAGATCTAGCCAAGTGACCTTTCACACAATCGGCTTTCCTTCCTGTCTTTGGCAGCACGCAACACGTTTTTAACCGTCGTGACGTCACATAGAGGGACTGAGGTTGTTAGTGAAGCTGACATCCCAGGATTCAGATTCAGATTCAGAATTCAGATTCAGAAAACTTTATTAATCCCGAGGGAAATATCTTGTGATACAAGAGATCCTGGGATGTTGAACTACATAGTTTAGAGCTCAGATAACAAAATGAGTTCCTGGTATATTGCGTTATATTCATATATTTGATATTAAACATTTAGTGCTAACGTATGACTTTACACGATGTTGTGTGTTGTTGATACAAAGATGACAAATCATGGCAACATTTGTATGTGTAGTGTTGGTCAAACGCCACAAGATGGGGCCAACATACAATGAATAATCATTCAATAGCCGAGATCAAATACAATATACAATATAGTAACATTGAATCATTTAACACTAAATATTAGACGTTAAATACAACACAATAAACCAATTCGTATTCAATAATTAATGTATGTGTGTGTGTATGTGTGTGTGTGTGTGTGTGTGTGTGTGTGTGTGTGTGTGTGTGTGTGTGTGTGTGTGTGTGTGTGTGTGGTATGGTTATGGTTATGGGATTAGGTAAAGCGATGGAGTTAGGGTAAGGGGTTAAGTAAAGGGACAGGGTTATGGTTAGGTTATGGGGTTATGGTTATGGTTCGGGTAGGGAAATGCACAGCATAGTGTTAGTGGGCACACGTTTAAACAAGTTTCTTTCTAGAAAAGTTGGTAAAATACCTTTTTATTTCAGATGTGTCAGGACCAATATAAAACGAGTACTGAAAATAATCGTTCAGCCATCACCACACAGACCAGCAGAGGGCAGCATCGAGTTCCTGTCGAGGGCCAAGACACCTGAGAATTTAAGTATATTTGCTTATATTATATATTGTATTATAGGGTGTATATTGTCTATCATGGATCGATCTGGTGTTAATTAATGGGATGTATAAAATATCTGTTTGTAATAGTTCATATGAGAGTTGAATCAGTATGTTTCACTTTTTATTCACTCATTAATTTTTTTAACATGAGGTCCCCTTATGTTATCTACTAAAGCCTATTGAAGTCTATGCCATGACTCTACCTGTGATCAAAGAACAAAACCTTAAGAGCTGATTCAAAAGTGTTCACTTTTGGCTATAGATGAACTGGCAGATGTATTCAGCAATGCTTTGGAGACACTCCAACTCCAAAAATGTGTCGATTTCCATCAGTTTCAGGCATGAAGTAATATGGACCAGTGCTGCTGCAAGATAGTGCGAGTAAAATAGGTAGTATCTTCACTTCACACTAAGCTCTTTCCACATGATATTGACATAGTGTGTTTACAGTGGATAAGATAAGATAACTAGAATAAAACATTCAGTACAGGGAAGAGTTTTAAAAAGGCCACAGTCAACACTGCAGAGGCCACTGAAAGCGTTCCTCTACGTACGCTGTCAAACCTTCATGTGACCCAACACAATCAAACAAAGTGATTGAAGGGAAATATCACAATCAGAATCACAATGCCTTTTTTTTGAGTAGCAAGCCTCACGGTCACTTGTTACAAGATTAAAGATTCAAGATTTAATTTGCCATATGCAACAAGCACAATGGAATGCTTACTCCCCATTCCCTCCCGCAGTATGAATTCCCTAAAACACTATACTATAAAAATACTATACACAATAAAAATGACAATAATAAGAACAATACAGTGACTGATGGATGCTATGTACAGTACATGTGTTGAATTGTGCAAAAAACATTTAAAAGCATTTTAAAGTGCCAGTAGTGCAGCAGCATCATGAACACAGTGCAGTACAGTAGCTGTAATGAGCCAAGAAAGTCCATAGTATGATTGAAAGTATGATAGTGTAATGTAATGTAATATAGATGCCAATGTTATGATATTGGCAGTACTCCTAGCAGTTCAGTAGGCGCACTGCTTGTGGATAAAAACTGTCCTTAAACCCAGTAGTCCATTTACGGATGCTGCGGAAATGGTGACTGGACCATAGGGGGGAGAAGAGCTGGTGCCAAGGGTGCTTGCAATCCTGAACTAAATTACAAATTAGGTTAAAAAACAGGTTACACACTCAGGTTTAAACAGTCAAGCAAGGCAGAACCCATGCACACAGCACTGATCACCTCATATGACGTCAATTCTATCCCATGATGGATGACCACTGTAATCACTGCTCCAAACCTATCGGTAATAGCAAAGTTATGTATAGTCCCTTCTGCATATTAATCATTGTGTGTTTTTTGGAAATGTCGCTTTACAGTGTCTTGGCTTGCCAGACACAAACACCCAGACGAAATACAATCTATTCACACAGTGTGTGAACTGCACTGGGGTCTGAGTCGGACGGCTCTGCTGGAAAACTGTCACTCGTTTGTAGGTGCATGCGCGTGAGTGTGTGTGTGTGTGTGTGTGTGTGTGTGTGTGTGTGTGTGTGTGTGTGTGTGTGTGTGTGTGTGTGTGTGTGTGTGTGTGTTGGACAAGGGACGAGACGTGATGTAGTCGGAGCTGGAGACACCGGTTCTCGAGGAGGAGGGATCTCATAAGGTTCTCAGGACGTCGGTCTTCGGCGGAAGGTTCTCAGTAAGGTTCTCAATGATCAAACCCCGACGTCGGTCTTCGGCCGCCTTAAGAAGGGTAGATCCCAGGTGTTCATTAGCCTCAGCCGGCCCCATTATGATGGCCTGATAACACCTGGGATTGATTAGAGCACGGGGGCACAACAATATCACTACACCAGTTTACTGTGATGGGATGGGACCATATCACTACACCAGTGGTCTGTGATGGGATGGGACCATATCACTACACCAGTGGTCTGTGATGGGATGGGACCATATCACTACACCAGTGGTCTGTGATGGGATGGATGGGACCATATCACCGCACCAGTGTGCTGTGATGGGATGGGACCATATCACTACACCAGTGAACCAGGTGGAGCTTGAGCGCGTGCGATAGTACCCGAAAGATGGTGAACTATGCCTGGGCAGGGCGAAGCCAGAGGAAACTCTAGTGGAGGCCCGTAGCGGTCCTGATGTGCAAATCGGTCGTCCGACCTGGGCATAGGGGCGAAAGACTAATCGAACCATCTAGTAGCTGGTTCCCTCCCAAGTTTCCCTCAGGATAGCTGGTGCTCATACTCGCAGTTTTATCTGGTAAAGCTATTCTCAAACTTCATTGGATGGGACCATATCACCGCACCGTACTGTGATGGGAAATGGCAAACCACCTTTCTGGTTTCCCATTTCCCCATATGTTGTGTGCCTTTGTTGTTTTATTCTTCTGTGGGAAGATAAATGCTGTTAGGGAAAGATGAAAACCCATCAAACTGATTGAGAGCCTCTGAATCAAGTGTTGTCCTCCCCCCTCTTCTATGGTGTGGTGAGATATGAGATATGAGTATGGATCTGCACACCACATGGTACACATATGCTCTGTTATGCTTGGATCTGTGACGGAAAAGCCTCCTACCTTTCTGTGGTACATTCTCTTCTAAGTTTATGGGCTCATGATATCAACGTGAGGATGAGAGACACACAGTGAACTCAAAGCCTGATTCGATAGCCATGTTGGTGTACAGAGGTTGGTCGGTTCAGGATCCCGGTTGTTTTATAGACTCGCAGTGGAACATTAAATGTGTAAAATGGAAAAAGTGACGTTTCATATTTTGTAGTTATTATGTTAGGCTGCAGACTATGTAATAGTAGGAAAGAAAAAATGGTTTAGCGTTTGTCTCAAAGTCAACTCATTGTTAATGTGTATAATAACAAACATAATGTGAAGATCTGAGAGCTAGATCACATGGGATGTAAAGTCCCTTTTGTTTCAGATGACAACATCAGGACCATGTGGATTCTCACAATGTTCTTGAAGGAGAAATCCTCCAGGAAATCCTTGTCACTTTTGGGGGTTCGCCAGACAAATGACCAGTTGTTGTCTTTCTCAAAGCTGTCATTGCAGTCTAATGCATTGCCCGTCGTATATTGGGCTCCTATGACACGTGCTTCACTTCTGGAGGTCATTCACATTTTCTCTTGTTCCTAGACATAAATGTTTGACAACCTATATTTACAACCTTTCATACCCAATAACAATATTAACATAGGAAAACAAAACACACATGTGCTGATATTTACACATTTGGCATGACCATTGGATCCAGGGGGAGCCTGGCAGATTATGGGATGCGATATTTCTTAATTGTACAGCGTTGTGATATTCTGGGCCACCCCTATGAGTCCCCTATCCATGGATTTTAACTACAGACACGGGGTGTCTTTCATCCATAGTAAGCAAAACTATTTTTATTTTTAAAGTAAAAGTTCATTCTTGCTTTACTGTTATTTCTTCACCACAAGGAGCCAACAAGCAGAATGAAATATGCAAATAACTGTTGTTTTTTTCATGTTCATGTGCACGCCAAACATCCGCCAAAACTGAGCTCTTGAGATAGCAGTAACATCTAAAAGAAAACTTGATTAGCTTATACATTTCTCAAACAGGTCTAAGATGTATCTATTATTTATTCTCCTAAGGATTACCAGTCTGCAGTCATCTCTAAATAAAAGCAGATATATTTCTGATAAGACAAAGAAGAGAGGGTTGTAAGCAGAACAATTTTCCTCTGGTATAGCTCACATTTCTCCACACAATCTCCTTATGCTGCTTTAAATGTCCACATACTAACATCCCCATCCACCTCTCCACCCACCACCAAGCGTCACCAAGCTTCATCAAGAGCACTTTCCTTCCTCCCCTACTTTTACAACCACTAGTACATAGTATAGCATATAGTGTTAACTTGTAGGAAAAAATGGGAGGAGGGAATGGAGAGTAAGCGTTCCATTGTACATGATTGTTGCATATCGGCAAATACAAATCTCGAATCTTGAATCTTGAACCCAGAATCCAAACCTTCACAGCTGTCTGTCGGCCAAATGGATTCACAGCACCAACAACCGGGTAACTGTGCTGTGCTGTCCAGACAAATGATCTCTCGTCACAAAGCTGAGAAGGAAAACACAACAACAACAACAACAAACAACAACAACAACAACAACAACAACAACAACAACAACAACAACAACTACAACAACAACAACTACAACAACAACAACTACATCTCCACATCTACATCTAGATCTTTCTCCCTTTTCACCTCCTGTAGATGCGCTCTGTGCAGCGTGTCCCGCGACTCCACCACCCAGAGAATAACTCCAGCTGTGTCACACCTCAGTCTGGGTTACCGCCAGCAGGCCGGGGCTCAGACCGGGGCTCAGGCCGGGGCTCAGACCGGGGCTCTTTTTCTCCGGCTTTTTTTCCCTTCTGTTCCAACCGCTTGTCAGGGATCCAGACTCAACCCTCGCTATAATGATAGTTATATAGTAAGATAACATGCTGCCATTGTTTTAGTACACTACTATATAGTAGTTATATAGTATACAATATACAATAGTACAGTATACAATAGTCTAGTATACAATAGACGAATATTTTGAACTGTAACCTAAAACAATAAAAATAAAAATAAATTTCACACAATGCAGGAATATAGTATATATATAGTAACATGAGGTTATTATGTTTCTGATCATGTTTATGTTTATGAAACAACACTGATTGTATTATGCTGCTGATTTTCTCCCAACAAAAGGGCACACCCATAATGCCTGATAACATTGCATTGTGCATACATCTGACATCAGCTAATTCACTGCAATGATCAATGGATGCACAAATTCAGTGATGGATGCTAATCAACGGTCACGCGTCATTCTAATCATACAGTTATATGTTGAGATGTCCATTTGAGTCACAATTACCGTGACAATAAAATGAATAGTTTGGTGTGAGCATTGAATGGTAAAGAAAGTCAGACATATTTGTTTAAGTATCACAGATTGTACACAAGCGTCATATATTAAAAATGCCTCTTTATTATGTTCATTATGTTCTTCATGCTGTTCTTACACAGTTTGTGCTTTTGTTATTGTATTTCAACGTCGTGAAAGACATTCTCTCTCTCTAATCTGTATTCTTTAAGTGTACAATCTACAATATATATAATTAATTTAATGTAAATAATTTAACTTTATGGCTGAGCAATATGGCAAATAAAAAAACAATATATAACAATATATTTCAAATAATATTCTCATGTGATATTATAGATGTGTCTGTATGCACGCATGTGTGTGTGTGAATGGGCTCTTTAGCTGGGCTCACACGTTTGGGGTTTAAGATGATGCATGTTACATATAAACAGTAGGAATCTTGTTGACAGCACATACATTGCAGTAAATATGTAATTGTGTATTGGAGGTTCTTGTGGTTGACTCCATGTACTGTTTGTGCTGCAGTCTACATGGAAAGCACTTAACTGGGGGAAATAACTCAAACTGCCTCCTGAAGGCTATACGTCAGGGTCAGCGGCTCTGAAGCTAATAAAGTTCTGCTTTTTGAATCTAAATTGTGTTTTTTTTCTCTTTGCCCGTGGCAGACATGCACATGGTAGCCTCTTAAACTCTGCCGATGATACGTGCGAGAGAGGGTCTGAGAGAAGGTCTCTGCTGTCTGTGGGTTTTGTGGCTGTCAAAGGTTGCCAAAAGGAAATTGGGTTCCTAAGATAATGTTCAAAATATATGTTCGTATTAATCCCAGCAACATTATTTGGTCAACATAATAAATCTACTTGAATTCACGATGACTCTCTCGAAGATAATGATAATGTGACTGAAATCGTATGTGCTTGCTCTATGATAATCATTATTTTTGAAAAGACATGGAAAGACATTTTATTTAGTAAAATATTTTGCAAATCAAATCATGGTGATTCAACATTACAATGCAATTATCAGTCAAACCACGAAAAATGTCTAGCAATTTTTATTTTTCCATCTCATCATTACCACTTGACTGTCTCCATATGCATGGCGGGTTCTCCAAAGCTACTCTTTAAATGCTGGAAACTTCCCAAAATGACCAAAATGTTACCATCAAAAGAAGAGGAGATTCTCCTGGGGAAGTACGCCAGGCAAGCGTCTTAAAACCCTTCTAACTCAACACCACCATTGTCCTCAAGGTTCCATATACATTTGGCTTCAATTCCACCAAAGAGTGTGTATGCGCGCGCATGTGTGTGTGTGTGTGTGTGTGTGTGTGTGTGTGTGTGTGTGTGTGTGTGGGCGCCCCACGCGGGCGCGTGCATGTCTGTGTGCGTGTTCAAAGAAATATTTCATTTGAAGGAGATCTGTTCACGGTGTGGTCACGTTGTCATGGAAAGCTTGAGGCAGACAGCAATGACCAATCTGGAAGATCCAATATCCCGGGATTTATGGACCGGGTCACGGCGTGCAGGGTCACAGTGATTGCTGACTGAGTACCAGTCCGGTCCTGGAAGAAAGCCACTGTGGTCTCTGGGGGTTGTGCTGATTTTTTTTCCCCCCTGTGTGTAACCCCACACCCAGTAGTAGCCGGGGCTGGGGGATTGGATCGGGGGGAAATCAGGCCCAAGGAAGAAGTCACGAGTAGTAGACGGTAATCCTTCTGTCAAACAAGTGAGAGGAGATAAGTACATGCAGAGAGGAGCCGCTACCGTAGGACCGGAAAACGAGAGAGAAACCTCCCCTTTGCTGGGCCTTTGGTTTGGTTCGCCAAGTTTGAAAATGTACAAGACCATTTAGTTGTGTGTGAAGTGTTTGTGAAATGGTTTTGCATCAAAGCATACAGATGTGCGTGTGTTACTTATAATCCTGTGTTTACGCAGCATGTGATCGTGTGACCAACGTCTGCACTGAAAGTGTTTCATCAAACTGGTACCATTCACCCCTTAGCGCGGAACAAGGAAAGGCAGACGAGCTCAAGACCAACTCAAGGCAGTAAAGTACATTTGAGACAAAACAAGAAGCAGTAACTGTGTTGTGGTCGGTATTTTTTCATTTAGAGAACGCAGCTTCAAAGAGCTTTGGTGTGTTTTACTGTTGTCTTTCATTTGATGAAGTGCATTGGGACTTCATTTCACCGAGTTCAACGGACTCCATGTATTGTATCTGTTCCTCCTTTTTTTCCTGCTTTTCATGAAGTGGCATTTTATTTGGTGGAATTTCCTGGAATTAAGTCAAGATGGCTACGCTGCAACAAATCAACTCTAAAGCCGAAATAGATGCTGGAAATGTCCATGTTTAGCAGCTCATACTTGGCTCTGACTTGGAGTCGTCTTTTGTTCTGTATTTATGTGGTGGCCGTGACACGTGAATATTAAATATGGGTCCCAGGTGAAAGGGAACATGCTTTCATGAGAGTGGTTGTGGATCAAGGCAAGTGAGAAATAGAAACTCGTGGAGTACTGGTTTGGACTCCCGTGTCATGGGGAGATCCAAGTGAGATGCTGTGCTTTGGAATGGATTGATATGGGGTGGTTTGCTCTCTAACCCAATGCTCTCTGCTGTCTAACCTTCAGCTGCTGCTGTGTGTTGAGATGCTGCAGACACCGGCTGCGTTGTTGGCAATGTCTGTAATAATATGTGATATTATTATCATCCCCTGTACCTAAACAATTACACTTGCTCCATACTGTATGTATTTTACAGCCAAGAAATAGATGGGAAAATTAAGAGAAAGTTAATTCTGATTTAAATTCACATTTTATTCTGAGAGTGAAGAAATCCATTTCATAGTTAAATAAAGATAATATGTCATATCATCATCTGCTTGCTCTACCATCATCCCCATATTCATAAATATGCAAATCAAATCAGTAATTGTAGGCAACTGAAATATCTGAAGTGGATACTGCTGATTGCCACCAGGCTTCATACACAATACAGACTCTCACAGTTACACATTCATGTGGGAGTGTGTCATCTTACTGCCATGATACATCCATCAGGTATCATTACATTCACTAGGACTTCCAGTCTGTGCAAGATCAGTTCAAAAAAGATCAAACCAAAGACCATATTCCAACCAATTCAATACTTGACTACAGACCCATTCCAAACACACACACACATACACACACACACACACACACACACACACACACACACACACACACACACACCACACACACACACACACACACACACACACACACACACACACACACACACACACACACACACACACACACACACACACACACACACAGATACCAACAAATTTGATCTA
This sequence comes from Muraenolepis orangiensis, assembly GCA_027704905.1. NCBI lineage: Eukaryota > Metazoa > Chordata > Actinopteri > Gadiformes > Muraenolepididae > Muraenolepis > Muraenolepis orangiensis. Next base: position 27,077,174 of record CM051010.1, read on the forward strand.
ACAACGCTATGACGCAAATGGAAGTAATTCCCAGTCCCACTAATTATACATGACATTATTCCCTGGGAAGAGACCATCTTTAAACAACCTTTCCATTCCTGGAGCACACGAGCCAGCCCACAGCTGAGCTCTTTCAGCTGGCAGCACCATTAGCCCACAGGGAGGGTTTGACACCACGGCCGCCAAACATCATTACCCATATCACTGACACTCACTGAGGGTGTTGTGTGATTTGCTAATAGCGAACATAAACAGGGGAAACAAGCAGACACATTCATTGTAGACTCACGTTATGCAATTGTCTCGGTGCGTGCGGTTGTTTGTGTCAATGTGTGCATGGGGCTGGCATACCCTAATACTGTGTCTTGGTCACAGCCATCCATCACTTCAAAACAATGATAGACCCGAGACTAGTCTATACCGATAGTAAGGTTTACACTGTAAACAGTACCGGATGGTTTCGCTGTTAACTGCTGCATTTATTTCAAATACGACATCATACATATAATGCATATGAAAGACGAAGAATAGAGAATTACAGCACTTTCTGTTTTGTCAACCATCAGCCAGCTGTAGCTGGATACACATCTGAGAAACTCAGTATGTGTGTGTGTGTGTGTGTGTGTGTGTGTGTGTGTGTGTGTGTGGTGTGTGTGTGTGTGTGTGTGTGTGTGTGTGTGTGTGTGTGTGTGTGTGTGTGTGCGCTCGATACACAGTACCTGCACCTGTTGCAAACCATAGGGAACCACCAGAGTGTTCACGGTGGAATGCAGCAAACCGCTGCACCAGAGCTGCCCACGACTCCTCATCTAGAAGTGGATTCAAGACAGAATCGGGGAGACTGGAGCCAACATGAAACATGAACTCTGTGGGGTAAACCATTTCTCAGAAGCAGGGCGTGTGATGCTTGGCTTGGACAACGTTTTCCATTCCAATATCTGAAAAGAAAATGTAGAAACATGAATTACTCCACTGCTACTTCTGTTTTCTACTACTACTGTACTACTGTGTGTGTGTGTGTGTGTGTGTGTGTGTGTGTGTGTGTGTGTGTGTGTGTGTGTGTGTGTGTGTGTGTGTGTGTGTGTGTGTGCTTGCATGTGTGTGTGTGTGTGTGAGCTCTTGGTTGACCAAGAGCGTGTTTGTATTCACTTCTTCTAAGTTTGCTCGGGTGATTTCATCCATGCATGTGGGTTGTAACAGGAGAGCCTCTATAATGTGATAAAGAGGAGTCATGCACTGGGGCCTCCGTTACATAGACGTGTGTCAGGAGGTCGCTGCACTTATGTGTCAAAGTGTGAAGATGTGTTCCAGATGGCTGCCTAGTTGGGTGGGGTGGGGTGGGGTGGGGGGGGGGGCTGGGGCTGGTTGTCTACACAGACCAGTAGCCCCCAACGGAGAAGCTTCTCTCTGTCACTGATGAGCCCAGTGATGATGAGGATGATGATGATGATGATGATGATGATGATGATGATGATGATGGTGATGATGATGGTGATGATGATGGTGATGGTGATGATGGTGATGATGATGATGATGATGATGATGGTGATGATGATGGTGATGATGATGGTGATGGTGATGATGATGATGATGATGATGATGGTGATGATGATGGTGATGATGATGGTGATGGTGATGATGATGATGATGATGATGATGATGATGACCCTCTACATATATTTTTGTAGAGGGTAACAGGTGGACTTTTATCCGTTGATCATGTCACTTGTGTCACGCACGCACACACACACACACACACACACACACACACACACACACACACACACACACACAAAACACACACACACACACACACACACACACACACACACACACACACACACAACACACACACAACACGCGCACACACACACACACACACACACAGACACACAAATACACACACACACAAACACGCACACACACACACACACACACACACACACACACACAGCGGATCCGTTGCTGAGATAATTAGAGCTGTAACCTAACCACACCTCTGTCTGATTAGTGACATAAACAATCTTCAGGTGTGTCATGCCTTACTTCTTTCTGTTGGGGGCGCTGTTTCACCAGCCAGTGGAAGGATGCCCTGGTGTACTGTATACCTTACAGGCCCTCATAAGGAGGAGGCTGTGAGGATGTCTGCCAGCTCCTCCCACTGCGTCCATTTGATGGTCACATCCTGTTCTTTGTAGTGCCACGCTAGCACGCTAGGGCCAGGCCCACACACATACACACACACACACACACACACACACACACACACACACACAAACACACAAACACATGCTCAAATACACGCACACACACATACACAAGCACACACAAACACATTCTCAATACACACACACACACATACACAAGCACACACACACACACACACACACCCATGCTAAAATATGGAGAACATGTTAAAACCATGCAGTCATGCAGGAATGAAGACCACAGCACCGCTACCCAGCGTAACCACTCTCCATATTCAATAATGAAAAAAGCACCTCATGAAGTCATGGGAGAAGGAGCTGCTTCAGTTTCACCGTGGCGTGGAAGCAGTCAAAACCACCCGTGTGTCTCTCTCACACACATGGCTTGCATTGGGCCTGGCACCATGCATGTTAACCACAGCCACAACACGGGAGAACCGAGGACCACAGTGATAAGATTTGCCAATGGTTAGGAGGGGAATGAGATTCGAACGTGAAACAAGAGACAAAAGAGTACTGAAGACCATGTGTTCTCAGAGTGTGAAGACTCTGAAGTGTGAAGACTCTGAAAATCACACTTCTTCGTTTGTTGGCACCGAGATGAGGTGAAGGCGACCGCTTGGTGGGGCCGGCTGTTTTACCATAGAAATATGTCAATAAAGGTTTAGAATGATTTGAATTGTTGAGCTTTGAGGTGTTTAAAGCCTGAAAGTTCAGGCTTTAATATCCACTCACTACCAGTTAGGACGTGTGAGGCTTTGATATCCACTCATTACTGGTTAGGACGTGTGAGGCTTTGATATCCACTCACTACCGGTTAGGACGTGTGAGGCTTTAATATCCACTCACTACCGGTTAGGATGTGTGAGGCTTTCATATCCACTCACTACCGGTTAGGACGTGTGAGGCTTTCATATCCACTCACTACTGGTTAGGACGTGTGAGGCTTTGATATCCACTCACTACAAGTCAGGACGTGTGAGGCTTTGATATCCACTCACTACCGGTTAGGATGTGTGAGGCTTTCATATCCACTCACTACCGGTTAGGACGTGTGAGGCTTTCATATCCACTCACTACCGGTTAGGACGTGTGAGGCTCCAAGCATTTAGACTGGAAGAAGACACAGCAGTGACTTACTTCTCTGCCCAAACAGGAAGCAGGAAGAACTTCCTGGCATTTTATTAATCAAGTTAAAGACACATTAGTCAACAGGACGACTTTGATTTAATTAGGTTTGATTTAATCAAACCTAGAATAAGATGAAGACCATTCAAAATATCATTACAATATTACAAGATCTTGAATCTTGAATCTTGAATCTTGTAAATATACAATGACAACAAAGTAAATTATATAAACACAGTTCCAAACTGCCGTTTGGAACAAACATTCTTTGTAAAAGGATATGGGCATTCTTTCCAAATTACTCACAGAGCTGTTTATCAACACTGAAACATTTCCACCAGCACTCCTGTGTGCTGTCTACTGCCAAGCCATGTTGAAGGAAACGGTGATTAGACCGGGGTCCAGTAGAACCACAGCAGTATAGAGTGTCCTGTATCAGTGATTAGACCGGGGTCCAGTAGAACCACAGCAGTATAGAGTGTCCTGTATCAGTGATTAGACCGGGGTCCAGTAGAACCACAGCAGTATAGAGTGTCCTGTATCAGTGATTAGACCGGGGTCCAGTAGAACCACAGCAGTATAGAGTGTCCTGTATCAGTGATTAGACCGGGGTCCAGTAGAACCACAGCAGTATAGAGTGTCCTGTATCAGTGATTAGACCGGGGTCCAATAGAACCACAGCAGTATAGAGTGTCCTGTATCAGTGATTAGACCGGGGTCCAGTAGAACCACAGCAGTATAGAGTGTCCCGTATCAACGATTTGACAGGGCTCATTAGAACCACAACCATTTATAAAAAAAAAAGCAACTAAGCTTAACAAAATAAACAGGGTAAGAAATGTCTATATACAACTGTATCTATATACACATATTGCAGTGGCCCTACATATACAGTAGTGCAATTAGAAAAGTATATCCATGCAAAGGTGCAGTGTGATGCACCATGTTACCGGTGTAGTGACTGTAGCAGTGACTGTAACTTGTTGGAGCTGGTCTGCACATATCTTCAGCACCCTTCTTGTGAACCCCATCAGAGCCAGCACCCTTCCTGTGAACCCCATCAGAGCCAGCACCCTTCCTGTGAACCCCATCAGAGCCAGCAGCCTTCCTGGGGGTTCACCGCTCTGAGCACACGCCTCACGTCACGCTCCTTCACGGCGAGGATGTGGCTGTTGGAGGTGATGGGTCTGATGCGGTTGCTTCCACCTCAAAGCGAGCAAAGAAGCGATTATGTTCCTCTGCCAGCGAGGCGTCACCGTTGGCAGTGATGCTGGTTGATGGTCTTAGTAGTAGTCCCGATGCTATTCTTATGACCATGGAGGTAGTTATCTGTGATTTGGGCTACAGAAGCCACGGCATCAAAGGATTTCCTGTCATTTCCAAGGGTGGATGGGCATTTATATTTTTCTGTCTTCTTTCTTTCCCCTGGCTGGTAACCGTGCTGTAGTCAGAAGCTCTGAGGTCTTAGTTCTTCTGTTTATCTTAAACATATTAACGATGCTGGAATGCTACACTCATTCCTTCACTGTCATTTAGGGCACTGGGGACTTACTCAGCTTATACACCTACACACATTGGAGATGTTCCACTGCCATTATTATGTTTTACCCCTTTCTGTTTGTCTGTTTGTCCGTCTGTCTGTCTGTATGTCTGTCTGTCTGTCTGTCTGTCTGTTTGTTTGTTTGTTTGTTTGTTTGTTTGTCTGTTGGTCTGTTGGTCTGTCTGTCTGTCTGTCTGTCTGTATGTATGTCTGTCTATCTGTCTGTCTGTTTGTTTGTTTGTTTGTCTGTTGGTCTGTTGGTCTGTCTGTCTGTCTGTCTGTCTGTCTGTCTGTCTGTCTGTCTGTCTGTTTGTCTGTTTGTCTGTTTGTTTGTTTGTTTGTTTTAACTCACAAAGTTATGTACATAATTGGAAAAAACTAGGTGGTTATATTACTGATGGGTTAAGGAACAGTTGATTCGATTTTGGCACAGATTACATATTAGACAACATATTTGATACCTTGGTACTGATGCCAAATATGTTTCGTACTGTTTACCAGTACTGATGTGAATGTGACGTGAATGCTGATACTGCTGAAACCCACAACAAGTTGGTTGGTTTTCTCTCTCTCATACGAAACAGTTCCTTCAACTTTAGCAGCTTGGACAGACCTGACTGTGCTATTACTGCCGCTAAAAGCACTAAGCATCGCAGTGTGTGCACTTATTGACCAAAATGGATTGGTCGAATTGACCAAAATGGATTCTGAATCGAACCGCGGAGTGGGAGAATGTGAGGGTATATTGGAAGTAGCAGGAGGCTGAAGGAACATGCTTTAGCCATTTACCTCGCATAGCAGGTTGCTGTGACTACCGAAACTATGGAGGCCAAATATCTGTCTTCACCTCCGAGAGGAGACTGATGAAGACCGACAGCAAGAGAAGGACCAAGTACACAGGAGAAAAATAGGGGCCCAAACCAACTAGAAACAGTGCACATGTGTGTTGTGGCAAAGTTGGGAAAGAAAAATAAATTTGTAAGCAATGCTGCATACTCTTGAGACATTAGCATTCAGCAACTAGCAACAATGCTATTTCCACTATAATTCAAGTAGTATGTTTTAATATGAAAGCATTAGCACTGCTGCATAGCACAATGAGCACACTAAATTATGTTACGTGAAAATCTGTCTTTATTGGTCATTTTCAGATATATAGTCTTCGAGGAAATGTTATCTTCAGTTTTTAAGCCATAAATTAATTTATGCATAACTATACAACAACAACAAAAACAGTAAATAAACACGTTTCATTTGTTTTGAGGGAATAGAACGTGACCTGGATACAAAGCGGTTGTATTTCCAAGTCAAGGATCTGTTGATCTGATCTAGACTGTGTTCTCAACACTGAAGACTCATGACATCAAAGGTTCAACAATTCTTTAATAGCACCTTAGTTCTTGGGACCTTGGGTCCTAGGTGTGAAGTTAGGATGCAAGGTGAAGAGGAGGTCCAGGAGACAAGGAGGAGAGGTGTGAAGTTAGGATGCAAGGAAAGGAGGAGGAGGTCCAGGAGACAAAGAGGAGACGGTGTGAAGTTAGGATGCAAGGAGAGGATGAGGTCCAGGAGACGAGGAGAAGAGGGTGTGAAGTAAGGATGTTAGGAGAGGAGGAGGAGGTCCAGGATACAAGGAGGAGAGGGTGTGAAGTTAGGATGCAGGAGTCGGAGGAGGTCCAGGAGACAAGGAGGAGAGGGTGTGAAGTTAGGATGCAGGGGAGGAGGCCCAGGAGATGAGGAGGAGAGGAGATCAGAGCTCTAGAGTTAAACCATCTCTTACAGACTTCTCCTCCTTGGAGCCAAACTAATTACTTTGAATCATCTGGGATTGACATCGATGGTATTCAGGCATCTCACCAAGTGTTTTAAATAAAGACCAGCTGTAAATATACGCTGGTGCTCATATTAAAGGACTCTGACACACACTCACACAAGAGCACAGATGAAAGTACAGGAATCAAGCGCAACCTTTGCCAATATTTCCGTTGCGCAAAAATGCTAACAAAATACGCAGCTCTCGGGTATCCAGTTGACTCGATACCCGCAGATTCATGCGTCTTCTATGCGTTCTGCAGAATTGCAGAATAAAGTCTCTGTGTATTTGATATGGGGTTTGTCTACAATCACATTTACAAATTTGTAAAAGTTACTGTTACTATTTATCTGGAACAATGCCAATTCTGATGGAAACCGATTATCTCTAACCCTAACCCATATTTTACAACTTTGAATCGTATTGTTGTCAACTAAATATAATACACCACACAGAGCATCTGCATGCCCTGAACTACGAGACTCAGTTAATATCTCCCACGCTAGGTAAGTGATCCTCCTCTAACTCGTTTCAGAGCAGGGATAATGGGTGGTTTCATCGGTCGTCTCCACTGTGAACCTCTCTCTGGGGTCTGGGTAACTCCATTGGATGAGCACAGTGAACCTCACTCCGGGGTCAGGGTAACTCGATGAGCTCTTGCTCTTCTAGTTACTCTTGCGCTTCTTGCAACTGGGGCTGAAAAAGGACACGGATGTGGGGCTGGTCGGACCGCGCTGGGCTGGCAGTCACATGGTGAAGGCCAAGACATCCACTGCCACCACCACGGTTGCCACGGCTACCACCACGCTGACCCCCCCTGATCGGCTGCACTTAGCGGCCCGCCGCGGGTCTGCTTGGTATTCCTGAGAAAGCCACAGCATTCCTTAAAAATGCCGACGTCTGTGTAGCATAAACAGATGAGATGAGCCGCTGCTAAACTTGTCTTAAAGAATGTATTGTTCTCTATTTATAAAGCTGTTTCCACATTCGTGATGCTTAAATGTACCACACGCCTAAGTGATTCTGATTATAAAATGATGGATTAGCTATTCAAGGCCACATTTGGAATTTGAATAATATCTGAGAGAATAGATTTTTGCTCTTTGCTCTTTGTGGTATACCAGCAGTACTTATTTTACAGGCATTCAGAAATATTTCTCGGTGTGTGTGTGTGTGTGTGTGTGTGTGTGTGTGTGTGTGTGTGTGTGTGTGTGTGTGTGTGTGTGTGTGTGTGTGTGTGTGTGGTTGTGTGTGTGTGTGTGTGTGTGTGTGTGTGTGTGTGTGTGTGTGTGTGTGTGTGTGTGTGTGTGTGCGTGTTTTCGGGGGATAAATGACTGAAGAATGTGCGATGGGATGAGCTGTGATGTAAAAACCACTGTCCCAAACTTACCACGGTAGACATTTGATTCTCAACACACAAATCACCTGAGGAGCTGAAGAAAAGCTGAAACACTCCATACATCGAAAGCACTTCATAAATCAAGTCCCATTCAACACCAGCCTCGCCTTTATCCCTGCCAACAATGCCGTTCCACAACCTGAACAAAGTGTTATTATTTTATGCCTTGCTCCATCTGCAGGGGGCACGGTTTAAAGCATGAATTTGTCTCGTTAATTCAAAGCATTGTCATTGGCTCAATATAGAAATTGCGTGATAAACAATATTATATAGGCTGATTAACTTTGGGTTGTGTTCCTCCCTGCTGATATGTGATCAGCCAACTAGCACTTGCATACATGTGCTTTTTTAGAAATGGGTGCCTTGGGTGGTCCGTCAGTACGTACTACCTATCGTGCTATGTGATGTGAACGTGTGTGTGTGTTTATGTGTGCATCTGTGTGCTTATCTGGGATGGCAAAGAGATGGAGCGAAAGAGAAAGTAAACGCCTTCTCTTCTAGGACTTCTTTTAGTGCTGGTGAGGAGGTTAGAGACTAACGCATTAGTCCAGACGGCAGCATAATTCTCGTGCAAAACGATCAATCGTGCCTTTAATCCCTTTAATTCAATCACAATTAATGATGCTGTCATGAGCCTCGGCTCCTAATGGAGAAAGGAAAGGCCGGTAATATTAATGGCGATGTCACTGATACTTGCTCGATGAACACAGGCTTCCACTTGCATCTGTGCTTAACGTATCCATCACTGTAGCCCCCTTTCTCTTGGTAGCGCCGTTAAATCCAAAGGGAAATGTGTGTTACTTTGTGCCGGATGCTGACCAAGCAGGAAATCTATCGGTCTCCTTAATGGTGCTGGATTGTCACTTCTTGCGGCTCCGCCTGCCATGCAAAAGAGATTGGGCCCTTGGAGCGGGAAGCCGTTGTGTGACAGACAGATAATGTACACTAGGAGGCTAACGGAACTACAATGGATTGCAGTGAGGGGGAATAGCACGGCAAGGCTTACTTTATATGAACGGCCGACGCACGGCCGGGTATACAGCCGCAGTCCATTTCTTTTTATATTGCCGGTAGCTACTTTACACTACCTGGACAGACACCAGCAGAAGTTTAACCGCTCAGGTGTAAGCTGATTTGCAATGCGGGTTTTCTCATTTGTTTTCTCCCCGTTGACATGTCCTGTATCTCTGGTCCGGTCCCTGGCCTACGCATCACACTCATCTTGCTTACCATACAAAAGTGATTTTGCCCCACAGACGTAGGCCTGGGAGTGTGATTATGTAAGAGCTATGAGATCTTTTTCTCTCTGTAATTTCTCTTCTATGATGGGGGGGGGGGGGGTAAAAGAGTTTCAGGGAGGTCTCACTGCTCTGTCACTTACATTAGGCTGGCGACCCATGCTCACAATCGGTTCCCCTTTAATTCAGTCTCTCTCTCTCTCTCGCTCTCTCTCTCTCTCTCTCTCTCTCTCTCTCTCTCTCTCTCTCTCTCTCTCTTTCTCTGTCTCTTTATAAAAAAACAAAAACATATTGTGTATATATACACATAACTTCAATGCAATATCTTATATGCAATATCTTTTGAAGTTCAAAATATAATTTCTGTGTGTGTGTGTGTGTGTGTGTGTGTGTGTGTGTGTGTGTGTGTGTGTGTGTGTGTATGTGTGTGTGTGTGTGTGTGTGTGTGTGTGTGTGTGTGTGTGTGTGTGTGTGTGTGTGTGTGTGTGTGTGTGTGTGTGTGCGCTATGGGTATTCCATTATATACCCATTACAAATAGATTGGTAATGACATTATACAAAGTATGGGTACATTTCTGTGATTGTGCTAAAGAATTCCAGAAATTAATTCCATCATCGTTTCATTATTCTGTCTCAAGTAGTTGCATTGGCGTAATAAGAATGGGCCATGCTCTGCCTTTCTTTTTTTATTTCTTTAAGTTCCCTTCATATTTGGTAGAAGCATGGCATGGAATAGAATAGAATATAATAGATTATAATAGTATTGTGTTACAAGGCTGCCCTCGCGAGCCCTCTACTGGTGATTTGAGGTACATCTGTACGTCTTTCGTCATCGCACAAGTACAACACAATTGTCGCGCAATCTTCAAAGACACTTATACAAACAATACAAAATATAAATTATGTAAAAATTAAAACGAAAGTAAACTAAATTAACTAGTTAGAAAATTGCCATACATGACCTATTATATATATATATATATATATATATATAATATATAATACCTGATATCATCATACACGAGGATAGTCTGAAAGATCTGAGGTTCCCTGTTCACACTACAATATGTTTACACCAAGAACCTCCATTTTTAATTAATGTTTCATTGAATATGCGTTCATATTGATTTGTTTTCTAAATGCCAAGCCCATAAGTCGTCTTATGGAGCTGTGCACTAACAGCAGTATGACACTATACAAATGTGATTAGCATTACATTATAGTAAGTACATTGTAACCTCTCTTGTATTTTAGTAACCACAAACAACGGATCTACAGTCGATAAAAAGGTAAAGTAGTAGAAGGTCTCTGGACTCAGCATCTCTTTATTCAGTCTACAGTCGATAAAAAGGTAAAGTAGTAGAAGGTCTCTGGACTCAGCATCTCTTTATTCAGTCTACAGTCGATAAAAAGGTAAAGTAGTAGAAGGTCTCTGGACTCAGCATCTCTTTATTCAGTCTACAGTCGATAAAAAAGGTAAAGTAGTAGAAGGTCTCTGGACTCAGCATCTCTTTATTCAGTCGGAGCTGGTAGCGTATGCGCATGCGCCAACCTCAGCCTCCCCACATGCGCCTGAATCTCGCCGTGAGGACGGTGGTTCAGACTGGCTGTTTCTCTATGGTTCTGTCCTTGATCCGAGGACTCCATGGTTCAGTCCTGTATCCGAGGACTCCATGGTTCAGTCCTTTATCCGAGGACTCGCAGTCCACATCAGATGATAGCAGTCATATCATATCAATCAGAGACGGATGCTTCTCGTATATCTGAGGACTCTTGACGTTTATCCCAGGACTCTGTGGTTGATCTGCTATGCACCCGACGGCTGCTTCTCCGGGAGGAAAGACGTGTAAATGCTGTCAGACGTCCAGTTAACTGAATGTCTGCTGTGTGTTTGCTTCAGACGTCCAGTTAACAGCTGGCTTGATTGTTTGTTTGTTTCCAGTCGGATGGACGGTATCTCCATCTCGATCTGCAAAATGGGTTAGAAGATGAACCCATGGATTATCCACTTACTACACTTCGGAAGGATGGGGACATCGGAGACGAGCACTGAAAGAAAAGGGATGGGGACATCGGAGTGTTTGACCAAAGACGAGGACTGAACCAGCGGTGACCCGAGTGTGTCCAGTCGTGTTTAACCTTCTGTTGTGTTTTGCTGCGAGATAAACACGAGAAATGATCCCAGAAGTGGTGTGTGGAGCTGTGGCTGTGGTGCTCTACATCAACACTATGGGAGCTGACTTCTGCTACGACGACAGGTAATACGAATGATTGATAATGATGAAAACACCTTAAAACATTACTAATAATAATAATAATGATGAAGACGGTGAGTGATGGTGAACTGGCGTGTGGAGCTGTGGCGGTGGTCCTCTCCATGTCAACACGATGGGAGCTGACTTCTGCTACGGTAGTTATGATGAGATATAACGAAACAGGTACAGGCACTAAAACAGGTGCTGAATCCCGATGAAAACACCTTGACCTGACTGTATGATATACCACACTATGTCTCTGAATGTCATTTACAGTGTCAAACTTGACAACAACCACCAAGTGATGGTAGTAATGGTAATGATAGTTATGGTTTATGCTTATATAGACTAAAGCAAGGTTGCTCTTGATTTCTTTCATTGTACAAGTCAACTCTGTCTACACAATTCGTTTTTAGCAACTCTAAATGAGTATCAAAGCAATGCTAGAGCTGTTATTGTACTCTTATTTTAGAATAGTACAACACGCTGGTCTTTAAGATTGTGTTCCTAATTTAGTTTCAGTCTTGGAGGACATAATGAGTCTCAGAGGAGACCTCAACTGTGTCCTGTCCTGTCAAAGGGACAACAATAAAGTTGTCACACGTAGCCTCTTGAAAATATGACCCAAATAAAGGAGGCTAACATTTGACAAATACCACATGGCCATTTTAATGCTTCCCTCTCTATGCAAAACAACTCGTAAACAAAGCATGAATCTTAGTAGCCTATCAGCAGGAACCTTTTATTAGGTTTTATTCTGGGTGATAAAGCTATATAACTCACATGGATCCCTTTGATATGAGAGGTGGAATTGCTGGCTTGGCTTTAATCGTTATTTTTTTTATGCCCTTGGCAAGTTGGCTGAAGTCTACTGTCTTTGTTTAATAAGGCCACAATAAGTGAGTGTCGGCTTCCTGCAGCAGCATATGAGATATGGTTAATCTCCTTCTGAATTCTGATGTTTGGAGGTATTGCATCTAGTTCGGACCAAGTTTGTCTATTAGGGTAAATGTTATTTGAGAGTCTGGAATTTATTCGTTTGGAATAAATCAAGTTGGCATAGCCCTACTTCATTGTACAAAAGCGTAGTTCTATAAATGGGAAGGCGTAAGCAACATAACCTAGATGGACTCCCTGACCATCCCTGAGAGTAAAGCACTCTAATATGGACCGTATATATATATTATGGACCGTATTCCCTAAGGCTTTTTAAACATTATTCGTGGTTGGGTGATCAGGAGATATGGCCACTGGCACCAGAGATGGATGAGGCCGTTTGTCAAAATAAAAAAAACCTGCCAGGGAGCGTGTGTACAGTGAAGGGCTGAGAGCGACTGCTCGCTGTGTGGCCATGTTGGTGAGGAACGGCAATATCAGCAGCCATGTGTTATTTTTTTTTTTTGTTTGTTTGTTTCCATGGCGACGTAAAAACAATAATAATGTCATTGGTCATCCCCTGTATTGAAGAAAACTGAAGAAAAAAACAATTAATTATCTGCAATCGTACCAGACAGGAATCAGACCGTGTCTTTTCATGACGCTCCCTGGCACAAAGGAAATTACTTGATGACTCAAGTTTTTCAAAAAGCCTCTCTCTGAACAGTGTCCCTGCTGGGTTTATGATTTCAAACATGTTTTCCATTAGAGAGAGAGAGAGAGAGAGAGAGAGAGAGAGAGAGAGAGAGAGAGAGAGAGAGAGAGAGAGAGAGAGAGAGAGAGAGAGAGAGAGAGAGAGAGAGAGAGAGAGAGAGAGAGAGAGAGAGAGAGAGAGAGAGAGAGAGAGAGAGAGAGAGAGAGAGAGAGAGAGAGAGAGAGAGAGAGAGAGAGAGAGAGAGAGAGAGAGAGAGAGAGAGAGAGAGAGAGAGAGTTAATTAGCAGCACTCTGGGCTCTAGCTCCTCCTGGGTGTTCATCTTCGATGGGGAGACTCGCAACAGGAGAAATATGAAGAGATGCGAGTAAACTGGAAATACTTGTGTGTGGCTTGTTGAATATATTGTACTGCACATTCTGTATGTTTATGAGAATCCTGCAGGTTATGGGAAAGCTCCGTAATACCACATAGCGTTCCACTGCCTGGTGACCGGGTCTTATTCAACCTTCCGGGCGTCCCTGATGAATTGTCTCGCTGAGCAGGGCGGGCTGCAACTGGCTCAACTGTGTTTTCTCAAAGTATTCCTCTTTCACACTTCTTATCAGGCAGAATGTGTACTAACCAATCACTCATTGATTTGAGTAAACATGCACATTCTCTACATAGTAGCGCCAGGGTATGAGGAGCTTATGGTCAGGTGAAAAAAAAACACCAAACACACTGTAGTACCGTCTTCACCCTGCATACGATATCGACTCCCGTATGAGTTAATACGGGGTCATACCGTATGAGTAATACGGGGTCAATACCGTATGAGTTAATACGGGGGTCAATACCGTATGAGTTAATACGGGGGTCAATACCGTATGAGTTAATACGGGGGTCAATACCGTATGAGTTAATACGGGGTCAATACCGTATGAGTTAATACGGGGGTCAATACACTCATGTTCACACTCTCTTCTAATCCGCGATTCGCTGCACACTCGATACCAGGTTTTCGTTCAGATTCTGTTCACACACACACACACACACACACACACACACACACACACACACACACACACACACACACACACACACACACACACACACACACACACACACACACACACACACACACACACACACACACACACACACACACACACACACACACACACACACGAGAAGCGAAACCCGCAGTTACTCATTACTTGCCAGTGTGAAAGCAAAAGCGAAGCAAAACTAGTTGTTTTTTTAGCCGTGTGAAAACGGTATATATGTTTTAATATACTATCATATTTTCTACTTTTTTAGGTGCATCCCTAAGTCCCGTGCAGGACAGCCGTCTGACCTTTATGTCAGTCATAACGTGTCTTTAGATGAATATGGCATCCTGGAGCAGTGGTCTGCTTTGTGGCACTAAATCACCGCTGAGGGCCCTCTTTGTTTCCCCCTCCCCAGGACAACTCATCATTAGCACACAGCCAGCCTTGACACCGCTGCTGGAAAATGGGACCCGTACGTCACACCAGTTCATATCTGCTGCCATCATCTGAAGTCAGACCTGTAGAAAGGAATGGGAGAGCAGAGATAAATGCCAGGGATGAAATATCTGCCCAATCGGCTGCAAACCTGTGGAAGAGGCCGTCCAATAGGAGAATTCACCCCAGTGTTTTCCCGGGTTTGTTCTGTCCGAGGCTTGAAGCTGTTGAACTGTACTGTTATAGTAACTTCTAGTTTATAATCAGCAGGACACCAGTCAGAGGCTTGAATCTGTTATAATGCTGAATATATATATATATATAATATATATATATATATATATACTAGTATAAACTATAATAATACATTTCCCAATCTTTTTTTTTTGGCTACAATATCCAGACTTTTCAGGGTATGGCGTAGATGTGATTGCCTGTGGAACCTGTATCAACTACCTGTATAGGTTGTGTTTTTTGCATTGCATGAGATGTGAAGGTTGCCAGGTTCTGGGTGTGTACTGAGTGCTAGGAATAGCCTTAATTGGCTCGATGTGGAAGTTGCATGATGGGCTGACCTCAGCTCTGGTACGGCTTGACATTAGAGTGGTCTGCAGCAGTGCTTCTCTGAGGCCTGAAGCGTAGCTTGGCCTTGCGGTGGTAACGCTGAAAGAGCCCAAGGGCGGCGGCGGCGACCGAGCGGTCTGAAGAGCTCCTGTTCTTCCCCCGGCTGGCTATCCGCTCGTGCCCTGTAATTACAACCGCTCTGCAGCTACAGACCTGCAGCATGGCACGGTAGGCATGGCTTCTCCGTTGCTCTCTGCCTCTCTACCTCTCTACCTCTCTACCACTCTTTCACCACTTTTTAGTCTGCCACTCAGCCTTGATCTCTCACTCTGTCTCTCTGTCTCTAGATCGCTCTCACTCTCTCTCTCTCTATCTCTCTCTGCCTGCCACTTTCTGCCACACACTCTCGCTCTCTCGCTCTGGCTCTCGTTCTCTCACTCTCTTGCTCTCTCTCTCCCCTCCTGCCAACGGCTCTCTGAAGTCCCATCATATGACGGCGGCCTCCAGATGGTCTTGTTTGGGATCATTTCAGGGCTTTTCCTCCTGCTGTAGTTGGGTTAGTATGGTTTGAGATGGAAATAAAGGGAAGATGTTGTGTGTGTTTGTGTTTGTCTTGTTGTCCTCGATGTAGACATCACTTCACATCAGACGTTAAGATGCTGTTGGCAGAAGATGGCGTTTCTTTCTTGGCGGGGAGGACATCGTTCAACGTTCCTAAATTATTTTTCATTATCATTTTGTTCGGCTGTCGTTCGCCGTTCAATCAGACATGAATAAATGATACTACAAATTAACAATATATAACAAATGGTAAGGTAGGACACGCAGGGTTTAAGCACTCTAATCGTGTCCTAGCGACACTACAAGCAATGTGTTCATGTCTTGTCCCCTCAGCCAATCAATCATCCAACATTGTTGCTTATGGCTACTGCTATATATATATATATAGATATATATATATATATATAGATATATATATAGATATATATATATAGATATATATAGATATATATATAGATATATATATAGATATATATATATATAGATATATATATAGATATATATATATATATAGATATATATATAGATATATATATATCTATATATGATATATATATAGATATATATATATATATATATCTATATATATATATCTATATATCTATATATATATATCTATATCTATATATATATATCTATAGATATATCTATCTATATATCTAGATATCTATATATTATGTATGTATGTTTTTTCTTCTAAGCCCTTATAGCAGTGTGTTGCACCGTCACCACAATTGGGAAGATAAACTATGCTGGTGGAAGAGTTGTAATGAGGGTTTAGATATGTGTGTGCTGCTTGCCTTCAGTGAAGAGGTGAAGGTAATAGATTGTATAGTGATAATAGTGAGGTAAAGGTAATAGATATGAGGGTTTAGATGTGTGTGCGCTGCTTGCCTTCAGTGAAGAGGTGAAGGTAATAGATTGCTGAATTACTGTGAGTCCCAGATGGGACCAGTTCAGATCTAGGTCACGGGAAAACAGCTATGAGAGATATGATGTGTTTGTTTGTTTTGTTTTTACGATGGTTACCAAGCCCAGTCTAAGAATCAAGGGAAGACGTCTCAGTGCTGAAATTCACATCCTTAATACTGGTGAATAATCTTGGCATTGCCTCCACATTCCCTGCGGTGAAGACAGATAGGGGATTTCACAAATGCCTGCATGTTAAGAAATGTCCAGTAGAAACTGTGTTGGCATTCCAAGAAGGAGACTGACTGTTCATACCGCCTATTTTTCATGCCATTTTCTCTTCAGCACATCCCGTCCGGGGCCACTAAGTTCTCAGGCATCATAAAATATGCATTGCCATTCCTCGGTAGCTTGACGTTTATCATCTTCAAGATTCATGTGAATTTGTCATGATGATTCTGTGTTACAAACTCGACCTATCTTCATATCTTCATAGACAAAGTATCAAAAATGTCTTCTGTAGAATAGGAGAATAGTCCCGATCGATAAACCATGCAATATAATTCTCTCCAGGCTACTCTCTGGGGGGACTTGGTTACAGTACACAGCGCTTCTGTAAGATGTTTCAATATCTGAATGATAATATTCATGAATAGGAAGGGACAGTCTGCATAGATAGCAGCGTTGTCTACGAGTTGACATCTCGGTGTCATACCATCAGTCATACCAGGAGTCTACCCAAGATGTTTGAGTTTGCGTTGTGATTTTCCACGACAAAAGTCAGCCCTGTGACATCTTGTTGTTTTCTATCTAAAGTGTACTGAGTGGGGCAATATATATATGTTTTCATATTACATTTGTTTACTGTATCAACTACTAAGAAAATAAACCCTTCAATGCCAATGTCCATTATGTGCTTTCATGTGTAATTGTAGCATGTGTGTGTATTGGTATTACAACATATGTATGTGTACATATACATATACACATACATGTATGTAGGTGCCACCAGATACCCATAACCACTATGGTCCAGATGGTGTCTAGACTATACATGATATATAGACCTAAATCCTGCCCTCCATGCAAACTATCAGAGATGGCTTAGTGGAGGTCAGACAGATTGGTATTTGCAAGCAGATGAAATTGGATCGTTCGATAAGGGTTTTTTCTTTTGTCATGTGTGCTATGCTATGCTGCTATGCGTGTGCTATGCTTTGCCATGCTATGCTATGCGTCATAGTGGATTTGACATTGGGCCCTTTTACAAGATGGTGTTAAAAGCATTGGAAAAGCCCACCAGTCAATGTGTCAGATTTTCGGGTGCATTTTTTTCAACTGCTCTGTTGACCAGGGAGTGCTGGTCCTTTTAATGTTTGGTGTGGGCCCGTCTACCTATGATTAGATTAGACACGGGTCTCCGATGGCTTGATTCTGGTGGGCTAAGTCCTTAATGGGTCTAGACAAGGGCTTGGGTTTCCGAGGCTCATGTTGGAGGCTGAGGGATCTTGAGCGGTGGCCTGGCCGCTCTCTCTAGCAGCCCCTCTTCTTATTAATGGGATTAACGGCGCTTGTGGATACGAAGCGTGAGTGGCGTAAGCAGAGAAACCCAAGCCATTAGAAACAAAACCGGCCCTGTCCCCCCCCCCCGATATCCAAGGAGAATGCTGTAGTCGGGGTCTTTTTCAGTCGGGGGCCTTTGCTGCTCTGTGGCCTTGTTCCCTGACCGGGAACCCTGGCTCCTTCTAATCAGGTTATGACACCAGTTGGCTCATGGAGGCAACAGCTTTGTCCGTTGGAGGAAGGGTTTGTGTGGTCCGTTCCATTCACCGAAATGGACCACATGAACAAGGCTGTTTGTCTCCCGAGTAGTAGGGGAATTAAGCTGTGGTTGTTTTGGCCTCTGACAAAGAGGCAAGACCCCAGTGTTCTGTGCTTTTCGGGCACAATAAAAAAAAATTAAAAAAACGCTTCAGCTTTATGGACCGACCTGCCACAGCAAATCAGGTCAAATCCTTCCCCGGGGGGGGGGGGGGACTTGCTCTGGGTGTCATGCTGGACTATTGAGGACGGTAGGGAGAGCATTCTGGGGTGTTGTGGGCGAACAGAAGCTGTATTGTGTTATGCTATGCCAACATGACCTGCTGGCTTATGCCCTGTTGGAATAATGATGTCAGTGGGAGTCAGTGCACCATCTGTCAGAGGGAACTACGTGAAGCTGGCGTTCTGAATAATATTGATCTGGTTACATCACTCATTTCGACGCTAGTGTGAGCTAGCCGTACGTTTGGTCCTTCATGTCAGCGCTTTTTTATTTTTCCCTCCTTCAGTATATATATATATATATATATATATATATATATATATATATATATATATATATTTGTTCCCTGACCGGGATCATCACGATGGGTCATCAATTACCCATTACCAATACATACATGTAAATGTGTTATATGTATATATATATATATATATATATGTATATATATATAACACATTTACATGTATGTATTGGTAATGGGTAATTGATGACCCATCGTTTGGCTCAGCTAAGCTCCTGGTGTCCCCCTGAGGCTCCAAGCATGCATCATGTCCTTATCAGAAGTATTCACTACTAAATACTAATTCAAATTGGGGTAAGGGAACTTGTCTCTGATTGTATTAGTCCAAAGCAGCAGTCATTTACAGGAACCCTCTTTTCAATAGATGCTAATTCATCTTGGGATCACAGTGTTTGCACTTTAGTATGCAAGTCGTGTGAACAATGTCGCCCTGCAGCATTGTCCCGGTTGGAACACCACAGGTTACTGGCTTTGGTGTGGAATAAATTCTCACACGCACATACACACACATACACAATACACATATACACACATACACATACACACAATAATAATAAAAGACACCAGGAAGTGACCCCAGTGAAAACAGTGCTGTAGTCCCAGCCCTGGGGGGGCTTGGGGCTTCTCACTGCATGCTTGTGTGGGCTATGAATGAATGGAACCATAGATGTTTGCAGGTTAAGTCATTGCTATTGGAGCTGGCTGCATGCTACCGCTCCACCATTCCCATTAATGCATGGGGTCATTTTGTTCCAGTTCATCCACTGCTAGACAGTTCGTGTTTGGGAGCGCGGAACGCCACATTAGCGCTACACTAAATCCAATCACATGTGGTGTAAGTCGACTACTTCTGATTCTACTTGTCATGGCTCTGGGAGGCAGACATGTCTGACACTTCTTGGATTGGATTTCACAGATGCAGCCGGCTCTCTCTTGTCTGTATCTTGCACTCCCTGGCTCTCTCTCTCTCTCTCGCTCTCTTGCTTTCTCTCGATAGATGGATAGATAGATAGATATCCCTCTCTTTCTATATCACTCTCTCTGTTTATCCCACTGTCTCTATCCCTCACTCAGTCTCTGGTTCCTTTGGTGATGAATGAGACCACACCAATGAGAGCATGATAGGATCATGGCGTGTTATAGCTCTGATTACAGTGGTATATTTTGGCTGAGTACTGACCCTTGGCGCTTCTGGCCCTGATCATTCCCCTCATCTCTGACCTTCACATGAGTAACACTTTCCCCTGTTGCCGTCCTGCCAAGTGATGCCTCCCCCCCTCCTTATAATGGAGAGGGACACACACACACACACACACACACACACACACACACACACACACACACACACACACACACACACACACACACACACACACACACACACACACACACACACACACACACACACACACACACACACACACACACACACACACACACACTAAGCCCAGGTTTATTTTGGTCGGACAAGGACATTTTGGTTCTGAGAAGTGCACCCGACGGTTTTTCCTTGCCAGGCCCCCAAGGTTTATGAAGCTCAAGTGAAGTGCTGTCAGCTACATTGACAGCATAACGAGACTTCCTAAATTTGCTCTCAAGAAAAATAAATATCTAATCCAAGAGAGAAATGGTCAGAAAGTGGAATGCTGCGTCTGAAACAGTGGAAAAACCTCTGGGTTAGATGCCGTTATTGATATAGGCTTAGACAAATGCATTTTTTGGTCATGTCATGTTTGTTTTATTTTTAACCTTTTGGAGACTTGATTAAACCTTTGGGACTAAATACCACGAAACAGAATATTTCAGAGCAATACATGATGAGATAAGATTTCTTCTTATGGAAAATGAGTAGTACAGCTTTAAGTGGGGTCCAACCAAACATTTGAAATGACTTAAAAGGGTCACACAGTTTGGTGCATTGGTTCTAAACGTGTGCAATGACAAATAAACAAGTTATTCTACTTCAAAATTCAATATCCAAAAACATGCTTTTGGAACTGTGCCATCGCTCTGAATAATTGTTGAGCATAATTAGAATTAAAGGCTGAAGTGGCCACACATTGTTCTGACTTTGAAGTCCTTGGCCTGCAGGTCCTATAACCGCTGTGATGTTAGTATAACTTGCTACCGGACCAGATGTCCCAGGTGGCCTTTACACAAGCCGCCGTGTCTTGTACGGCTTGTGGGCACTTCCCTGGCCACCACATGGTAGAGACATCAGGGGCTGCTTTAATTAAAAAGCAGTTTGAGTCAATCCGTCCGCGGTGCTGCCGGGGTCCGAGCTTTATTTTTGTTGGTGTGATTGACTGCCGTAAAAGGGGCTGAGGTTGGAGAACAAAGACCATCATCATTCATCACACATGGTCGGAAATCAAACAACCTCAATATCCCCCCCCCCCCCCACCCCCAAACCCACACCCCACTCCCTGTTACGATTCAGATCGCCTCAAGCATCACTTCACTTTAGGTTTTACCTAGCAGTGAGTATTGTCATTGCTTGCTATGTTGCCTTGTAATTTATCTGCAGCAGTCTATAAGCTGATCTTTTAATGGTGTGTGTGTGTGTGTGTGTGTGTGTGTGTGTGTGTGTGTGTGTGTGTGTGTGTGTGTGTGTGTGTGTGTGTGTGTGTGTGTGTGTGTGTGTGTGTGTGTGTGTGTGTGTGTGTGTGTGTGTGTGTGTGTGTGTGTGTGTGTGTGTGTGTGTGTGTGTGTGTGTGTGTGTGCCACTATTAGTTTTCTTGATGGATGTGAAGGTGATTCTAGGCGACAGCTGCAGTAAAACAGGAAGGCCTCGGGTAAGTGACACGCGGCACCGGCGGCTCCCCGGGGGGGCGCCGCTGCTGTTAAGCAACCCAAAAGGCCCTGATTGGCACAATGATGGCGTCACGGTTTCCCTGCATTGGGGTTTTATCATTTACCGCACTGTGCGTCAACGGCTTGCCTGTTTCTGTTGCACGGCTGTCGGTTTCCTGTTATGCATTAGGCAGCAGCCCAGTCTGCTTGGACTTGGCTTGGGAAAACCGGAGGGTCGCCGGTTCAAGTCCCCGAAACGGACCAAGTACGTCAGAGTGAGAGCTGGTACTTGGAAAAAGGTGCCAGTTCTCCTCCTGGGCACTGCCGAGGTGCCCTTGAGCAAGGCACCAGACCCCCTCCACTGCTCCCCGGGCGCTGGAGATACAATAGCTGCCCACTTTACCTAGAACTGGGATGGGTTAAATGCAGAGAAACAAATGTCACTGTGTGTGTACGTGACTAAAGATTCCCATTTATGGAATGCTGTCTTTCTGCCTGTAAAGACATTCCCACTCTCATGCATGTACCGCCAGCCTGGAACAGGTCCAAAAAAAACCTTTTTAAACCTTTTAAATTGATGTGGGTCGAGCCGTTCGAGCGGTCCAACCGGCGCTTGAAAGTGAAAGGGAAGAGACTGACCTCTCGCCTGCAGCTGACAGAAAGATCAGTAATGTGCGCCAGGAAGGTAGAATATATGACACCCTACCATGGCAGCGGTAAGGCGCAGTAAATGTGTGTTGTAAATGATTGATTTCAGTTGTCACCAGGAACAGATGAGTTGGCAAAGTCCCCCCCCCTGCTCTGTATGTTTGCATTCTCAATGAGTGTTAATTTGCGGTGAGGTTTCTACATCCGCAGAAGAGGCGGATGCCTTCTGCTAGAAAATCCCCCTTTTTCTTTCTTCGTGTCGAGTTAAGTTGTTTTTTTGGTCGCTCTGACAATCAGCCCACAGCTGCACGGCAGATCGCTGTGTGTAGCTACAGCCTACATGTGGACCAATAGAAGGGGATGCTAAACATGAAAGGCTCTTTCAAACCTATGTGGCGGGTGGTGGTGGGTTTTTGGGTCGTAACAGCCCCAGCCTGGCTTCTATTACTGCTTACGGTTCTAAATTATTCTTTTTAGTATCAGTATTTTTAGTGTTAGTATCCTTGATAATCCAATTATTTAACTTTTATTTTTTTCAGTTGAGCCTGGAAAGTAAATTGGATATTTTGAGAAATTATATATATTTTTAACCACTGAACTGACAATGGATTGTACATTTTTCGCCTTTCGGTAAAAAAAGGACATCGACCTTCCTAAGTAGCTTGGTGGTTGACTCTAGTTTTAGTTTCTAGTAGGAACACCATTCATTACTATCAAGGCCTTCTTTAAAAACACTTGCAGTTGAGATGTTCTGTCAGCCTAATCACTTTCCAATCCACTGTGTGAGTCCATGTTGGAGAGTGCACATCCCATGGTTTTCCATAAACACATAATCATCATTATGCATGATCAATGAATGATCTCATGGCTGTTATTTAATGTTGTCCTGGTTTTACTCAGGAGTGCACTTCTGCTCTTTGATTAACGGAGCTAAGAGCTGGTCCAAATAGCAACATCCACAGGAGCTGGAGCTCGTAGGAGAGAGTGAAACATTGATAAACATGACCATGTGCTAAGAGCTCTAAGCAGAGGAGGGGCCGCTTTTATAGGCTCTGAAACAGGGAGGAGTAGGAAAGTGGCTTGGAGAAGCTTGGAGAATGAATGAGGGAGACCCAGAGGTCTACTGGGTGGAACATGTTCATCATGTCAGCTCTAGGCTAGCCTGCCAAAGTGTGTGTGTGTGTGTGTGTGTGTGTGTGTGTGTGTGTGTGTGTGTGTGTGTGTGTGTGTGTGTGTGTGTGTGTGTGTGTGTGTGTGTGTGTGTGTGTGTGTGTGTGTGTGTGTGTGTGTGTGTGTGTGTGTGTGTGTGAGAGATTCAAGATTATTAATTGCCATATGCAACAATTACAGTGGAATGCTTTCTCCCTATTCCCTCCTGCAGTATGAATTTCCTACAATTGAACACTATATACTATACAATGAACTAAACTTATACTTACAACACTAAACTATAACAATACTGTTCACAATAAAACAATAAAGTGATTGATGGATGATATATACCTATGTTGAATTGTGCAAAAATGATTTTAAAGTGCCAGTAGTGCAGCAGCATCATTATACAGCGCATTACAGTACAGTCACTGTAATGAGTCCAGAAAGTCCAGCAAATGTGTGATAGTGTTATGTAATATGAACTCCTAGCAGTTCAGTAGACACACTGCCTGTGGATAAACACTGTCCTTGAACCTGGTAGTCCTTGCACGGATGCTGCGGAACCGGACTGTAGGGGGGAGAAAGAGCCCAGGGTGGTTGCGGTCCTTTGTGATGTAGATGGCCTTCTTCCGGCATCTGGTCCTAAAGATCTCCTCAATGCATGGAAGTGATCCTTTTCCGCCATCCTCACGACCCTCTGGATGGCTTTCTTGTTCTGTTGCCATACCACACCGTGACCTCAAGCATGTGTAAGTAAGGGTGTGGGTGTGTGTGTGCGCGTTTGCATCCAAACGTGTTGGACTGCACACTTTCCATAATCTAAATCCATAATTATCCAACTTTTTCCCAAGTTATTATTAATAATCCAAGTTTCTGGCCTATTCATTCAAATCCTGCACTTTCGTCCTTCTGTAAGCTTCAAAGATGCAAGACAATGAGGCAGACAAAATCCCAAAGAGAGTGTGTGTGTGTGTGTGTGTGTGTGTGTGTGTGTGTGTGTGTGTGTGTGTGTGTGTGTGTGTGTGTGTGTGTGTGTGTGTGTGTGTGTGTGTGTGTGTGTGTGTGTGTGTGTGTGTGTGTGTGTGTGTGTGTGTGTGTGTGTGTGTGTGTGTGTGTGTGTGTGACATGTAAGACCTCAAATGATTTTCCCAGTCTGAAGCTCTTAAACCTCTTGTAATGCTTCTTTTGTTCCTTCTCATTTTGTTTATGACGGAATCAAAGCACTTTATGCATTTCTCGTGTATTACCACACAAAATGACCAACCCTGGATTAAGGATTATGGTTTGGATTATGAGCTATGTCAGAGGTGGATGAAGGAAGGCATTTTCTTTATTTGCTGGAGGGAGGACTTGTGAGAGGAACAAGCTGGTATTCTGTTGGGACTCTCTGTCTCCACTTGTGTCTTCCATCTCATTTCAGTTAGTGTCATTTATTTTAGTCTTAAATCTGTTATGCCGGAGGTTTAAATCCATGCCCAAATCCATCCAAGCACTCAGTCTGTAAAGAAAAAAGGCTGACCAAGCGCTCCCATTTGCCCCAGTCATCTCTTTGGATGCAGTTCTGCTACTGGTCATTAAGATGTCACAGCACAGTTGCTACCTACATTGCAGAGAGAGGACCCACACAAAACAAGCTTCTTTAAAAGGCCAAACCTACCTCTTAGTGCATTAGATACCCCAGATGTGTAAGAACTGCAGACAGGCCGGGCCCCAATGTGAATTACACAGCTAGCGTTGGCAATAATCCACTGCTTGAGTTTATATCCTGTCAAACGATCCATCTGAGTGGCCTGTATGCCTCCGTGAGCAGAGCCCAGCATTAGGCTACCCCCCCCCCCCCCTTATTTATCCACATGTATGGCTTCATTATTACTACTTGAGAGCCAGTTCTGCTAGCGTTGGCTATTCGACCGTTATTTAATTCACCTTCGGAACAAGGATGCAACAGATTCTTAATATAGCAGCATGATGCATGACTGTCTCTGAAGCACTTGGGAGAAAATTGTCTGTCAGTGACTTCATCGCTCGTTGCCACTATCGAATTAGAAGAAAATGTCGCTTCAGGGGAAATTTAATCATTTCAGTTTGAGGGGTGGAAATGGGGAGTTGGTGGTGGTTGTACAAAGGCAGGGAGACAAGTTGACAGTGGACAAACCCTGACATGAGTCATGGCTTCATTGAACAGTATAGGTCTTCTTGATGTGTGTGTGTGCACAGTGCTGTCCCCTATGGACTGTGTTGTCCCATCAGTTGTCCTTTTGTCTTCATCTCGTTAACTCTCATGTTTTGTTTTTTTTCTCTTCCGACATGTAAACCTGGACTCGCCTGGACTGCCTCTTCTCCACAAAGGTAAAAACAAATATTACTCACACATCTATTCTTCAAACAACACTAGTTTGTAGTGATCAAAAAGCACTTCATGTCCCTGGAAGCATTTCTGTGTCTGGCTGGTCATTAGGAAACAGATTCAGGGTTTTTGTTCATTAAGCGGAGAACCACATGTTCTGTACGATAAGCCAGGATGAGACTTCCCACAGTGAGCGACCGACTGTTAATTGATTTTCTCGAGACCCCCTGGGGAGCAAGTGAAGAACATAACACCTTGTGAAGAACATAACACCTTGCGTGGTCCTGGAGAGTTCAGAACTGGTGGTCATAAAGATCATTGAGAATCCTTTGGCCTTTTTGTTTTAGAATTCTAACGTTCTCTTTTTAAACGGCCACATACATATGATATACATTTCCATATAATATAAGTTCAATGTGTGTGTGTTATTGTCAAGTGCGAGGTGTGCTGTGAAGGTGAGCATGCATAAAATATGATGTGAAGCCACGAATAGCCGAGATATTGAGTGGCACCTACAATATGTTCCGAATCGTAAGCGACTGTCAATCAATTCAAAAGCTTTTTTAAATGGCATGACAGACATGCTGACTCTTTGTTTCTGCCGACGTTATGAAGGATCATATTTTAGGCACATACGTCATTCGTTACTGCCGACGTTATGAAGGATCATATTTTAGGCATGGAGGTCATTTGCCTTTACTGGTTTACCATACTATAGACCGTATGGTCCAGGAAGGCTATTCTGGAGCGATGGCTCTTGATTTGTGATGACATGGCGGGTTCTGATGCAAGGACGTTGGCTCTGGGGGGGTCATTCGAGCTCCGAGTGTTTGGTTTAACACCCGCCTTAAAAGTCACTACGGAGAAGTGTTTGTGGTCGAAGCCATTCCACCACCACACTACACTTTCCACTCACACTGCAGTGCGTCTGACCATGTTAACATTCGTAAGAAGAACATCTGAAGCGGATTGGTGCATAACACAAATGACAGATGAACTTTTGTGTTCTGGATGGAACTGCGCTTTTCCTTGTGTGGTTGTCCGTTTTATGCACTTACTATATCCATCGGACACCATTCATCCTGGTTTCATTCTGCTACAACGCGGCGTCTTGCAACAGCATCGCCTTCCAGCGGAGCGTAAACCCCAGCCAACAGAGGGGATCGGTCAACTGCACGGACACTTTGCAAGTCGTAAAAAATCCATATCCTCGTATTTTTCTTGGCCTTCAGACATTATTCTCAACACTTGAGAAGTTGGACGGGACTAACGCCCCGCTTCTCACCTCGTAAAGCAAGAGTGGAGCAGCGCACCTCTGGCTTCAGAAGGTGCCTCTCATACACACCTCAAGGTGTGTGTGTGTGTGTGTGTGTGTGTGTGTGTGTGTGTGTGTGTGTGTGTGTGTGTGTGTGTGTGTGTGTGTGTGTGTGTGTGTGTGTGTGTGTGTGTGTGTGTGTGTGTGTGTGTGTGTGTGTGTGTGTGTGTGTGTGTGTGTGTGTGTGTGTGTGTGTGTGTGTGTGTGTGTGTGTGTGTGAGAGAACAGAGTCTCAGAGTGGATAGAGGTACATTCAGCTCTCTCCCTCTCTCTCTCTCCCTGGTCACAGCCGGCAGTTGTCACTTCCGAGTGCTAAACGCTGAACTCAGATTATCCCCTCCCATTGCCAAATCCCGTGCCCCTGGCTACTGAGCTGTGTGTGTGTATGTGTGTGTGTGTGTGTGTGTGTGTGTGTGTGTGTGTGTGTGTGTGTGTGTGTGTGTGTGTGTGTGTGTGTGTGTGTGTGTGTGTGTGTGTGTGTGTGTGTGTGTGTGTGTGTGTGTGTGTGTGTGTGTGTGTGTGTGTCGTATTAACCTAGTTTGCGTGACTTGAATATTTAATATCGACTAAGCTTGGAGAACGCACTCGGTAGATGATGTTAAATCACTATCTCTCTGATGGTGATGTTAAATCACTATCTCTCTGATGGTGATGTTAAATCACTATCTCTCTGATGGTGATGTTAAATCACTATCTCTCTGATGGTGATGTTAAATCACTATCTCTCTGATGACAATGTTTAATCACTATCTCTCTGATGGTGATGTTTAATCACTAATCTCTCTTGGATGATGATGTTTAATCTCTTATCTCTCTTGGATGATGATGTTTAATCTCTTATCTCTCTTGGATGTTGCTGCTGTACATGAACAACCGTGCACAGTTCCCCTGTCTGTGGTCATGGTGATTATTCCAACGCCGATCTGTAGATTCAAGACTTTTATTTGAATCTTGAATCTACAGATCGGCGTTGGAATCATTACCGTGACCACAGACAGAAGAACTTGCATTGCAACTTGTACTGTACTGTACTGTACTGTACAAATGTTGTCCATATGTGAGAAAATAGTCACCTTAGTAAAAAAGAAAGTGGGTAAACCGTCTCCACAAATGGTATCTTTCACACGTTTAATCCCTGAACAACATCTCGGGGACACCGTGAGGAATTTGGACGCAGTTTGAATAACAAGCGTGTTGCAGCTGCAGGGTGTGCAAAACGGGTGTATTTATCACACCTTTGACAAAGCACCTTGATCTGGCCTGGCCATCATCAAGTCACCTCAGGCCATGGAGGCAGGTCATTTGTTAGGCGGCGTGCAAAACGGCGCCAAAGGGACAAATAAGAGTTCTTCAATGAATGATCCAAGTTGCTCTGTATGTATGGATCCCCTTGACTTTATAGTACTGTTCGGAAAAGCCATTACACACCAGGCTCATGCTCCCAGGTAATTACCCGGTGATTGATATGACACACATGTACTATTTACTATTTAGTCATCTAGCATGGAGGCGTTTATCCAAAGGGACTTGCAGGGAATTCTTGGTAATCAAGGATTACTTTGTACATTGGGAGTTGCACACCCTAACCACTGCTCTATCCTATCTCACATATGTGGTCACTATGGGTATGTACACTAATATGGGTATTATGTGTATATATCTATATATATATATAGATATAAATATATATAGATATAGGCCTACACCTATAATATCTGCCCTACATCTGCAATATACTCCACTGGGTAAATGGTTCAAATAAATTGGCTTAACTTATCTTTGGTCATAGAGGTCATCAGATTCCCCCTCAAACTCTTCACCAAGGACAGGATCTGACTAGCAGGCTTGTATAATTAAGAACCAGTCTTAATATAGTCTCTCGCTCTCGCTCTCGCTCTCGCTCTCGCTCTCGCTCTCTCTCTCTCTCGTTAATGCTCCTCCTTGTTCATTACTGCACATACGGTTTGGTCTTAATTAACCACATCTGGGGATCAGGGAGGCAGGCTTGTGCAGGCGACTGGAGATGACAATGACTCTCATTATCTCTGGGCCAACCTTTTCCCCAGTTATTTTTTTTATTCCTTACCCTCCATTAACCTGAGATTAGATTAGGATATTTCTGTGGGTCCACAATAGTCTGCAGGTTGGTAGCAATTAGGAGTTCTGGTCAACATAATCAACACATTACAAACATGCAATTATCAGCATTGTTTTTTATATTTTCATGCAATCACACTTTAAAATGAATACCGCATATATATATAAAATGTAACGATTCATACAAAAAGGAAGGCAATGACATCACAACATAATAAGGTCTACATCCATAGTGGCAAAACGGAGGTCTATTTTTGTGTCCTTTCTTCCATACACGTCACAGATTGTTAGTAGAAGAGTATTCTGTGTATTTTAGTTCCCTGCTGTGTTCCTCGGTCGGGTCCCTTGCTCTTTACGCGTCCTTAGTACTTAATGTTGTGTGTCTCCCCTGTGGGCCGTTGAACGTTTCGTACAATGGAATAGATTCCAATTAGCCGTTAACTATCATTTCAGGACGTTAGTAATGCACCAACTATATATGCAGGAGGAAGCAGCTTCTGTCGAGGCCAAAGCAAGCATTTGTACTGTGCAACGGATAACTATCTGGGCTGAACGAGGGAGAAATGCCTTCCTTGTCGCAGTACGGTAACGTGCAGCTTGCAGCTACGCTGTGGCTGCAAACCAAGGCTTCACACGAACAGGTTAAATTCAAATCTGCTTGACTTCGGAGGATTAACCGTGGAACACGTGCCAAGTTGGGATCAGCACTCATTCCCGTGTGTGTGTGTGTGTGTGTGTGTGTGTGTGAACACACAAAGGCTCCATTCTAGCGCTTTCCGATTGCCTTATAAGTCAATATCCATAGGCTTGCGCTGTGTTTACAAGATGGTTGTGTTGTGTGCCGAGGGTTGGTTAGAAAGTTATTTTCCTCCCCCCCCCAAGAGCTCATGTATTTGTACTAGCAGCTCGTGGCGCTGGAGTCATCAAAACACAAATAGGCCTTCAGGGTTTCTAATCCCCCCCCATGACTTTTACAGACTGTGTGTGTGTGTGTGTGTGTGTGTGTGTGTGTGTGTGTGTGTGTGTGTGTGTGTGTGTGTGTGTGTGTGTGTGTGTGTGTGTGTGTGTGTGTGTGTGTGTGTGTGTGTGTGTGTGTGTGTGTGTGTGTGTGTGTGTGTGTGTGTGTGTGTGTGTGAGAACATGTCCAGTAGCGTTTAAATGGGCTTCTTAAGCTTAGCCTGAGTGATGCCAGTGAGATGCTCTACTGGAGTCAGGAAGCGGCCGGTTTCATGCAGCATCACCGAGAGGCCGGTCCTCCCAGAGCTGACCGCGTCACAGGTGGGAGGCATTAGCGTTTAGCATTGGATCACAGAAGGCGGGTTGTGTGCATGCTTGTTTATTAGCCTTTCGCAAAACTGACTGTTATGGTGCAGCAAGGCTGGTCTGCTCATTTTGGTATTTATATGTAGCCTGTAAATGGACTGAACTGTACCTTTTAAATGTACCTCGTAACAAAATGGGCTTGCCCTAGGGTAAAACAGAAATAATAAAAAATGTATCTTCTAAAAGTCTTGTGTACGTAATGATCTCCAACCAGAACGTTAAAGCTCAGTCTGCCACTGTCGGATACCGTTTATATCCTTTATTGTTAGTTGTTGTTATTTAGATTCACTGTATTATAGTGTAGCAGTCGACACTGCCACAAGCAATAAAAATGGCTCCTCCCGAAGACAGGGACACAGGGTGATGAGGAATCTGGTTTATTGCAGAGTTATAAAGAGAATAATGGTGAACATAGCAGATGGTCCATGCTAGAGCTCTCCCCGTCGAGTGTGTGTGTGTGTGTGTTGTGGTGGCTGTTTTAACCTGTGGGCCTTGATTAACAAGGACAGACAGGTGTGCAGCCTCACCTCAGCCATAGAGTAATCTAACTCAGGCCAGGTGAGGCTGCTTAAACCAGCCTATATACACATGCATTTAGATTCACTGTATTGTATATACACTGCATTTACATTTACTGTGTTGTATATACACTGCATTTATATTTACTGTGTTGTATATACACTGTATTTACATTCAGGGTATTTTCTATACACTGCATTTACATTTACTGTGTTGTATATACACTGTATTTAGATTCACTGTATTGTATATACACTGTATTTAGATTCAGTGTATTGTATATACACTGCATTTAGATTCACTGTATTGTATATACACTGTATTAAGATTCAGTGTATTGTAGATGCAGTTACAATAATGTCTCCGTGATGGGGAAGAATGCTCTCTGACACTTGGAATCTGATTTAAAAGCTTGTGAAGAACGTGGGAGATGGGGTTTGTAGGTCACTGTGTGATCTCACCACTGAGTCTGAGAGAGACATGTGTCAGGGGGAGGAGAGGAGGGGAGGGGAGGAAAGGAGGGGAGGAGGGGAGATAGGCAGAAGGCGTGAGCCGTAGTTTTCTGTCTGGTCTTCTAAGCAGCATGGGTTTTCTTAACTGATGTCCCCAACCCCCCCCCCCCCCCCCTCCATTATCCAGACTGCCCTGCTTCTAGGTTAAGGGATTATCGGGGAGTGATATAGATTAATTCTCCACTATGATAATTAAATGTGCATATCAAGGCTATATTTCATGGCGGAGGAGCGGGTTAGTGGGGTTATTAGTAATGCAATCATACACGCACACATTGTGAGATTCATAATGAACTGAAATTACATTTTCAATTATGTGTGTCCTGTATGCAGGAAATACACTTGAAGCTACTCTAATTTCACTTATTGCTGTTTTAATAATATATCGGCACGGTTCCTGGTTTCTTTGTGTCCATTAAGTGTGGATTCTTGATAGTCGTTCCATTGCTCTTAGCCATTTCAGAATTCTCCTCCGAAGGAATCCACAAATGTGTGTGAAAAGTGCTGTCTGCGACAACACACCACTCCCCAGAGAATGCTTAGACTGTTATTAGAACTATTATTACTCCCCTGGAAAAGGTTTGCTTTTGGGTGAAGTATTGGTGTGTGTGTGTGATGGTTCAGGCTGTAATATTGCCTCCTAGAAGGCGATTCCAAGCTCGTAACGCTCAGTAGCACGTACCGTGATGACAGTCCATTAAGGGATGAATGTTCACTGGCCCACTTTCACCTCCGAGTGGTATTTCTGGCTCAGCCTAAACACCTTTGATCTTCCCTTTGTAGGTGTGTGTTTGGATTGTGTTACGGTAGTGAGATGGGGAGTGTATCCAGGGGGAGTGGAGGAGTTAACTCAATTGTCTAATTGAATTATTTTGCCTTCATGCTGTGATGAGCTATAGCCCAGGCTCATTTCAATATATATATATATATATATATATTTAATTTTTTTGGGCAGAAATAATCAAAATAATAATACAATATAGTTATAACTTTGTTATATATTTTTTGTAGTGATTCACTGGCCACTGATCATTGTCGGCTGATATACGCCCTAAACATGTGATGACATACTAAACATAGATAACATGATAACATACTGAACACAGTCTGTTTCTGAAGTGGACCAGCACTGACTACAGCACACTCAATCAGGCATCAGTTGCAGTTGTCTGTTTTCTTCTTTTGTTATAACAATCAGGGAGGTGGTGTTTGAATAATGTGTGATGAGGCACTTCTCCTTGCTCGGTGTTCACAATGTACAATGGCAGCTCTGAAATATACAACCTTGCTAATTCGGTGTGTCTGACGAGCAAGATCCTGTTGTCCTCTTCCTCCCCCTCGGCTGCTCCTCTGGGTCGAGGCCGAGGGCTGCTCCAGACAGAGTGTGTCATGGCCTGACCTTCTTCTCGTGTGCTGGCCGCTCCAGGAGGAGTGACGTTAATGCTCACGTATTCCTTCCTTCCCTTTCTTCTTCCCTTCCTTCCTCGCCTGTGTTCCTCCTGCTGATCTCTGATCCTCGTGCACTTTAGAAGGAGCTCCGTAGCGTTGGTGTAGCACCAGCGAGGCCCTCTATTATTGACCCTCATTCTTTAAAGGAAAGGTGTCATTGTGTGCGTGCCCCTATCTGGCTCACCCTCTGCTGGCGGCTGATCTGGAAGCAGTGCGGAAGGTGACGGGCTGACGTACGCCGACTGTTGGGTTTGTACTGCAGAGCAGTCGCTGAAGGGCTTGGACGGTCCTCCATGACGTGTGATCTAATGTTGGCGTGCACACATCTGCTCTGTTTCCCGTCTGATGGATGACTGGGATGAGGAGACGATGTTGCATGACGGATGAGTGTGTTTCAAGCTTCGTTGGGGATGAATAACATCAACAATAGCATCCTGGCTGACAGCATTGCTTCTTGGCGCCGTTCAGCATTTCAACATGAATGTGTTTACTCTGCGGGCCTTCATTGTGTGCTCGTTCAATAAACAAGAATACTGAAATGTATGACATCGGTCCTTCTGGCGCTCTCGCAGAGAACGAGCCGCTCGCTGTCGGAGCAACGCAGCGGAACTAGGTGTCCGTTGACCAGGTGGACCTGAACAAGGTGTCTGTTGACCCGTTCGTCCTGAAGTAGGTGTCCGTTGACCCGGTCATCTCGCCTCCCCTGTTTCCAGGGGTCATGTCCGGGGTCATCTCCTCCTCTCTGTCCCCCAGTTCACACCTGTTGGCTCCATTGTGTTTCAGCAGAGAAGAGGAAGAGCAAGTATGCTCCTACGAGCCTTTTTGCAAAGCCCCTCCCTCCCCCTCCCTCCTCTCTCTCCCTCTCTTTCTTTCATTCGCTCTGGGGGTACAGCCTTTGTTCCCAAGGGCCTTTTCTTACCAGGGTTTAGGCAGTCAGCAAGGGGGCATCCGTCTTCCAATTGAAGGGGGCGTGGTGCTCTGCTTGGTGGGTGTGTGATAATGGACCACACATGGTTGTGCTCCAGTGGCCCTTTTAAGGCAGGGGCCTCTGTGAGCATGGGCACAGGCCTGGCTATGCCTCTTCTCCATCTGCAGCCTTTAGAGTGGTCCTCTCAGCTCTTTGTCTTGGCTGTTCACACAGCCAGCACTGCCTGAGTCCCGCTTGGCCTGAGCCTTGCCTGTCCCCTTTTGTCCTCTACAAACTGGGAGCTGGTTTCTCCCCATCCACTCCTTTCTGTTTTGTTCTTCGCGCACAAAGACAATATGCCACCAACAAGTATGCCAGAAATAGGGTGAAAGCAACCCTCTCTATCAGCCTCAATGTGCTTAAGTAAAGAAAGAGGAAAGGAGATATTGGAGTTTGTGTTGTACGGGTGCTTTTTTCTGTTCACTAAGGTTAATTATATATGTTAATGAACATTTCAAGTTGGCATTGCAAAGCAACTTTATTTTCAGTGTTGGGGGAAAAGTTATACATGGAAAATAAATGGAATATATACTATACAAATATTTGTTTAACTGTTTATATGTGGTCTTAAGATTCACCTTTGTATTTGCAACCCTGTGACCACAAATGTTTTACCTTATATTTTAAAAGAATGAAGCACCGACATTTTCTAAGTAGCACAACATATAATGTGCTTTGCTGTGCCTTTTTGGCAGACTATGCACCTATAAATCCAAACATTTATGTGAACCGCTTACAATGGGATTTGCCTTACGCACGGCAAGCATTTTAATGTGTCACACATCAAAATTCTAACAAACGCAGGTTCGTTCAACTTTCTTTGATCTCGGAGCACTGGGGTTCTGTTCTTTCTCTGAATATATCAACCTAAAAAAGGGGATGTCATTCTATGTCACATGCAAAACTTTTACCAGTTTTGTTACGATTTCCGTGGATTAAAAAATTAAGTCTAATAATAATAGTAATAATAATTAAGTGTTTGGATGAATAGAAAGGCTTAGAAGGCCCAGAATAATATTGTGGAGACCCAACCTTTATGGTTGACCTCTGTGTACTTTAAGGGTTTCTTGTAGTCTTTAAGGGTTTATTGTAGTCTTTCCCCAGAGTGTCTTGTGATGCCATGTCTGTTTAACCTTTAAACATGACAAACATACCCTAACGTTTAAATGATCCATCCACTGTTCCAAAGGTGCGTCATAGAGCTTTATTACGGTACTCAGGATGGAATAGAAGATATATTACTTTTTTTCCCATTGAAATTGTGATCGGTCAATAATGTACATTTCATTGAACGGTGTTTCCGATGATGCTTGTAAGTTTAGACCAATACAAAAGCCTTGCTGTCCGGACAGCAACTACAGTTTCGAGGCGTGTGATTCATGTTCCCAGAAGGGATAATCTCGGAGAAACACATCAATAAATGTTCACCTTATTAGATTGATTCTGTAAACTTCATCTCATGGTTGTTGGTAGTAACGATGGAGGTAGAATGACATCGTTCAAGAACCTGGGCCGCTTATTGGATCTGAGGAAATAGGCCTAAAAGATCCAATACTGCTGATTTCCGCAGTATGCCTCCAGTTGTGATTTATAGAGCTTGACTACTAGGAACAAAAGGAAAATCGCCCGAGAATATTATCGACTCTGAGAAATAGATTTGCTGCAGTGTGTCTTATTTGAAAGTAGGTCCAATGCTGCGGGGACAATTACTTGTGAGTGGAAGAAACGTTGTTTGAAAAGTTAGCAAATACTGCTGGCAATGTTTGAAGGTTTTCTTTTTCACGGTGCTTCAAATCGAGACAAAAATAAAGACCCTTTTTCGTCGATGACACGACACAAACTATCCCCTCGGTAGCATAGGTTTTTAAGTGTTTTTTCGTGTTGGTTCATCTCGTGGAAGAAGTTCAGCGTTGCCTCCTCAACTACAAAAGTTAAAGATGCCCGGGAAATCACAATGCAGTAAAAAGCTCAGCACACAGGCATTGGTGGTTTATACAATGTGGTGGCTGTAAATGGTTTGAATGCGCAAATGAGCTCTTTAACAAAAATGCTAATTGACGCCATGTGGAAGACGAAGCATTTAAAGACGTGTAGGAGGTTGTTTGGGCTCCTCTCTGACATGTTTATGGGGCTACCAGGCTCTGCAGTCGCACGCAACACCAGACACCTTTGACATCATTCTATATCGACCAGGAAGTTCTTGGTTAGTAAAATATGAAGTATTTTTTGGGTCATTTAAAGAAATGTATCTTTGCTATATAGAATTTCAGACATTTAATGGCAAAAATGTGGGTTTAACAATCGTTCACCTAGCTTAAAACTAGCTTGTTAACCATCCCTACATTATGACCCCCACGCTTTGTTTGCAATATTTCATAAGGTCCTCATTCAATGTGACCAGTGTTCACTACCTTTTTATATTTACACCAGAATGTCTCAGAACTAAATCAAGCTGGTGGGCTACTAACACATATTGGGTGGGCTAGGCCAAGTGTGTCCACGACTTCAACCCCAGAGAACATGGGCCTGTGTCTCCACTGCAACACTGAGGCCCTCCACGCAGCCTTCCAAGTCTCCATGTGTAGTTTACATGTGCCTTCAACTAGGACCCAGGCGAGAGGCCTACATGGTGAACGCAACAGAGAACAGGATTTGGGTGGAAATATGTGTATGTGACGCTGTGCCGATGACCATACCAACACATTGTTATTAGTGTGATTAGGTTAAGATGAAAATATATGGTTCCTGCTCCTCTGACGCTCTCAGACTCCTGCCACTTGCAGTAAACCTCAGTGACTTCAGGATAGTTGGATGTGTGCCATGAACCCACCCCCACAACCCCCCCCCCCCCTGACCTCCACTGGATGTTCTCATCCCTGACCCCACTGGCCGGTCCGTATGGTGGCACTGGTCCACCATATCTGCTGAACCGTCTGCTGGGTCAACAACATTGTCCAGCCCAGTAGAAAGCAGGGCCAAGAAGAGGCTCGCACAGCCCTGAGAATCCCACAACGCTGCAATCTTCTCTCCCTGACATTGGGATGGAAGAGCTTTCTGAACACACGAGGAGGAACAAATCAAACAGATGTATTGCTGTTTGTCTGTAAAAGGTCAGGCCGTGACAAACACCCTCCTGTTGTTCAGAGCTCGAGAGCGGCCTTCCCTAGACAGAGCTTTAGACACGGCTCTAAGAAAAGGAGAGAACAACCAGCCTGGACCCTGTATTTGATCCCATACCAAGAGTTGAATAGTTAAAGTTATAGAATCAAATATATTATATATATATTATCAAATGATATATATTATATTATAATATTTATTGTATATATTATATATATCATATATATTATATGATATATATTATAATATACTATCGTATATAAAAATTGTATTATACTGTATATATATATTTATACTGTGTATATATATGTATATACATATACATATACATGTATGTATGTATGTATGTATGTATATATGTATATATGTATATATGTATATATGTATATATATAGTACAAATTGAATTTCAACATTGACAATGTAATATTGTACAAATGTGATATTCTTTCAACATTTTAGCTTTTCAACTTTTTATTACCTCAGGATGTTGCGGGCCTTTATGTCAATAATAGCGATTCGAGGTGCTCCCAGTTGCCTTATGAACTCATCTCTCATGATAATGTTCTGTCCCAGAACATTATCATGACACTCATGAACTCATCTCTCATGATAATGTTCTGGGACAGAACAGGACCGCTCTCCCACGAGTCATGTTTCCACTAGGGAACTAGTTGGAGTGCAGACAAAGAGAAAGGTGGGGACGATAAAATGTGAAAAGTACGTGGAAAGAAGGTGATAGAGCATAAAGCAGAACACATTCATGTGTATTAAATTGAGAATGCGAGAAGAAGCTTACATAAAACAGAGTTGACCTATCAGCTGCCCAGGCTCAGCACAGAACATGTTGACAGATTTATTGAATGCAATAATCACCCTGTATATCACCAGCTCTCCTTCTGCCGAGACGGCTCTTATGATTTACCATCTCACCTGGAGTTCAATATAATGATGACAGATCTAATGGTAAAAACCCAGCCAAGAAACAGTGATTGTTCTTGGAAATAATTGTATAGATATTTACAATTGATAGAGCATTGTTTTAGGTATCTCTGTCAGTATAGTGTCGCCATGTGAGCACACTGATCAGGTAGATGTCCACTGTTGCCTTGTACATCTAATATTGCTATAGGCACACATTGATCATACAATTTAGTGACTGGCAGGTTACTCTGCGCTTTCTTTGTCTGGCTCAATGGATACATGCCCGACTGCTTGACTGGCTGGTAATGAGATGGTAAGTATTCAGATCACACTGTCACAACACAAAGGAATTATCCATGATGCTTGGGACCAGACTCCAAGGCTCTGGTTACACAAGCGTTTTGAATCCCTCTGCGATCTGAAAACGGTTCACTAGATCACCATGTAAAGAGATGTTTTAAACAAAGCAATGTAAACGGTAACTGACCGCTAGAGCTAACACTAGGTACAATGTAGATTCAAAAACAGTGTATATTGCTCTCCTGTAAACAGGACCTACAAAACAGATGAATGTTTTCTGGAGTACTTGACGCAACTCATTTGATATATTAGTTTTAAATATGTTTAGTAGATTAGACACCTTTTTATACCAATAATATTCCATAAACGGGATCAATGTACTAAACCTTAGCTAGCCCACCCACTTTCTCCCAAGTCTCTGGCCTTTACTCCGGTTGTTGGCCACGTCAAATCCATCCTCAATTAGTCATTTAGTGACTGATTCAGGGCCTCAGACGCCTCAAAATAACTAGCTAAGCGTTAGCTTTAACAGAAATATCACATTTATATGGCTCCATCATGTTCTGTCTGTGAGTTTTGCTCAAATAGGAAATAATTGTCAACCAAATCTGTATGTCCATGTAGTAATTCAAACTTCCAAGACAATTGAACTTTAACTAGTTATTTGAGTATAGGGTTATGACATGCCAGCTAACCATCACATTAAGCAAAGTTAGCACCCAGTCAACCTGCTGGAACTAAGGACAAAATGGCCTCAAAGTGTTCCTAGCATAATCACACCGTCTACCTTCTGCATTTGGGGCATTGCTGTTGGCGTGTAATTACCGATGTGCTCAGCAGCCCATGGGAAGAGTTAGACAAAAGACCCTTGAGTCTCTGTGGGCATTCTAAAAATATGTCTGTACTTCTTCCAGTTATTTATGTTGAGTGTTGACACATACTTGGCAGACCAACAAGGCCCTTGCCCCCCCCCCCACCCTTCAGAAATGTGACCTTTTTCTGCAGTGCTTGGCTGGACTAATCTAGCATATGCTAGGTTGTCCTATCATCTATGCTTTGCTTCATATCAGTTTCAGGTTGCATGTCATATTCAAAAGCTGTGGTTAAAGACTCAGCTATTTGTCAGAGAAATGGCACACAATAGGTGCAATCGTTTGAATGATTTGCACTCGTGTTGAATTTCCGCAGACTTTGAGTGCCTCATATTTTATGCGTTGTCCAATTCCCGAATGCAACGGTGGCCTCATCTCAAATTCATATCTGTGCTGTAGAGGAAGAATCCTGATTACGTGTCCCTGGTTTCAATTTCCTTTGCAATACCCTGCCTCCTCTCCTACATCTCACCGGGCCCGAGGCCTCCATCCCATCATGATCCGCCACAACATGGAGACAGAAAGCCAACCAATCTTCCCTTCCATTCATAACCTCACATGATCTGATGGGATGCTATTTCTTCACGTTGCATACATTGGGACATGGAGGGCCAGTGGCTGTTGGTTCATTTCTCAACAAAATCTTGCCAACAAGAAAACCAAACATGTTCCAAATAACCAGCACACATCCATAGAAGTAGGGGCTGCTGTGTAGGCCCGCTATTCAATTATTCAATGTAAATATATAGGATTTTGGCAGGCGAAAAAGGTTGACTATGATACAAGTACACCAATGGATTTGTTTAATTCTGTGATGATTAGTTATTTACCATAGAAAATAATGTTATTTTCTATGACGAAGAATGAAGTTCTTCAAGGATGTTATTGTAGTTGTCACCAACTGCTGTGAGGAGCTATTTTGGAAGTGTTGCCTTTCCCCATCTGAAATGGTGTTGAAGAGACACTGATCCTTAGCAGCAGGATTCAGAGTCAGGCCTTTGATATGCACACCGGCCGTGAGATGCCTTTGTTTCCTCTGTGCACTATAGTTGTGCTTGGATCTTATTGTGAACACTTGCTTGAAGATGTTGTCGTTAATACCGTGTGCAGATTCCCTAGTTGACTATTTCAATCCCAGCTGGGACCAATGAAACTCCTAAGTGGCTACTGAAGTCTGGACACATTTCAGATTTAGATGTCCTTTTTCTTTTTCATATTTCATCAAATGCATGTTGTAAAAAAAGAAAATAGAATTCAGAAGTAGAGTGTGTATATTATGTATTACAGTATTTTATGACTGCACACACCCATGATACCGATCAACATGAAAAAGCCAACAAACCCTGAAGAGTCACAGCCAATGTTTTGTTTTTTTTTCCCGATGATCAGTATCTGTATCGTGCCCGGTGGGATGGAGTGCAGCATGAGGGTAGGAAAGAGACTGTGATGAAGATGTGGAAGAGATGGGGCTGCCTCTGCCTGCCCTGTGTTCCCCCTAACCGCTCCTCTGGGAGTCGGCACACAGGCGTGCGGTCTCACCGTGGAATGTGCTCCCGGCTGGAAAAGGGTTGCCGTTCGCAGAGAGGTCCTTTCTGTCTCTAGCTCCCTGGTCGGCCACAGAAATTCAATATTCCACTCAGAAATGGCCCGGGTGAGCTGGTAGCAGAGGGAGGGTCTGATGAGGGCTGCCAGCATGCGAAGCCGTGGGTCGTTGGGTGAACCAACACTGGGAAGACCTGGTTATGGTCCCGGCGGTTCTGTCCTGTGGTCATTCCACGGTGGGCAGATCCGGTTCACTGGCGCTTAAGTAGCTGTTGCTGAATGGCTTGAAGAAGTGATTCTGCTTTATTTTTCCTCTTTCCCTCACCCCTCCTCTATATTATATCAAGTGTGTGCCTGTCAACCGTAACGC
This sequence comes from Muraenolepis orangiensis, assembly GCA_027704905.1. Classification (NCBI taxonomy): domain Eukaryota; kingdom Metazoa; phylum Chordata; class Actinopteri; order Gadiformes; family Muraenolepididae; genus Muraenolepis; species Muraenolepis orangiensis. The sequence continues at coordinate 27,118,440 of CM051010.1, forward strand.
TTGTCTCATGTAAAGGGACAATGAGAGGTAAATCACATACCCAGTGACCCCAGAATCCAAAAAAGGCTGTAACTGATGTGGGGTTTAGAGCGGCTGGCATGGTGCAGGCCTGTGTTGCGCTGCCAGCAATATCTGCTGTGGTTTTCTAAGGCAATATATATTGTATCTGCTGCTCTGAATGGACTGCTGGATGAAATGGAAAAACATTGCACTTGTCTCCAAAATGGCTTAGAGATGGAATTGAAGCATAATGCCTCTTATGTGAGCATCCTGTGGTGAAATGAAGATTTCATTTGACAAATGGGCCAGAGAAAATAAACCGGCACATCTGAGTCATGAAGTGTAGCTAAGCTAGTGGCTCAGTCCCTGCCAGTCTGACCTGAGAGGCCAAAGCAGCCCAATCATCTTCTGCTCACTGACAGCCAAGGCATGTCTATTATATCCCAGCTGATTATGTCTGTGGCTTTGCCAACAGCCTGAGGCGGGATAGGATTCACTTTTCTCTCTCTATCCACCAGAAGAAAACTTACCTCACCCGCCTCTAACTCTGACTTTTTTTGGTCATTTCTGTAGGCTGTGTGATCCCTGCTCCCTCCTCTCTAGACAGTCTGATATTTAACAAGAGGGCTCTTCAGTGGGCCTCCTTTTTTACAGCGTTTTCCCTTCTTTAGTGTTTAGATGTTCAATGGAACAACTACAAATGGGTTTAATAAACAATCAATTCAATATTAAAATCAGCTGCTCAACAGTCTACCCATTAGTTAAAACTATTGAAGTAGTGTCTGATTAGTTTGACAATCATCGTCTTCCACTCTATTCCTCCCCGTTTGTCATGGAAATTGTGTGCTGCTAATTGTCAGTGCCATGCTAGCTGATTGCATGATTCTGTGTGCTCCTGGCGGTTTCCCATTTGTCATGTGGTTCATCATCACGCTTTTTAAATCATAACATCTCCGTGTCACGTTGGTCACTCCGCTGGCAGAGGAGTGACCTTTTTCTCACCCTCACTTCCAACGACATCACTGCCCCTCCTCTGCCTCTGGAACGCTCCCCAGGGGTGATATATGTCACACGCTGTGGGCCACAGGTGCACACATGCACAGCTTGTGGTCAATCTCAGGGGTCCAGTGTGAGTGAGTCCACAGTGACCACCAGCAGTGTGGATGAGAGGTGTGGTGACCTTGGGAAGTGCAAGGCCCTGTCGGATGCTCGGTCTTCTTCACAGGGCCTTTAACAACCACAGTCATTTTGCTTCCCTTCTGTCCCTGCTCCCCTTCCAGGGAAAAATTGCTCATCCGAAAGCCAACCACCAAACTGGTCATTTTGATTTCAAGATCACGGGCGGTTACTCGCTTATATTGCCAACACGGTACCATCGCATTTTCTTCCTGCTGTTCCTCCTATGTGTCTTTAATGCTACTGCGGCTAAGGGTGTGGTGCCCTTACTTAATCCCTAAGTCTACAGCTGTAAGAGCTTTGGCTACAGTGGTAAAAAGGCCTAAATCTTGAAGCTCACCCTCTGATTTTCTGTGTGTGAATGCCACTTGACCACACTCTCAAGGGAAGCTGAAAGCAAATTCAGGATTCCATTATAGCAACCTATACTTTCTGCTCAGCCCGCGCAGGCAAAGAATAGCTGTAAGTCTCCCTCAGAGGAACTGCATTTTATTGTGTTGCCAATAGAATTGTACGATCAACTTTTTTTAAAGTCTTGGACTAGAAATGTATTATGGCAGGGGTGGGGGAGACAGCCATATTCAACATTTCTCCTCTTACTTATTGGGAGTGTTATTGTGAAGCCCACTGATGATTCTCAGTACCTAGCCGTTAGTATTGCCTGTCCAAAAGGACTAACCTGCCCATTTGTCTCATTCCAGCCGCGCGATCAAGACCAACCAAGACCTGCTGCCGGAGACTCCCTGGGCCAACATATTCTACGACGACTTCTGGGGCACTCTGCTCACGCACACCGGCAGCCACAAGTCCTACCGACCGCTGTGCACCCTCTCCTTCCGCCTCAACCACGCCCTGGGCGGGCTGGACCCGTGGGGCTATCACCTGGTCAACGTGGCCTTCCACGGGGCCGTGACGGGCCTCTTCACCCTGCTCGCCCGCCTGCTGCTGGGCCGCGGACCCTGGAGCCTGCTGGCGGGCCTCCTGTTCGCCTCCCACCCCGTCCACACCGAGGCGGTGGCGGGCGTGGTGGGCCGGGCCGACGTCGGCGCCGCGCTGTTCTTCCTACTCTCTCTGCTGTGCTACGTGCGCCACTGCGCACTCAGGGGCCACGAGGGGCCCCGTCGCCTGAGCGTCTGGCTCCTGGGCAGCCTGGGTCTAGCGGCGTGCAGCATGCTGTGGAAGGAGCAAGGGGTGACCGTGCTGGCTGTGTCGGCGCTGTATGAGCTCTGCGTTTTCCACAGGCTGAAGTTGAGGCAGGTCGTCTCGCTCCTCTGCAAGGTAAACGGTTTGTTTCTCTTGTTTCGCACGCAAGTCTGATGTCTGTCAGACTTGCTGACAGACATCAGACGAAACCCTGGAAGACAGCGTTCAGGGAATTCATTTTCAGGTGATTCAGGCCTGTTTTGATTTTTATGGAAGGACAAAAAATAACATTTATTTTCTATGCATGGGCAGCTGTGAAACATGAACATAGAGTAATCATACTAATGAATAGTTTAGCTTTGTATTCAGCAAATCACAATGTGCTGAAATCATCCTTGTCATAAGGTTTTAGTTTGACATGGATTGGAAAGAGAAATTGGCTATAATATAGAAACGATTACGTACCAAGAGTAGGTAAAGCACAGAAAAGGTCTGGTCTTTAAAACACTGGTCTTTAAAAGCTGATTCTACATAAAGACATGAATTATGTCACAATCAAAGATAACGATGTTGGAGATGTTAAAAATGTTCATACCAATAGTAATCGTAGTTCTTTAACGGGCTAATAAAATCAAAACAGGAGGTTTGGAAAAGGATTTGTTTCTGAGAGCAGCCAACCGTTTCGTAGCCCTTTCCTAATCAGTAATTTGTCAGATGTGTTTACTGCTTGCTGTCGAATGGATTTGACGTCCATAACTCTCTACCTCTCCATCAGAGACAAAGTCAATTAAAAAATATGGGCTTCAGTTCCCGATGGGAAATAGTAGTTCTCTCTCCAATGCATCCAACCGAAGGACAGTTCTTTCTGCTCGTTTGTTAGCAATGGAGAGTCCAGAGGGGTGGGAGGGAGAGAGGTGGTGTGAATATATATGGTTATTGTTATGGTTATGGAAGTGTATGGTTACAGATGGTTGGGGGAAAGGTGAGGAGACAGGCCAGAAGAGTGACAACGAGAGAGAGAATGAAAGGGCAGAAAGTTGAGGAGTTTCAGGTGAAACTACTGCCCATGTCCTTCAGAAGTAGGAATGATGGGGAGTGCCGTTGCCGTCTATCTGCCTCATGAGTTAAGCCTCATCTCGTGGCCTCTAGAGAATGGCCCATCCATTGAGGCTGGCAGACAGGCCTCCTTAATGGCTTGTCAAGCATGACTGGGCCAGATGGGGAAACAGGGAGCCAGGAGGGATGGAGTAGATGGTACCTCGTAGCTGACAGATTTCCAAAGTTTGATTAAAAGCCACACACACACACACACACACACACACACACACACACACACACACACACACACACACACACACACACACTCTGCAGGCTCAACTGTTGTCAAAAGTTTGACTAGCGGTTAACAGCGATTGTGAGCAGGAGCTGAGAGCCTGTAGACGTCTCTCATGGTTTGCCACCGTGGTTCACTAGTTTGGCAAGAGACTCCAAGGAACATGTGAATCGCATATAAAGTAGCAAATTAAATTACTTCTTCTGGCAACCCTTTTCTATCAATAGTGCTGGGCCGTCTGATATGGATTCACATTCCTCACCGCATACAGTATGTAGTTTGTGAAGTGAAAGTTACGTTTATGGGCAAAGTGAAGTTTTCAAGGTAAACACAGAACGGTGGGAGGAAATATTCATAAGAAAAAACATGATTGCATTCAAAAAAATGCAGAAAACCTTCTGAGTCGCTGCTGTAGAGACTACAGATTGTTCACATGGGAAGATGCTAGAATTGATTCAAATAGTTTTCCCTGAGTAAGAAAGAAAAGAGACACACCCTTTCAGTTCATATCGGCATAATGCAAACCAGATGAGGTGTTCCATATCTCAACATGTGATTTTGCCTCACCGCTGGCAACGTAAAAGAGGAGCCAGTGACTGATCTGTCATCGTCTGCTCATGTCTTCTGGGTCCTCTGTCTCTTCCCCTTTTGATGTCGGCGGCGACTCAAAGCCGCCTGTAACCGGATCACACACTCATTTCAACCCAGAGGCTCGGCAGCTTCTCACAGCGTGATGCCGCTGTGTGTTCGTCTCTCCTAGCTCTCTCTCTCCTTCACTCTAACATGACAATACTATCCATGATCCATTTGTAATATTCAGAAGCTAATAAAAAATAAAGCATGCCTACTACTACCTCAAACACTGATAAATATAACATTGGACTAGATTGGTTTAAGAGAGATCGGATTAAGAGCAACACCTTGTTTGTTTTGGTTGTGTGCAGTGCCAGTTATTCAGAGCAGGTTAAGATTGGATTGTTAATTAAATAAATCTGTAATCAGATTGAAACGAGGCTGTAGCAGACAACGCTGCCACCAGCCATTATAATGGCTACTTGAATGCTCCTTCCGAAGACAAGGACACAGGGTGATGAGGAAATCTGGTTTATTGCAAGAATCATTGTGAACAGAGCAGATGGTACATGCCAGAGCTCTTCCTGGAGTGTGTGTGTGGCGGTGGCTGGTTTAACCTGTGGGCCTTGACTTGATTAACAAGGACCCACAGGTGTGCAGCCTCACCAACCACAGAGTAATCAGTCCAACTCAGGCCAGGTGAAGCTGCTTAAACCAGCCACCAACCAACGCCAACTTACTAACTACAAATAACTGAAACCTACAAATACTACCTATTGTCAGTAAGAACAGTGAGATGGACCCAATGTGGCTCTCAGTCCATTGAAATGTAGAGTCTGCTACACCTTTCATTCTAGTTTATCCTTCTTGTGGCCCCTGGGTCTGTTCTAAGGATGTGGCCATAGAACCGTTCATACGGTATCTCTCTGGCTCTCCTGGAGTGCAGTACCAGCCAAGTGATGCTATTATGAATGATTTCATTATGTTTTGATTGAATGGTAAAGTACTATTTTCATTCTGTTTTAAATGATTTGATTGAGATTAGGCATCAAATGTGTGTGTCTGCGTGTGATGTGATTATGCAATGGACTTTCCGCTTGACACGTCCACTTATTAGTTTCATCGGTTTCTATTTTAGTCAAGATGTGACATTTCTTTAAGGTCTTTAATGCTTTGGGGGGGAAAAAACCTGTAAAAGATTTACCTTCGCACCCACAGTGGGAAGAACCCCCACTGTCAAACCCAAGTAAATGTGCAAATGTAAGATAAAGCTAATCTCTTACACATGGTTCATTTAATGTTATCCTGTGGGCCTGACCACCTCACTAAATTGTCCTTTTCTCCAGGAGTGCAGGGTCATCTCCAGATCATTCAAGAACCTCTACCCAATCTAGTGCTGCTCTTGGAGCAGAGTCACACCGGGCAGTGTTTATCCCTGTGGGACTTTTCATTGGCCATTGTCCTGCTATTGTTTTTATGGTTCTGGAGAAATTACACACATAGGCTTTTTGCACAGCGCCCCAGGCTCGGATGGCACCTCAATCTGTCAGCTATGGCACCGTTTAAGAACACTGACCTGCACACCGATGAATGAATAAAGGCACATGCTTGCTCTTACAATGTTAATGAAAACTCATTTTGACCCTCCTCCCACAAACCAAAACAGATGCACACACTTTATATATAACGGTTATATTTATACCAGTGACACAATGACATACAACACAATAACAGTAGAATATTGTGCTCCTACAGCCTAACGGTCCTCCCCCAGTAGACTTGTATATTGACTGATATTATTGTCAAACCTAGACCTTCATTGGTGTGCATTGTGTTTGTATGCAGACCAGTTTGGATGGGAGTGTATCAGTCATGCTTTAAGTCATACAGCGCCATCTATGTCAATCTCCAAATAACACACTTACCTTTCCGGGCCATGCAGTGGAATTATTGAATGCATCTTTCCATTCTGTCAGGATGTTGAGGCTTAGACATGCCGAGGCCATTTTTCCTTCTCGTTAAGTGTAATTTGTTGCTTTTTCGTTAGCTGAGATTCCATTTTATGTTTTTTCCCCATGCAACTTTTACGTTAGATTGCAGAAGCTGTGAGCAGAAGCTTTTGTTGTGTTTTAAAGCATATGCCTTCATTTTCAAGCATTTATTCTAATTGTTTTAGCATCCTCGTATAACATTGTTAGCGATAATTACTTCCACTCTTTATGTGGAAAACCTGTTTTTCTGAGCGCCAGTTTGCAGACAGCGTTGGCTAATAAGGCTAATCTTCCGAGTAAAATTTGTGCAGCTAATTTAAAATTGAAGAATGCGTTTCACTGTGGTCTCATGGGGTGTTTTTCTTAACATCATGTGTTAAAATGTTTTTCCCAGAGGTCCTGGCGTCCACGTGTGCATCATGTGTGTTTTTCCATTGTTAGAATGAAAAGGTCAAAGGAAAAACAAAGATCTGTCGGCTGTAGTGTGAAGTGAATCTTAAGACAACCCGGAGACATTACGTCTCTCTCTCATGGTTACTTCTTCTATTTTGTTTAGCAAAAGATCAGAAAGCCCGTGGTCTCAGTTTGTGAACGTTGACAGATGTCCCCACATTGCTTGACGCGCCTTCCCCAATCTTTGTACTGCGGAAACCCGAGACGTTACGACATTGTCCGTGACTTGTAAACACTGTTGCCCAAAACGGTGTTGTTGACGTGAGTGTGAATCAGCGTCTCCCAGCGATCGACACCCATGTCTTCCTCTTGACCGTCGAGGTGAAAGCCTTTTCCAAGTCTCCCAAACTACAATGGGGGAAACCTGATGCTCTGCCACTGCCGGCCAGACAAGGAGAAATGACTGTGGCGTACGTGTGATGGCATGCGGGCAGATCACTGGCACGGTTAGGTCATCTTCTTGAGCAGCACGGCCCACCACGACAACAACATGGTAGCCGGTGGGTTTTTGGAGCCTGAGGTCTGATAGTCTTTACTATGTGATCCCAACATTCATTCATCGACTCTCGGGGAAGAAAACGTGGACATCCTGTTTGTCCAGCAGACGATTTGCAAGTTTTTTTTTATTTATAGCAGCAGCCCCCAGCTGTGCTACACGTGTGCGGCAATGTCGTGGTATCGCACTTATCGTCGTATCCACCACAACACAGCGCAGGTGGCGGTGCGAGGTCAGTGCTCAGGTGTGGTGGTGGTGGTGGTGGTCGGTTCAGAGCGTTTACATGGGCTAAGCTCAGGTGTAATGTATGAGCGATGGTAGTACGTTTTGCTGCAGTGGAACTAGCAGCAGCGGCTGGGTGCTGAATGTGAGACGGGGCCACGGCGCTGGGGCAGAATGGATGATGTTCAATGGAAGTCTCCTCCCCTTTGCTCTCCTCTCCCCCCGCAGGGAATGAGAAAACTGCAGATCGGCGGCTACATCTGTTCCCGCACTATTACGGGTCGGAGGGCGATGGGTGTTTCCGATGAGTTGTAGGTCCTGAATACAAAACAAGACCTATTCGTTCTGCGTGTTCCGCGGAGGTGCAGGGTTCTCTTCCACCTGGGGGCTCCACAGAAGGCTGCTCTATGCTCTAATGGCTTCTGTCGCCTTGTGATGGAGTGGGCCCGGTGGACTCCGCATGTGCCCCTCCTTGCCCTCACCTACCGGTCTCTCTCCAGGGGAGACACGCGGACGCCGCCGCACGTCCGCAGAGGAAGAAGTTCAGTCCTCATCCCGATGCATAATTCATTCACATTTCCAAAGGAGGAATAAAATGCCAGAGTAGACCGATGGGTATACAGCAGGTATCTATTCATATTATTTGTATGTATGTTTGGTTTGGTTAAATCTCAACCAACATAGCTCTCCTTTGCCTTGATAACGCAAGGGAAGAATGTGATGTTTGGTGGAAGCAACGGTTAAGGAACTGAATGATGGAAATGTGTCAACCAGAGAAGCTGATGAATAGCATTAGGAAGATGCTATTCGTCCTCCTTACGTCTTCCTTACCTTGCTGCAGCAACACGGTGTGAAGATGGGTACCGGCTTTGATGTGAACTGTCGGGCAACGCTGAGCGACACACAAACAAGTGGCAAAAACATTTTGCAAATGTGCTGCTTAAGTGCTTTAGTTTGACTAGATTTATACATTTGATCCCTTTTACTTTAAGTGAATAATTACAATGAAAGTACGCAGAGCACGCCATTCTTAAATGTGGGACGGAAAATGTGGCTTTGAGTTTGCAGCGTTTTCCTTTTCACATCCAGCGAGGTGGTCGGTGGGCAGCCTTGAGACGGAGTCTGAGTGGTTCAATCTTCTGCTGGAGGAATCTCTCAGCAATAGTTGTGATTCCTCTCACGCAGTATTTCAGGAAGGACCACCGCAGAGAGGTCTTGTTACACTCCCGGGAGCCCCACACACACACACACACACACACACACACACACACACACACACACACACACACACACACACACACACACACACACACACACACACACACACACACACACACACACACACACACACACACACACACACACACACACACACACACACACACACACACACACACACACACACACACACACACACACACACACACACACACACACACACACACACACCTCTGAAAATCAGAACCATGGTGGTGACTAGAAAAACAATAAGAGATGCAAGGGGTGATGGCATGAACCAGTGTCAGAGAAGGACTATCCAAGAGGAACGGACACGGAAAAAGAGCAAAAAAAAGACTAGAGTGGAATAGAGTGCATGAGTAACTGCCAGGGATATGCCCAGAGACGGATGTAGTGTGTGATGTGCCCTTGGTCAGACATGCTGTCACTCTCTATGAACTGTTCACCCCTGGAAGCTCTATTTTATGGCATTCACACATTCAGTGGTTTAAAGCACTGGTGCACGTTGGCAAAAAAAACCTCACTGGATTTAATTCCTCTCATTCTCTCTCATTCTCTCTTTCTCATTCTCAGTTCGTGTTTCCTCTCATTGCTTTGTTGTTTTTTTCTGCTGTGCTTTTTTTCTATATATTTTGCATATAACAAATGCTATATTTAGTTTTTTTATTATTGGTTTTCAGGGTACACCATCAGATTGCATTAGGATGAAAGGGAGTGTATAATGCCATGATAAGGATTTCAACCAAATGATTATTGACAATTTTGTAAAAGTCTAATAAAAATCTATTAACCATTTTATTAGTCTCAATGTGCCCATATCTGGGTGAACAAAGCATTTCACTTTCTCTGTCATATTAGTCTGGACTAATCATGAGGCTGGAGACCGGGTCAGTAAGCGGTTAATTGGCCAACACAAACTTGGCCGGCAGTAGAAAACTGCCGAAAAGGTTTCAAATTAAGACCCTTTAAGACTGGCCGCTGTAGAAATACACTTATTTTTCTGAAAGCCTGTAATTTTTTGTTTCCAGCTCAGCCTTTATGCCATCTCTGCCTAGAAGTTCTGCTATAACCTAGTAGGAACATAGGAACCCAAGGTTATCATTTTATGAAGAGTTTCAGCCCCTCTAGCCTCTAGATGTTTAACTACAGCCCTTAAAGGTTAAGTAATTAATGAGTTGTCTGGGAGCACTCTGGCCATTTACTTAGTAAATTGCAACAGGGTTTGTGATTTAGTACAGCTCCCTATGAAGCTGTTATGTTGTTCACATCCAGTCTGACATGTTGGGCTACATAGTGTTCTGTGTAAATCTGCTTTTCAAATTCTCGTTTGACATTAAAGTGATTACCACTTGAACAAGGCTTTATTGGATATTGACTATAGTCTTTCATATGTTGTGCTGTAGGCCTACTATGGGTCACACTGATTTACCACTGTTTATGTTTCATGGAAAACATAGTTTAAGGCAATGCAATTATTATATTATTATAGTTATCCCTGAAGTACAAAACACAGTGTCTTTATTAATCCTCTTTAAACATATAACATATAGATTTCACATTGCAATGCCTTATGGAGGCAACCACTCAAATTGGACTAAAGTCAAGTCACCTGAAATTTTTCAATTTCAAGAATCAGCTCTCAAGATCAGTTATTGATCTCACACCGGAGGCACCCAAGATCTCTCCTCAACCAACATCTGGAAAGATGTTGAACAAAAGAAGATAGGCTTCTTTTCATTGACTTCTCATTTGAACACTATCCAGCCCCACCTGCTGGCAGCTCCTTGCTAACCTCCAGGTAGGTCTGAACATGGTGGGCTGGTGAGCAGATGTTTTAACTGATGGGTCCCAGTGCGTTCAAGTAGGGGGTTTCCCTCTCTGAGCAGGTCACCTCCTACCCCCAGTATACACTGATCAGGGACGTTGAGATTGTGGAGAATTGTCAGTATACCAGTATATTGGGACTGTCATTGACAATAAATTTAGTTTTGACACTGACGCTACAGCAGCCGTTATGTTCCTTCCACAACATGAAAGGACTTAATGTCCATATTGTTATGATGTCTATTTTGATTGATGATTGATGATTACTAAGGTTTTTTATGTAATCTGTTGTGACATTTTGTATGGTAGCCCAGTTTGGAAACGTGACTCTTTTGAATATAAATCGACTGGGTAGACTAGGTAGGTTAAAGTGGCCAGTAAGATCACTTGGGTGGGACAGGACCAGTTGAAGGACATCTTTACTAGGTGCTCAGGAAGGCCCAATGCCATCCTGGAATGTCATTCCCCTGCGGGGAGAGTTTAACCTTTTCCCCATGCATGTTAAACCTGCTCTCACTGGGCTGGTGCTTCAGAGTGCCAAGGGGGAAGACAACAATGACCAGGAACTGGCCTTTCATTTATTAATTCACTACTACCGGTAATAATGCAACAGGCTCTTATATGTGTATATCTTTATTAACTGCATGTTGGGCTCCTTGTCTTGTCTTGGTTGGATGCTATGTGTGCAGTGCAGAATGTGTGCTCCTACTGCACGAGTTTCCCCTTGGGGACAATAAAGAACTTTGAACTTGACATTGCCAGGGTCTGTTGCCAGCCCATCTCGAAATGCTCCCTTAAATCCTAGATTCATTAGTAATCTCTAGGGCATGCGAGAGAGGGAGAGGCAATATGAGTTACAATGCCCTGGCATGAGTCCAAGGCTTGCGTGGATATCCCAAGACCTGAAAGACAGAAGGCAGACAATTCCAGGATACTTCCCCCACCAAAGACTTCTCATGTTCCCTTTAATCTCCCTTCATTCTTCTCCATTCATCTCAGGCCTCTCCCTGCCCCCCCCCCTCTCTTTAATAGGTGTATGCTGCCCCCCCCCTCTCTTTAATAGGTGTACTTGATGTGCATTGTGCAAAGGTACCGCCTGGCATGGTTCCCCATCATATTATGCGGGGTAAAGGGCCATTGCTTTCATGAGTGCACAGTGGGGATCTAGTGCACGGTGGGGATCTAGTGCACGGTGGGTATCTAGTGCACGGTGGGGATCTAGTGCAGGTAGAAGTACGCCGCACAACAATGGGACTTAGTTCTCAGCAAGACTCCGAGAGGACGGATGGCTCCGGATCAATTATTCGAGGATGTGACACAAACCCTGACCTTGACGTGTGGCTGGCGGCAGATGTGCTTGGTCTGGAAACAGCGGCGGTGGCTTTGTCGCGACCTTCATGCATGCTCTTTTGCTGCTCATCGCCCCTCGTAAAAGTCTGCAATGCAGTGGCTCTTCTAAATTAATAGTAATAACTGGGAAGCCAGGTTTGGACAGCCCTGACACATCTATTTTTGACTGTACGGTTGAGGGTATATTCATGTGTGTGTGTGTGTGTGTGTGTGTGTGTGTGTGTGTGTGTGTGTGTGTGTGTGTGTGTGTGTGTGTGTGTGTGTGTGTGTGTGTGTGTGTGTGTGTGTGTGTGTGTGTGTGTGTGTGTGTGTGTGTGTGTGTGTGTGTGTGTGTGTGTGTGTGTGTGTGTGTGTGTGTGTTTGAATTGTCGTCAAAATGCTCAGTTTCCGCTCCTCTCTTTAGTCACTCCTATTAAAATTGAATCCGCATCGTGTCATGGTTCATTCGCCGTGGGAGTTTTAAAAAGAGCACATTAAAGCAAAAAAACTAATAAAGCAGAAAACAAATCTATATAGAATTGTATAATGTATAGAATTCATCTAGAGATTGGTTTACTGTTTACTTCTGTTGTTCCTGCTTCATATTTACTTACTTATTATATTTACAGCGGACAACCACCTGTCATATCAATCATGTCAATTGTTTTTCGATTTTTGATTTTCCACATACACCCAATTATTCCCTATAACTATTCACTTTTTTCACTAGTAGGATAGGAAAGGATCGTACTAGTGCTTTGAAAGCCCATGATGCATCAGGCTGGAGCATTTTCCATTGATTAGGTGCTCATATTGCAAAGGCCTCAAGCATAATGTCAGGGGCTAGAGGGGCCCAGTTAATTAGCTAGCACAGCACCTGCCCTTCCAGTCTACCTGTAACATCTCATTTCTCTAGGCAGCACACACCTTCACCCCTCATCTCCTCCCGACACGCCCTCCTCTGGGTGCATAGGACGAGATGTGTTTTTCCTAAAAAACAGAAGGAATTGCACTGCAGATTGCTACGGCTGATTGCCACTGCTGATGAGAACATGGATGTGTTCTGATTGCAAGCCAGGGAAGATCATTTTGGCCTACTTTCTGTTTGCCCCGGTGTGAAGCCAAATCAGCGCGTCTCTTGGAGGATTGTTTTTAAAGAGGCTGATTTTCAGTGGAAGCTTATCTTAAATGGCTGGGGACGGTTTGGGTTGGTAATGGATCCTCTGTTTGTTGAACTATTATCATTAATAAGAGCTAAATTAGAGAGCTTAAGTTGGCCTCATTTTTTGTTCACATAAGTACATAGTTTTATGTACTGTCCCACTATATTTTGGGTTTCAACCATCAACCACAGTTCAAGTCTGTATTTTATTCATTTTCACTCGGTGAGACATTGCCTCTTGGTCATAATACGGCCCAGTACAAAGTTTTAGTAACGTTTTTCTATATAGCTTACTTGGTAAAAAAAGATATTAATTTATACTTTTCTTTATCATATGCTCTCCAACCCCCTTTCCCCATCACTCGTAACCTGCTGACTGCTGTGTCTCCTTCCTTCCTCCTCCTATCTTAAATGTTTCACAGTCAATAAAGCTATGCCGGCTTTATCTCTCTTACACAGGGCTTATAATTACCCACCCATTTCCAGGGTTCTGCTCCGTGGCAGATCCCCCCCCCCTGGTGGTTTGTGAGGTCTCTGGGTTAGACCGGCTGACTCTGCCCAGGATAAATCTCCAGATCAGTAGTGTCTGTGAGAGAGACACAGCTGAGGGAGGTCGTCCACATCTTCACTGTTGGAGCTCTTCCCGAATTTGCATGATGCATAAGCTTTTGTTTGTTTAGTTTTTACAAGTTGGTTATTTTCCTTGTATCTTTCAGTTAACTGTTTTAGAAGAACTATGAGATTGTATTTCTCCTGAGACAATATGTTGCTGTAAAACCACAAGAAGGATAGTCTGGCTTACGTGGTTGGTCGTATTGTTCACTCTAAAGGTATTTCGTATTTTCGTATTTTCGCATCATTCACACTTGGAAGCATTCTGGCAGTCGGCCGTGGCTCAGGAAAACAAGTTAAAGTAGATATGTTGTTGTGTTTGTCTCTTTCTGGGCCCAGGTGTAGGCGTGCGGAAGGCTTTAAAGGTCATTGTGTTCTCTGAGTGGGAGCCTATAGATAGATGGGTGTTTTGATCTCTATCTCACTTTCATTACAAGTCTATCAGGCCCATGCAGGATCCTGATGAAAGGCCCTCCCAGACCATTGATGCTGTGGATAACAAGGGGGGGGGGTAAAGGTCAGCCGTGCGCTACTGCACACCTTGGAGACGGTGCAGGGTGTGCCGCTTTGCAGCTTAGTTAGACCTGACAGGTGATTGATTGTTTTGAAAATGCTCTTGATAGGAGAGAGGAGGGGGTGGGGGTGGGGTAGGGGGTGGGGGTTGTGCACATCTGGCAATTCTGTGGAGGAAAAAAACACCTTCGTATGGAGGGAATGCAACACTGACTCCAAAGCAATTCATTAATTCCCCCCCCCCCCCCACTTGAGGGTTTTTTTCCACATTGTTTGTGCACGCACGCACGCACGCACGCACGCACGCACGCACGCACGCACGCACGCACGCACGCACGCACGCACGCACGCACGCACGCACGCACGCACGCACGCACGCACGCACGCACGCACGCACGCAGCCAGCATAAAAAGCATTGGCTTGTTTTTTTGTGTTTTTCTTCAATTCCACCCAATCAGGAGCAGGCAGGGGAGAAGCAGCCATGTGGTCATTTGGCCTGTTTTCCATTCCGTCTCCGGGATCACAGCCACCGCCTTATTAAAGGCTATTAAAGCCTCGATTGTTTCAATGATGAACAGATTTTCGCCCGAAAAACACAGAAAAGGGATGGGAGGCGAGGGGAAGCGAAAGAGACCCCACCTCCTACGGAGTCCTGCTAAACCACCTCCTACGGAGTCCTGCTAAACCACCTCCTACGGAGTCCTGCTAAACCACCTCCTACGGAGTCCTGCTAAACCACCTCCTACGGAGTCCTGCTAAACCACCTCCGACGGAGTCCTGCTAAACCACCTCCTACGGAGTCCTGCTAAACCACCTCCTACGGAGTCCTGCTAAACCACCTCCTACGGAGTCGTGCTAAACCACCTCCTACGGAGTCCTGCTAAACCACTTATGTCAAGCTAAAATGGATTAGAGACAAAGGAGACGTAGCCCGAGACGCTTGGCGCTCGAGCTAATGGAGCTGCAGCTCTGAGGGAGCAGACCGCAGCCGCCGCTTGCCATTCAACTTAAAGGGCTTCAAGAGGGTTTCAACATTCAAGATTTAATTTAATTGTTTAACTTTATTTGTCACATACAGTACACATACAGAAGATGCAGTGAAAGCGGCAGTGCCATGCAGAAATTGTGCAAAATACAATCGCAAAATAGAAAAACTCCAATAACTATGGATATACAAAGATATGAAATATGGTAAAAGTCAGTATTTACAACATGCTCACGCAGACAGAATCGAGGATTTGACCTTTTTTTTTTTTTTTTTGGCCTGGGAGATGATGATGATTATGATGAAGAAAGCAGGTCTTGTCGCTGGGGTTAAACTCTACGATCATTTTATTATTATTATTATTATTTTTTAAATTTCCTTTCTCGTGCGTGGCCGTAGCACAGAGGGTCAGAGAGGCAGAAAGGGTAAGCGTACATTCAGAAAGTGTGTCTCACAAAGCCTTGCCCTGCTTTGGGATTGTAATTGTAACTGGGAGAATTTAATTTAATTGAATTTAAATCAAATGAAACACCCCGGACCCCGTGACATGGCCAGGTAGCGAAAGTACGTGTTGTGGAGGTGGGATGGACTTGAACACACACACACACACACACACACACACACACACACACACACACACACACACACACACACACACACACACACACACACACACACACACACACACACACACACACCCCCGCCCCCCTGCGTGGTTCCCTCCTGGAGGGTGGTCTCATTACAGGGGATGAAGGTACTTGAGAGTCGGGGGAAGGAACAGAAGGGGGGGGTGGAAGTAATAAAAAGAAAAAAGCCTGTCTTGTGCAACACAAAGAAGCCCTCTCCAGGCAGGCGGAGTGGCACGCCGTGGTGCATGCTGGGGGATTTGGCAAGGCGCCCCGTCCCCTCACATCCAGCCATCCGCCATCAGAGACCCTGAGTTTTGGGGAGGCGTTCCCTTCAAGTCGCATAGTGGTCATCTGGGTCAAATAAAATATGGTGAATACATAAAGTATTTCAAACATGCCCCGGGGAATTGATGGATGTGAAGTCCATTCTCTTCTTTCCTGATCCTTCAAGTTTTACAGCTGAACGGGTGTTTTGTTTTTTTGGCAATGATTGCGGGTAAACTAGGCTACTTCCCATAATTGGGTTTTGATTGGTTTATTCTTTACTTTGCTCCCTTGAGGTCTGCCATTGGCTACTGCTGCTCCTGCAGTAGTACCCCCCCAGTAAAGGGGCCTACCCCTGCAGTTGCCCAATAGCAGAGGGGCCTACCCCCTGAGTAACCAATAGCAGAGGGGCCTACCCCCTGAGTAACCAGTAGCAGAGGGGCCTACCCCTGCAGTTGCCCAATAGCAAAGGGGCCTACCCCCGCAGTAACCAATAGCAGAGGGGCCTACCCCCGCAGTAACCAGTAGCAGAGGGGCCTACCCCGCAGTAACCAATAGCAGAGGGGCCTACCCCCTGAGTAACCAATAGCAGAGGGGCCTACCCCGCAGTAACCAGAAGCAGAGGGGCCTACCCCGCAGTAACCAGAAGCAGAGGGGCCTACCCCGCAGTAACCAGAAGCAGAGGGGCCTAGCCTGCAGTAACCAATAGCAGAGGGGCCTAGCCCGCAGTAACCAATAGCAGAGGGGCCTACCCCCACAGTAACCAATAGCAGAGGGGCCTACCCCCACAGTAACCAATAGCAGAGGGGCCTACCCCCGCAGTAACCAATAGCAGAGGGGTCTACCCCCACAGTAACCAATAGCAGAGGGGCCTACCCCCACAGTAACCAATAGCAGAGGGGCCTACCCCCACAGTAACCAATAGCAGAGGGGCCTACCCCCACAGTAACCAATAGCAGAGGGGCAGTATAAACTCATATTACCCTGCCTGCCTAACCCTTTTACCAAAGTCTAGATGACTATGTTAAAGAGGGCATGATGGAAAGATGAAGATTTCATGCTCGCAGATAATAAATAGGGTGACAAATAAATGAGGGTTTCACACACAGAGAAAGTACAATGCTTCCCCATTTTGTTCAAAAGTATTTTTTTTGCTCTACTCCATTACACGATTCTCATTGTCCTGTTCACACAAATCACAAATCTTCTAGCACATTTGGTTACCAAGCAACTGAAAGTGCCACAGGTCGTTGCCTGGCATCTTCCTGTATTTTCTGACAGGTGACCTTATGCTTTAACATATTTAACATTTTTAGCATCTTTTTAAATGTTACATTTAAAAAAAGCATTGTATACCATATAGATATGCATAACCGCTTAGGCCAACTGTATTGTAATACTGATAATGCTAAATTCATGCATATATTTTTCTTTAGAATCTAGAAAAATGTGTTGTGTTGAGGGTCACTTTGCTCAAGCATGTATGAAATTAGTGTATTGCTCAAGGACACCTCAGCAGGCCATAAGGTTGGTTCTCGCTCTCGCTCTCGCTCTCGCTCTCGCTCTCTCTCTCTCTCTCTGTGGTTCCCTCCATGCTGTTCTGCTTTGTCCTCACAAGCTGCAGTGAGAGCCGTTGCCAAGGCAGCTTCAAGAGCCAGGCTACCGTGATTTGAGCAGGTCTCCGTAGGGGTGCATGTCTGGGATGTTTCTGTTGTCTCCCTGGCTAGTGTGCTTTCTCTGCATTGCACCCTGGACCTTTTCACTAAACCTATGTGGGAGCTATTGTCAGTGCACCCAGTCATATGATTTACTGTGAATAGTTCTGTAATGTCCAGTGGGCTCCGACTTAGGATGTTTTTGAAGGTCTCTAAAGGTCGCGCAAACCCCAAATTAATCACGAGTCTCCCGCTGTAGGTTTGATATGCTGATCCCCTTTGTGTTGTTGTGTGTATCCTTGATCAATGATAAGCTCAGTAAATACAATGATCATTTTCGTCAATGTGACATTGGCATGAACTTCTTATTTTCGATCAGTGATGGTGGATAGAGGTGAACAAAAATGTCATCATTCTTGATTAGTTCAGAAAGCCGTTGTTCAAAATGATTTATTCAGCCAAAACCCATTTTTGAAATGTCAAAAATATGTCATTTTCACTCACACAGTGATTAATAAATCACAAAGCCGTTTAAACAAATTCTGTTCGTGTCCTATCAGCCATGTCCTGTTGACAATTGACATTGACATTTTAATGTGAAATCATAAATAGATATTTCAATTCAATATCATGCAGTGTGTGTCAAAAGACAAAGACACCATATAACTAGCTTTGGCTGAACTTTTCATTCTTGCCGATCAAATAAAAATTGTATTTTTATATTGACGGATCAAACTGTTTTGCACATAAGATTTTCACACCACTGCTTTATACTTGTGTAAACTGAGAAGTGACAATAAACTTGACTTGAACTGTGTTCTGTTCTTCATCTTTCAGAGGAAAAATGTCCCCCAGCTGCTGAACGTGTTCCTGCTGGCTGCCTGGGGGGCCGTCCTACTGGCCTGCCGACTCTACTGGATGGGCAACAAGCCCCCCAACTTCTCCAACTCCGACAACCCGGCGGCAGACTCTCCATCGCTCCTCACCCAGACGCTCACCTTCTTCCACCTGCCTTCTGTCAACGTTTGGCTCCTCCTTTGCCCGGACACCCTCAGCTTCGATTGGTCCATGGACGCTCTGCCTCTGGTCCGAAGCCTCGCCGATTGGAGGAACCTTCAGACGCTGGTGTTCTATTGGGGCCTGCTGACGCTGGCCTGGTTCGGCCTGCGGACGCATCACCAGACGGCCAAGAGCAAGGAGACCAACGGCAAAGCGCATTGTACGTCCAACGGCCGCAATGGACACAGCAACGGACACGGCTACCACTGTGGGGATCTGGAGCAGACGGATAACCTCCACCACCAGGCGGAGCCACCCCACCCGAGTAGCGCCCAAAACGGCACCAAGAAGCACTACGAGGCAAGGACACTGCTCCCCGCCACTGAAAACGTTGTGGTGTTCTCCATAGGCCTGATGGCCATCCCTTTCCTGCCTGCCACCAACCTCTTCTTCTACGTGGGCTTCGTGGTGGCGGAGAGAGTGCTGTACATCCCCAGCATGGGCTTCTGCCTGCTGGTGGCGGTGGGCATGAGGTCCCTGTACGTGCGTCTACCTCGCGGAGGCCCCCGGGCGGCGTTGTTGGGCTGCAGCGCGGCCCTGGTCCTGGTGTTTGGCGTTAAAACCATGCTGAGGAACCGGGACTGGCAGAACGAAGAGATGCTCTACAAATCAGGGATTTACGTCAATCCTGCTAAAGGTGAGAAAATGTGCGAAAAGCACGTGCAAATCGGGCCTACACGCTGGCCTACACGCTGGCCTACACGCTGGCCTACACACTGGCTTCCAACCCACATCTGAGTAGTATGCCAAATAGTTGTTCTTAGGCCAGGTGTTGAATGCAATTAAGCATGCAATCTGTTAAAGCCTATTAAGCCTATTTTAGCTGTGACTAATCACATGTTAAGCTGTTTTTAATCCTCCACCTTACATCCCATCATTAACCTATTGCCAAGTGAGATAATTAGTTTAATATCGGAAGACGGTACGTCTAGTTCTCCACACACATCTTCCTTATTTAATCTGATGGTTAATCCGACATCTGATAGCACGGCCTCTCCGTCTGCCAACACGTCTTGGGCGAACCACCGCCAACTAAACTATTCAGTAGGGGTTCGTGGACGGATCTCAGGCCAGATCCTTCATCGTATTGAGTATTGGTGGATTGGAAGTGATGTGGGGGAGATTCTGGAGTCGGCGAAGGCGGTCTGGACACGCTGCGTTGAGCTAATCTCCTCTGCAGATTCTGCAGGAGGTGCGGAGGCACGACAGCTGTTTGTTCTGGCAGGTCCTTGTCCGCCTACCACTGCTGTAGCACAATGGCTTGGCTTGCATTGCTCTTCTAATATACAGTATATATATCTTTTTTTTTGTTATACACACACACACACACTGTGGGTCTCTGGTGTAATCTGTTCTCAAACACCAGCTCACGCCCCTGGCTTTACGCGGGCCAAAAGGAAAGGTTAGACAGTGGAAAAAGAAATAAAGAAACGACTCGATGACAATTTTTCTCTTTTGCTCATCAATGCACACATTACCACCGCACGCTCAAAGGGATATTTACAGCTGTGCGGTGTATTAAGATTTATTTTTTTATTCCCTGTGTGTGTGTGTGTGTATATATACAGTATACAATATCGATATTTATCCTGTAGATGAACAGTCCCTCTGGTGTGTGTGAGCTCAGCCAGTGTGAGGTGCTGTCAGCACCGTGTTCATGCAGCTCCAGATGTTCCAGCGTCAGATAAACATGTGTCTTGGGTGCGTCTCCCCTAGCACAGCCGGAGAGATGAAGGCCCAGCAACGGAGAGAGCCCCCCCCCCCCCCCCCTCATGTTATCTATCAACTATCTCCCGTTGTGTTGTGTTGTGTTCTCCAGCGTGGGGGAACTTGGGGAACGTGCTGAAGAACCAGGGCAAGATGGAGGAGGCGGAGCAGGCCTACCGCAACGCCCTTTATTACCGAAGGAACATGGCCGACATGCTTTACAACCTGTGAGTTATCGCGCCGTTTGTTTCAGACGTGCACACTCGTACGGCGGTTGCGCGACGCATTCATATTTCATTGTCACCTGGTCTGTCTATTTTCGTCTTCGGTTCATCGCTTTTTGTCTAAATATTTAGCTACGGCTCGGCTCTGTATTTGTCATGTTTGTTCACACATGCCAGTGTTTCCGGTGAGAGGTGTGCGTGTGATGATTTAACCGCGCCTCCCCTCCCCCACCCCTCCTTCAACCCGGCCATCTGCTGGCGGGGTTTCCACCCATTGATCTGAGGCCTCGGCCACAGAGGAAGCGCTGTGTTGTATTCCCCCGAGTGTGGGGCCCTCCCTGACAGTGTGCGGAGCGTTGGTTATACATCATTGTTGGTCGGCCGTAGGAGAACAGTAGATCCAGTCACGGACCGCAGGCGTTCAAACTTGCATTAATCAACACCCTTTAACCTTGTCTTCCTTTGTAAAAAATGATGTGTGTTTTTTTTTTTCCCTCTCCAGCCCTTCTTAACTTGGTAACTTTTCGGCCTTTCTCCCTTCTTTCAGCGGCTTGCTGCTGCAGGAGAACAACAAGCCCTCCGAGGCGCTGCACTACTATAAGCTGGCCATTGGGAGCCGGCCAACTTTGGCCTGTAAGTAATGGCCTTTTATTAGAATTGTATTGACAATCTCCAGGTTTTTGTGTCCAGGCAACAGTGAATGTGACCCGGGCTCTGAGAGGGCAGAAGGCCTCCTCATCTCTTATGTATTGAATTTAACATTCAGCGGCTGTCGAAAGCCCACAATCATCTGTCAAACAGACTCACATATTTGATTATGTTCACATCATGAATCGAGGTGCGTTTTTATTTTTTTTCTTCTGACACGAACCGAAGCCAAAGACAATTTCACGTTAATTTTCTCCGATTGAATTTCCACTCTGCCAGCCAGGGTTTTCCTGATTAGTATAAATTGGTCGTAGTCCTCGCTGATCATGCAATAAATTAGCTCCCTCATTGTTCCTGACGTTCCTCGCCAATAACGTGATGATAAACACAGAGCCTTCTAGGTCTCTTTCTATCTATCCCAGATTAATTATGCACCGAATTGAAAATGCCGGTAACGCTAAAACATTTGCATTTTCTGCGCAATTATCCAATCTGTCTATGCTGATAACCAGGTTAATTAATTAGCCTTAATGGTGGAGACTGGAAGACAAAATTACAACGTGACAGTTGAAAAAATAACATTTGTTTCCAAGGCTGTGCCATTAGTCACTGCCTAATGACATGTATCCGAGTGGGTGGTTATTAAAACCACAGCCATTCTGCTCTGTGAATCTGAAAAGAGAAGAACAAGAAGCATGTTTATTCTCTCCTCACATTGCATGCGTTTTCTCTCTCTCTCTCTCTCTCTCTCTCTCTCTCTCTCTCTCTCTCTCTCTCTCTCTCTCTCTCTCTCTCTCTCTCTCTCTCTCTCTCTCTCTCTCTCTCTCTCTCTCTCTTGTGTCTTTCCCCTCTATGGGATACATATCAGACACACACATAGTACTAGAGTACTTACATAAGCACTAGAGTGCTTATGTAACACACTTGGGAGAAGAGACTAACATATCCAAAGAACCTGCACTTGATGATGAGATGTCCTTCGACGAACCCATTGACTCCTCTATCCCCGTACCCATCATCCACCACCACCCTGTGGATAAACCTACCACATCGGTTCTCTGTCAGTCAATGTCTCCTAGGTTGGAGGAGGAACTCCACCGAGGCTAATTACTCTGCAGCCGCATGGTGATCGTTTAATGTTTGCTTTTCATTGTGGAGCCCAGGGGGCCGTAGCAATTAAACGACACCCCCCGGCCCCCCCCCCCCCCCAGAGTATTACAAAGGTCACACAAGCAGGTCGCAGGGTGGATGACCTCATCTTTGTATTGTCTTTGGGCAATCCTTATTGCGACCTCATTCGGTCCACAGCGGCCTACTTGAACACGGGCATCATCCAGATGAACCAGGGCCGGCCGGACGAGGCCAAGCACACCTTTCTCACCTGCGCGGACATACCCGACGAGAACCTCAAGGACCCCCACGCCCACAAGAACTCAGTCACCAGCTGCCTGTACAACCTGGGCAAGCTGCTGCACGAGCAGGGCCACCAGGAGGTAAACTCATGTACCAATATACCATACATACATACTGGTGTATAGACATATATCATGTATAACAGGGTTTTGATTCTGGCCTTGAGCTCCCTTGAAAGAAACCTGAGCTTCCCTGAACGTTTGGGAGGACTCTCTCAACATTCTTTCTAAATTAGAATTTCATTGAAATAGAGATAGTCTCTTCATTCCAATGCTATTCACTGTATTCATGATGCTGTTATCACTACTCAGCTGCACTACGATCAATTTAAAAGCTTTTAGTACCATCCACCATATGTACTGTATATATCATCCATTAGACACTTGTATATAGTTTATAGCTCATAGTATAGTATAGTATGGTATTGTTGTGGAAAGTAGAATGCGGGAGGAATGGGGAGTAAGCATTGCATTGTAGTTGTAACACATGGCAAAAAACACCCCCATCTAAGACTTAAATGATCTAGTAGTTGTAGCCCTACTACAAATGTATACAATTTTATCAATCTGAAAATGTGTTGAATTGTCATTTTACGCAACAATTCTAAACACAAATGGAGGAGGATTCTTCCCAGTTATTTTGTTTAGTTATTTTGCTCCGAAGACACACTGCATATAGGCAGTCACACTGCATATAGGCAGTCACACTGCATATAGGCAGTCACACTGCCTATATGCATAGTCTCCTACTATCTCTGTCTCTCTTACACACACACACACACACACACACACACACACACACACACACACACACACACACTTATACACACACACGCGCCTTTAGGACTTCAGTCCTTAGACACCAATGACTGAATTTGTTCTGAACCACCGCTAACCACCAGAAGCGTCAGCCACCACTGTTTGTTCTGTTTGTGTCACATTCTCCCGGGATCCTTTCCCCCTGCCTTGTAAGCATGAAACATGGTTCCAAGAGGCGCCACCCAACCTTTGTGCGCCAGAGTCAATACGTGACACCGCTTTGGTCGTCTTAATGTTTCTCTAATTGCCGTGACACCGGGGATAGAAACTTGTTTTGCCGTTGACCGCCCTCGCGGCGACCCCTGATTCCACGCTGCATTTTCACAGCAACCAAAGAGTCCATGGTGCATGGAGGTGGGTGACTCGAGTCACCCCCCAGCTCCATCCTTCCTGTCTGGCTTTTAATGCATGCATGCACCCCCCTTCCTCTCTCTCTCTTTCTTTTGTTTGATCCACATAGGAGGCCCTCTCGGTGTACAAGGAAGCAGTACGGAAAATGCCAAGACAATTTGCACCACAGAGCCTCTTCAACATGATGGGTAAGTGTTGCTGTTTTTCCCCCTTCTGGATGGACCAAAAAAAAAAGCGCCTTGTGCCTGTGTGTGCTTTTAGTTCTCACTCCAGCTGTAAAAATGGCTGTAAAATGATGAAAGAATTGAGAACACGTCATTGAACCATTTCGTTCAAGCGAGATGAGACCTTGCTGTTGAACAGATTTTTTTAGCTGCAAAAGTACATATTGTTTGCATTTTAGCTTTGAGCAAACAGCTGCAGCTGAGCAGCATTTATAAATAATAATGTATATTTCAAGTGACACCCACTAATTTCCCTCCCTGATGCTTATCACTCCCTAGTCTCCATCCCACAGTCTCCAATGTCTTGCTCTGCATCTTATTACAGCGTCCCTCCCCCCCTCTCTCTTCCTCCCTCTTGATGTGCATTCTTACCCGAGTGTAAGCCGTATCCCAGCATTCCACTGGCCCTGGTTTGTTAGTGTGTTATTGGCCAAATGTGCTCTGACAGAGGTGCTAAGATTATGTCAAAATGTTGACTGAAAGTCCCCTCACCATAATGTGGCACGATTGGCCGGAATGGAAAACAAGGCTGCCAGCGCTCGCTGTGTGTTTCTGCACAAAGAGTTCCCGTTTCACGTTTGGCACGTCATGTCATGTCCGTGGCCAGAACCACTCTTTGCAGTGCAGTCATGCTGTTTGTCAGGCACCAAGCAGCGGAAGCTTTCATCAGGGCTGGCCGGTCGTGGTGCTGGTGGTGCTGGTGGTGGGGGGCGGTGGGCTGGTCGTGGTGCTGGTGGTGCTGGTGGTGGGGGGCGGTGGGCTGGTCGTGGTGCTGGTGGTGCTGGTGGTGGGGGGCGGTGGGCTGGTGGTGGGGGGCGGTGGGCTGGTCCCGCTCCAACGCTGTCCGCTGGTCCATGTTCCTCCAGTGTTTACCTCTCCTTTGGGCTCACTGTCACTTCTCATTGCACATGTTTTTGCTTATCTCAGACAGGGCTCAGCTTGAAACGCAGCCAGCGATATACAGGTCTAGAGTTGACCCAATCAGCAGTTAGCGGTGCTCCAACTACAACAAGCAGTTTGTACAGTAATCAGTAGTTTTGAGTTAGGGTTCAATTTTGCCATATAGACTCAAATACGGTGAATTGAGTTTGCAAAACTCTTGCGGTGTCCATTAGCCAAATGGCTAACCAGTATCAATAGAACCAGTGGAACAAATGTTGACCCAGCCAGCTGCTAACACAGATGATAAAGCAAATTGTTATTGTAGGGTTTACAAAAGCAATTTCTTGTTTTTTATTTTCCTGGATTTCAAGCGATGTTATCTGTCTGTTATCAGCCTGTGTCAGCCTAATGTTAGCATGCATGTTGCAATAGGATTTAATCTTGATCCGTATAATAATGGTTGTCCGTTTTAAATTGAACACAGTATTCTGATCTGTAGAAAAAGGAGTTTCAACGTTTTGGTTCTGTTTCAGGTCATTGACTGTGAGTCAATGACTTTCCCAAGTTTTCTGAAATTCCAGCCCACCTGCGCCTTATCCTAGATTCCCATCAAGGTGAATATTAGTTTGTATCCCCAGAGTCTCAACTCTCCCTAGATAAGATAACTAAGCCCCTTTTTTCGCTTGACAAAGTGCAGAATCTGGGTGAGGACTGCGATGAAAGCCATCTTACAAGCCTGTCACATCCCGCCAGGTTCTTTCCCTTCACATTATTGCAGAATTGTTAGAATATTGTTTTGGCTGAGTTGTACCCAATTACAAGCCTCTGAGTCAAAGTAATACCCAAGCTTTGCAATAATACACGTGTGAGGGTGAGCTCTGAAAGAGAGGTCAGTGTTTGCACAGGTGTGAGCAGACACCCGCTCAGGGAAGAGGAGGAGAAGGAGAGAGGAGGAGGAGGTATCACATGATGTCTGGAGCAAGATTGCAGAGCACGTTGATGCTCTTGTCATTAGACTCTGTGTAATAACAGACAAACAGCCACATCTGTTCAGGGATCAGCCCACTGCTCGCAGTGGCTGCTTGCAGACCTCGAGCAGGACAGCACATGATATCTAGCGCTTGCCTTTCACTATATTCATTTGTTTCAAAGCGTATTTGTAATCGCTTAGTTGTTCGCACACTTTGGCCAC
This sequence comes from Muraenolepis orangiensis, assembly GCA_027704905.1. NCBI lineage: Eukaryota > Metazoa > Chordata > Actinopteri > Gadiformes > Muraenolepididae > Muraenolepis > Muraenolepis orangiensis. The sequence goes on from CM051010.1 coordinate 27,144,558, forward strand.
TGTGTTTGGGGGAATTCAAGATGTGCAAAAGATTCAAAACGATGTTACCCCTGCAGAAGTATTCATGAGGGTTTAACATGTTTGGTTTTAGTGTGAAGCCAGGGCCTCTCCAATTGACCTCGCCTATTATTGGATTCCTGGCCAGAACAATAGGGGGATGTGTGAGATCTTAACCTCTGACAGCCTGACCTCTGACCACTGACCTGACCCTCGCCTCCCCTGCTCTCAGGAGAGGCCTACATGAGGCTGAACAAGCTGGAGGAGGCCGAACACTGGTACCAGGAGTCTCTGAGAGCCAAGCCCGATCATATCCCTGCTCACCTGACGTACGGGAAACTCCTGGCTATTAAGGTAAGCCTACCCCTTCCTAGAGCGCTTCCTATAGAGCACTGCCATGCGTCCCATCTCCAGTATCTTCACTTTTCACACCGCCAAGGTGCCCTTTTCCTCCCACTGGAGTCCTGGGGTTTTAAACCCACAACCACCCTTTGTACTGTTTGTTTTGTTTTACCTTATCTCTTCTTTCTAGCTTTCACCCTCCCTGATTTTGAATAACTACCTTATCAGTAACATGCAACCAATGACAAGCAAAGGGCAGTCTTCATGCCGGCAAAGATCTTTGACGTAGAAGCAACACGTGTAATGCCGCTGACATTTGAAGTAGTCAAAGCATCTTGTCTCACTCCGCGGAGATGACATTCCGGCAGTGTCATGTGGATGACCCGCATTTTAATGAGAAAAGAAAAGGGCCGTGTGTGTGTGTGTGTGTGTGTGTGTGTGTGTGTGTGTGTGTGTGTGTGTGTGTGTGTGTGTGTGTGTGTGTGTGTGTGTGTGTGTGTGTGTGTGTGTGTGTGTGTGTGTGTGTGTGTGTGTGTGTGTGTGTGTGTGTGTGTTGAGGGGGCCTGGGATGGATGTACGCAAGGAGTTAATTTGTTAATTTGTACATTTGGACATGCGGAACGGGGGTCATACAGTGACGAATGTAAACTAGAGAGGAGGATCTCTAGGACGCGGGGAGGTGGTGTCCATGGTGGCTGACGGAGAAGGTCAGTCCGGGCCGTGAAGAGAACACGTGTGGATGAGAAGAGGGTGGTCCGTAGGGAGGTCAAAGGGGAGGCGGAGGGAGTTTTCTTCTCGTTTTTCAGACGGACACTCCTTCATTTACAGACCGCATGTTTTCAAAGGGCCTAGTGTTGTGTTCTGGGACCCAATTGAGTGTCTTGTGTCTTGTCATTGTCTTGTTACACACCCACCCACCCACCCACCCACACACACACACACACACACACACACACACACACATAATCGGACACAATAGATAGAATTCCCTGCGAAAGGACAACAACGTTTCTAGAATAAAATGGATTTTTTGGAGTCCATCTATCTCTTACCATGAGAGTCGTTATGGCTTCCGTCATTCTCCAAACGTAAATAATATTGTTAAGGTAAATAGTAATCTCAATTTATCTTTGATAAACAAAGGAAAAAAGTTCCATGAAATGAGCCAGACTGTGACAGAACCGTTTGTCCTAACTAAATGTATTTTAGAATCTTCCTTTTGGTCTTTATTGTTCCATCCATCCATCTTCTCCCGCTTATCCGTGGTCGGGTCGCGGAGGTAGCAGCTTCAGCAGGGGACTCCAAACTTCCCTCTCCCTGGCCACATGGACCAGCTCTGACTGGGGGATCCCGAGGCGCTTTATTGTTAATTCCTCATATTTGACTCCAATGTAGCACAGTTCTGTGAGTGAAGCCCCTGTTTCAGCTCCACTATGAAATCAAATAAAAATAAACGGTATGAAATAAAACAAATAAAACCAGACGAAATAAAAACAAATAAAACACTATGAAATACAAACAAATAAAAAGATGAAAAATATACAGTATAAAAATACAATATCAAATTAAATTAAATTAAAAATAAAATAAAAACAATATGAAATACATTTTTTTTAAAAAGGTCTGAAATAAAAGAAAACTATGAAATAAATAAAAACGCTTTGGGCTGAGAAGAAATAGGGGGGGCGGATGCATGTTATCCCCATGGTTACCATGGCAACTTTTGTTTTAGTTTTTTAAAGGTATAAGTGTTTCATATATAAAATACACCGAGAAGCTTCACCGTCTCTCGGACACAAACAACAACATTAACCCTGCAGGCAGGGAAACACCCACACGGTGGTGTTACGGTGTATTGTGTCTGAGATAACCGATTTAAGAAGTGAATGAATGGTATGAGATATGGTGACGCCAGCAGAAAGGGGAATTGGCTAGCTTGCTATGTGTTCCAAAGGTGGACCAAAGATCCATGTTTTTCTTGCATAACATTTCCTCAGCTATGCAATGCAGATTCTACTTGAGAAAACTTTATTGACCGCACAAGTTGAGCTGCATATGTTTTGTGTCAGAAGTTACCCAGTAGGCTACTAATCATACACTCAATATGTATGGGTCAATGTTTTATTCAGGGCTTCTTATGGTGGTCGTGAATTTGACTGGAAAGTACGTTTTGAGTGTGAAACGCAACTGAAAATGTGTTTCTGTATCCAAATAGGAATGAATTATCTGTCAAGAATACAGGGCTAGCATATGTTTTCAATTGATGGTTTATGAACATTTGCATAACATAACATGAACCCTTGTTCATTTTAGGACATTCAATAGAATTTTATTTAATTTCACTGACTTTACTGCCATTGTGAATGTCCTCAGATGTATCATAATGCAAGACATCCATCCACAGACAACTGTGAGTCATTTCATCATTGTGTGAACTCTCGCGGGTTAATAGAAGAGACCAATGTGTGAAGCCAGCTGTACCTCCATTGTGCACTTAGCTTCCTCTGAAGAATGCAAAGTAAATATATAATGAACCATGATGGCTACTTGGACACTGTCGGCTGTATAAAATATAGACTTGGCGAAAGCCTTGATTATTGCCTGCATCAAAGGTTTGAACACTCAAACAGGTTTTAGGTTTCGGTCCCATGATGCATCGGGTGTGTGTATGCCCCTTAGTCCCACGCGTGAAGTTCTGCATGCATTCTATTATTTGTTAGGTATTGTGCTGATTTGATATGAGCCTATTCTCTCTCCCTTCTTCTGTAATGGATCTGGAGGTCTGAAATGATGACAACACTTTGGTTGTCTTTCACAAGCTCTTAAAGGCCACATGGGGTATTTAAAAAAAGATATACACATTTTCAGCGTGGTCTAACAATCAGTTAATTCCTCTGTATCTCTCCTGTTCCTCACAGTGTGTGTGTCTACTCCTGCTTCTCTCTGTCTTCTCTCTCTTGCTGTCCTCACTTTAACCTCCCTTACCTTACCGTCGTTGGACTCGATTCATTGCATAGGCCACACACACACACACACACACACACACGCAGACTTCACAGCTCAAAAGTGTGTAATAGATGTCCTATGCCCTGTACAGCGGGGTGGGCCAAGCATGACATTGTGTACAGTTGCCGGATAACACGTGTTGCAAATGTTTCATGTCTTCTTATTGAGATTGAATGTAATGTCGGCCCCGGGGCTTGGACATGCTCCTTAAACTACACCAGGTAGCATTTGGTTGTTGAACAAGATGTGGTCACGTTTTCATTAAAACACACAGCCTTTGAATCCGCCCTTTGTTGAATGTCTCTCTCTCTCTCTCTCTCTCTCTCTCTCTCTCTCTCTCTCTCTCCCTCTCTCCCTCTCTCCTCTCCCCTCTAATCTTTCTCTTTCAGGGACAAAAGGCGGAGGCAGAGAAGTATTTCCTGAAGGCCATTCAGCTCGATCCAACAAAGGGCAATTGTTACATGCATTATGGTAAGTGTTAATTAGTGCACCTCAACTTTCCATTGAATCTCTGACAGATCACAGATCCCCCCCCCCCCCCGATGACGTGTCCGCTATCTGAACAAGACCTGAACACTAATGGCACATGGTTGCTGTTTTAGACCGTGCTCATAAGCACATAGACACACCCACACCACACACACACACCAACACACCACACACACAACACACACACACACACACACACACACACACACACACACACACCACTCCTTCCCTGTCTGTTTTGGTTTTGTTTATATTTTGGGACGGTGGTAGAAGCTCCCAGTAGAAAGCACCGTGGAGATATTACACCAGCAATCACCGTGGACCAACCCAATGACCTCATTCTATTGTCCCCGGTGCAGCGGTAATTATTTGTTTAATTAATTAGTGTCCTGCATGACGATGTGTGCTCAGGATTCAAGGGGAGACGTATTTTCTCTTTCTTACAAATTCAGACAAAATCCCCAACAGTGTCTTCTAAACCAGCGGTTCTTAAACTTCACGCATGGCGACTATAAAGTTGGGACGCACGGGGAAGTCATTTATTTCCAGCTCTTGTGTGCAACACATTTCTAATTATACGGTCCGCCTGTGACCCCCCCCCCCCCCCAAAGAAACACTCTTACATTACATTACATTACATTACATTACAGTCAATTAGCAGACGCTTTTGTCTCAACGCGACTTACAATAGTGCATTCATTCAACATAGGTAGACTGTTCTGAATGATTCCCACTCATCTTTGGTTTTAACTAAACGCATGTGATTTCCCTGATGAGAGCGATGGCGTTTGAGGTGGTGCGTCGTGCCTCGCAGCCCGGGGCTTTGTGTCCATAGGTTTTCTCTTTGTTTGAGTGTAAACACACGCGTTGGCAGGCCTTAAAGGCAAAATGGCAGATGGCCTCTCTCCCCTGATATGGTTTGGCATACCCTTAAAAGCATTACGCTCTTCATGATGAAACCGTTGATACAGTTGTTACGCCGTGCAGGGGAACCCAGTGTGTGTATTAGGTCTAAGGTTGTAAAACAATAGCTTACCTGTAATAATGAGAACATGTTATGCTAATAACAGCATATAATATTGGCAAATGCATTGAGTGAATGGTTATTATTACATTTTATTATAGTACTAACGTGTTAAAAAGAAAAACCTTCATTTCATTAGTGGTTTTAGGGGTCGTCCCAATGTGTAACAGAGTCCACAGTTCCTCTCAGTGGGACCTGGGTCTCGTAGGGCGAAGCACAGTCCAAAGGATATTCAATCACTTGATTTAAGCGTGTCTTTTCTTGCCTGCCCTGCGCTCGGGATTCATAATTCCACAATATCCCCTGGATTTAAAACATTTTTCCCAAGCACACACTCTCGGTAAACCACAATCCCCAGTTTGGGAAGTATCTCCAAACATGATGAACACACACGCACACACACACACACACACACACACACACACACACACACACACACACACACACACACACACACACGCGCGTTTCACCATCATTTATTTAAACACATTGGTCTGAGAGATGATCGCATGCTGTGGTTAATCTCTAGTGTTTCAGCACATGATCACTGGCCCAAAGGCACCAGGCAGCCATGTTTTATCTCTCTCTCTCTCTCTCTCTCTCTCTCTCTCTCTCTCTCTCTCTCTCTCTCTCTCTCTCTCTCTCTCTCTCTCTCTCTCTCTCTCTCTCTCTCCTCTCTCTCTCTCTCTCTCTCTCTCTCTCTCTCTCTCTCTCTCTCTCTCTCCCCCCACACGTGTGGATGCTTTCTGACATGGTGCTCACCCCCTCTCTGTTGACCTTCCAGGTCAGTTTTTGTTGGAGGAGTCGAGGCTGTTGGAGGCGGCCGAGATGGCGGAGAAGGCGGCGCATCTGGACAGCGGGGAGTTTGACGTGGTGTTCAGCGCTGCCCACATGTTCAGGTGAGTTTGACGTGGTGTTCAGCGCTGCCCACATGTTCAGGTGAGTTTGACGTGGTGTTCAGCGCTGCCCACATGTTCAGGTGAGTTTGACGTGGTGTTCAGCGCTGCCTGCCCACATGTTCAGGTGAGTTGGAGGGGGGGGAGGGGGGGGTGGAATGGTGGGTTTGATAGGTGCTTAAGGTGCCATATTGCATCATCAGAGCCGTGCCAAAAGACCTAGCAGCAGCGCGATCACGTGAGAGAGAGAGAGAGAGAGAGAGAGAGAGAGAGAGAGAGAGAGAGAGAGAGAGAGAGAGAGAGAGAGAGAGAGAGAGAGAGAGAGAGAGAGAGAGAGAGAGAGAGAGAGAGAGAGAGAGAGAGAGAGAGAGAGAGAGAGAGAGAGAGAGAGAGAGAGAGAGAGAGAGAGAGAGAGAGAGAGAGATGGGTGGGCCACCGTTCTCCATAGATAAACAAAGTGCTGGTGAAACGTCTGAGGAAGAGGGTGGTGCTCTGTCTCCGGCGGTTATCTGGGAGCTTACAGTGTTCATTGGCCTGTGTGATTTAGTTGGCTCTACCTTGTAATCCTCTCCCCTGACTGCAGTGCCAGCCAAGGAGCTTCTGGTTCTCCATATTCTCTGCTTCCCCCCCCCCCCCCACACACACACACACATTCTCCAAATCTCTTCTGTGTGTGTATGTGTCTCTCTCTCCCTCTCTCTCTCTGTATCCTGGCCTTGCTGTCTGCTGTTTCTGGCTTGCGCGTGGCAGTCTGTGTCCAAATCAGTGCAAAGTTGACGAGTCGAAATGAGAGTGCTTTTGGAATGCTAAAGCTGTTGTATTTCTCTCAGTGTGAGCCACAGATGGAGAACTGTAAATAGCCGCATGTGCCAGTTTACAATATGCTGCGGCATGTACTGACACAGTTCCAACAATATTATTATCAAAATATGATTTTTTCCAGTCACCAGTTTGCCATTTCCTGACATAACTAAAAGTCAAGGTTTTTCGGCGCTGGAATTACAGCCGTCTGCCGAGGGGATGTGATTACTGTTGAGTCCATTAATGCTCGTCTCGAACGGTTCGAAGTCCTCCAAAGTACTCTCAGCTGCCGTACTTCACCACCAGGGTGTGTCAGGTTGACACTCTGCTGTCCTCTACTTCACCAGTACCACGGTGAAGGCTCTGTACCACCAAGTGTCAGGTCGTCTAGCCAGAGTTCACCACCTGCAACTCTCTCCCGGGGCAGGGTTCTCCTCCAGGGTCCAGAGCCCCGGAAGAGAGGGGAGCCCCAAAGCAGACTTTAGAGTCTCCACTAGAGTCTAATGGGAGGCCCAGGCTGACCATAGAATCTCCCTAGAGTCTAACGGGAGGCCCGGAGTTCGGCCTCCGTCAGCTAAGCTTTAAGTTCTTCATGTGTTTGTTTTGGACGCACACCCAAGAAAGGTCGGCGGTGGGGAAATAATTGGTTAGAAAGCAGCTGTCGGATCAGTGTACGTATCCCCTTTGCCCTATTACTTTTCTTTTTTTGCTTTTTATTGCCTTCTGAAAACGTTCAGTGTATGACTTTAAAGCCAGGCTCCACACTCTGGATGGGGAAGCAGAGGGAAGAACGGCTTAGCGCTTAGCTCCACGCGGAGCGGATCGCTGTCCGTCCTCTAATGGAGACAACAGGGAGGCTGCACTGTCCTCACAACATGTACCTTAACCCTAACCCTGTCCTCTAATGGAGGCCACAGGGAGGCTACACGATCAATAAAAACAATGCCGAAAAAACTGCAGAAATCGCACGCTTGTGCGAGTACAACTTTAAGGCACTTTATATTATATTATTTCCGAACATTTGATGAACGAAAATGTATATTATGCTTGAGTAAAAGAAACCTCATTAACAAAACATTGGCAGGACCAGTCAATTGCAGGACAGATATAGAATGGTCATGGTAGTCAATGTCATTTTGGTCCACCCTGCAGCACACGTAAACGTGCTTCTTCAATAGTGTTCAATAACACAATACAAATGTGTTCACCTGTATCCTTAACCCAGCTCTTTGCCATTTCACCATCTGTACTGCTGCTCGGCGACTTTAACATCCACGTCGACTCCATAACCTGCACCCACACCACTGAATTCATGGACATCTTAGATTATTTTAACATCACCCAACACATTGATTTCCCCACCCATAACAAAGGACACACCCTCGACCTAGTCTGCACCTCTGGCATCTCCATTAACAACCTCTCCACCACCGACCTCACCATCTCTGACCACCTAGCCATCACCCTAGACGTCAACATCCCCCCCCACCCCGTTAAACAGCAACGCACCATATCCTTTCGAAACCTCAAATCCATCAACCTTCCCTCCCTCTCTGCTGCCCTAACCAACGCCATTTCCAACACCATCCCCACCCCGAACGTCTCCCCCACTGACCTAGTCAACTTCTACAATAACACACTCTCATCCTGTCTTGATGACATCGCCCCCATCAGAACCAAACTCGTCTCCTTCACTCACTCCGCCCCCTGGTACACTAGCGAACTCCGTCACCTCAAAACTCAGGGCCGCCAACTGGAACGCTTATCCAAAAAAACCGGACTCACCATTCACCTCGATGCCTACAAACTTCACCAACAACAATATACAGAAGCACTCAATCACGCACGATCCTCCCACTACTCCTCCATCATCCGTACCGGCTCCAACAACCCCAGAACACTCTTCTCCACCATAAACAAACTGCTCAAACCCATAGACACTACCAGCAATTCCTTCACCACCAGCACCTGCAACTCCTTCCTGTCATTCTTCCAGACTAAAATTGACAACATCCACACACAGCTAGCTGCCTCCGCCCCCTCCTCTCCTCCCGGTTTTCAGCCCACCGACCCCCCCCCTCCACTCCATCCACTTTCATCTTTCACCCCCATCACCGAATCCGACCTACTCTCCTTAGTCACTAGTATGAAACCCACTACCTGTGCCCTTGACCCCATCCCCTCTTCCCTCGTTAAGGACTGCCTCCCCTCACTCTCCCCACTCATCACTACCATCATCAACTCCTCCCTGGCCATCGGCTCCGTCCCCCCCTCACTCAAGCTTGCTACCATCACCCCCATACTGAAAAAACCCGGCCTTGACCCCGGTAACCCCATCAACTTCCGTCCTATTTCCAACCTCCCCTACACGTCCAAAATGCTCGAACGTGTCACCGCTTCACAAATTAAAGCCCACCTTGACACAAATAACCTTCACGAACCCTTCCAGTCCGGCTTCCGCACTAGACACAGCACGGAAACCGCCCTCCTCAAGGTTACCAATGACATACTTCTCTCTGCCGACTCCGGCTCCCTCACCATCCTCATCCTCCTCGACCTCACCGCTGCCTTTGACACTATAGACCACTCCATCCTCCTCTCCCGCCTCCAGCACTTCATTGGTATCACCGGCACCGCCCTCTCCTGGCTCACCTCCTACCTCTCCGACCGCCACCAATACATCTCCATCAATAACTGTCAATCCTCCACTGCCCCAGTCACTCACGGTGTCCCCCAGGGTTCTGTACTTGGTCCCCTACTCTTTATCATATACATCCTTCCCCTCGGTCAGATCCTACGCCACCACGGGCTCCGCTTTCACTGTTATGCCGACGACACTCAGCTATATCTCTCCGCCAAAGCTATCACCCCAGCCACCCACGCCACCCTCTCCGCCTGCCTCAGTGACATTAAAACCTGGATGCAAACAAACTTTCTCAAACTCAACAGCAATAAAACAGAAATCCTTATTATTGGCCCTACCTCCCTCACCCGCTCTGCACAAAATTTCACCCTTAACATAGACGGCTCCATCATCACCCCCTCCACCCAGATCCGCAACCTCGGCCTCATCCTCGACCCCACCCTCTCTTTCCTTCCCCATGCAAATCACATCACCAAAACCGCTTTCTTCCACCTCCGGAACATTGCCCGCCTCCGCCCCTCCCTATCCTTCCCTGCTGCTGAAACCCTCATCCACGCATTCATCACTTCCAGACTCGATTACTGCAACAGCATTCTGTATGGCTCAACTCACAAAATCATACATAAACTCCAATATGTCCAGAACTCTGCCGCCCGCCTCCTCACCTCCACCCGCCGCCGAGACCACATCACCCCTGTCCTACACAACCTCCACTGGCTCCCAGTCAAACACCGGATACATTTCAAGATTCTACTCCTCACCTACAAAGCCCTCAATAACCAGGCCCCCCCCTACCTCTCCCACCTCCTCCCCCGCCACGTCCCCACCCGCAGCCTCAGGTCCGGAGACACTAACCGCTTGACGATCCCCAGGACCAATCTCCGGACCTGGGGCGACCGGGCCTTCTCCGTGGCCGCACCCACCCTCTGGAACGCTCTCCCCATCAACATCCGCCAAGCACCCACCTTATCATCCTTTAAACAGGCCCTCAAGAGCCACCTCTTCAACCTCGCCTTCACCCAGTAACCTCCACTCCTCACCTCCACATCCCACTGTCCCCACCATGTATGTCAATGTTTGTAAATGTGTGCAAAGTTTGTAAAGCGGCTTTGGGTACTCAGAAAAGCGCTATATAAAATAAATGTATTATTATTATTATTATTATCCTACCAACAAACGCCATTAAATCACAAGAAATCAAGAAATCATTACACAGCCAATCGAAAACAACCACAGAGGATATTTAGCCAATCGTAAACTACCACTCTGAAATAGCGTTTTTTAACAGTAGCAGACTTGTACTATTTTACTAGTTTAACAACTTTTTACTACATTTTACTATATACAACTTTACTACCTAAATAACTTGCCTATATTTTCTATGGGAACACATATACTGTATATATACTGTATGTACTATATATATATATACTGTATATAAATATTTGTATATCTAGAAGGACACATGAAGATATCTGTTCATTCTACATTTAGCCAGCTGTGCTAGGTCTTTGTGCTAGTGTGTAGGAGGATTCTCACAGGTCAGTGCACTCCCAATGTCTCGGGTCATCACTGAGGACGCACTTCATTCATTGAACCTTTGGAATCAGTCCAACAGTGTCGGGCTCACACAACCACAGCTGTGTGTGATTTGTACGTACACGTGACTCCCGTGGAGATGAATAAATCAGCCTTAACACGGCACACAGGAGGAGAACCACTGCTGGGGGCTGTTGATTTTAAATGATAGTTCTGCGTCGCTCCATTCTGGGATGTGTTTTCCCCGTCACCCTCGGGTTTGGTTTCTTCCGTCCCTGGGCTCCCTTGTGTTGTAGTCCTCGTCGTCCTAGAGGACTTCGGATCTAAAACCCGCTTATAGAAGTTGATGGCTTTCTCCTCAGAGTCTGGTCAGCCCTCTCTGTTGGTCCTAGTCTGGTGAAGAGTCAGTATTCCTATAAGACATTAAACATGATTAAGGGATGGATGGCCCATATTCCCAATCTAACAGATGCCAAGAAGTCCATTACTCGACCACATGTGCTGTTTACATTTTTCTACTCATCGATATCCCTTTGTTATGTTTTGGTTACAGACAAATGTCTCTTGAATAGACATTTCTGGTGGGGGTCAACCAATACTTTGGTCGCATATGGAGCTCAAATGGCCCATTTGTTCTGGGAACGCAAACAACAGTATCGTGTAACATTTCTTGGGAGTAATTGTTTTTGCATGTCAGTGTACGAGCCCCATCTTAGCCTCATGTTGACTGGAAAATATCCTCTGAATGTGCGAACTATCTAATGTTTTCAAAGTCACGAGGTAAACATCTCAACACAAACCCTACTATGGCATATATACGTTGACATTGTGGCTAAACAATGAGGTCTCTTCGCATTTCTTCTTCTTCTCTTAAAGGATAATTGTTCCACTTGAACACTAGTTTCCCACGCTTTTGTGTCTTAAGTGACTAATGTGGACAACGCAATGTTTTGGTCCAATATTGAGCGGGAATGCTTCAGCCTCTAAATGCACTGCATTGTTACCCGTATTATGGAAAGGATCCCCACAGGGAAATTATACTTTTTCTTAGCCTTCGATTGATCCGGTCTGGGTCTCACCAAGTCTTCCCAAAGGAGAAGTCTCGCTGGGACATATCGCGAGGGCTAACGGTTCCTGAGTTGTTACAGGAACCGTGAGTTGGAGAGAGGTCTTCCGTGTAGCTTAGTGTTATCTAAGAGATAATATAAAGCTGAATATTTAGCTGATAATAAAAAATGGATCATCCTTTTCATAAATGTTGTCAGATACATGTCGCACAATACTAGACCCATTTCAAACCATCCCATTAGTCACTTAGACCCAAAATGATAGGAAAATGGTGTTGAAAAAAAAAAAGTGATCCTTTAACATGATTGAAGCAAATATAATTCAGAAGAGTGATGGTGTTATAAGCTATAAGCATCGCCCTCCCTCATCTGTTGGGCTGCTGTAGTTCAAACCATATGGACGGAGATCCTTTAATAGGCCAACCTCAGCCCGTCTCCTTTCATCATGGTAACTAACAGGCCCCTGCCACTCACAGTTCCCTCCTTGGCTTCGTCAAAGTTAAACTGTTTGCAATGGGACGATTGTTACCATGGGTGAGATGAATGACGCTCGGGGTCATAACGGTGTGCTTTGATGCAGGCCTATCTTAGATAGAATTCTTGTTTCTTCTATGAATGAAAAAGCTTTGTGGTCCCGAGCTATAGAGGGGAACAAGCACAGAGCTAGAGGTATGGAGGCGTAGGGTTCGGAGGACGAGGTGCATAGTGGCAAACATTCCTTCCTTTAAAGTCTGAGTACTGGGTATTTGGGGTCTCTGTGGGACTCGAATGGCCATCTGTCTGAGAGAAAGAAATCTGCCAATATGGGTTAGACATTATGGTCTCGTACCTCATGTGTCAGTGGCATCAATGCTGCACCAGTAGAGAGTGTGTGTGTGTGTGTGTGTGTGTGTGTGTGTGTGTGTGTGTGTGTGTGTGTGTGTGTGTGTGTGTGTGTGTGTGTGTGTGTGTGTGTGTGTGTGTGTGTGTGTGTGTGTGTGTGTGTGTGTGTGTGTGTGTGTGTGTGTGTGCGTGCGCGCCTGCCTTCACTTCCTCCAATACCCTGAATGGAGCAAGGTTATGTATTTTATATCACAGGACTCTCCACACTGAAAGGTGGACTGCTTAGGCTCTAATAAAAAACAAGTTAATCACCTAATTAGCGGATAATGAAAGGACGGGACCGGCGATTGATCCTGGTCATCGCTCTCCCTCGGCGCCCTTGCCTCCTGTCGTTTCCCCGGTGAACTCTGGAGAACTGGTAAACCCCCGCAGGAGTTCAAGGCTGTCTGTGGTGGAGCTTATAAAGATGACTGATGGTTGCCTCCCATCTGCTTTCTCTTTGCAGGCAGGCCAGTCTCAACCAAGCGGCTGAGAAGTACTACGGCCGCGCAGCAAGCCTGAGACCCAACGTAAGTACCGCCGCCGCCGCCGCCGCCAGCGCCAGCTAACTCATGGGCCCTGTTAGGAGTAGGGGCTTTCTGTGATGGACGCCACAATCCACCGCCTGGGTGGCTCTGCCTTGACAAATGATTCCCCGTTTATTACACACACACACACACGCACGCACACGCACAGACACACACACACACCGGGTCTGTTTTCCTCACAACAGCCGCCAGTGTAGGGGAGGGCAGAGCCCCGGCCAGAATGGCGCAGGCCGATGTTTTCACGACTCCCCCAGGTTTGTTTACGCAGCCAGCGTCCATCTGCAGCTTCAAACGAAGGAGAGAGACCAGCCTCCAAGGGCATGATGAGAGAGGCCGGGGCCTCCGAGTGAGGGGAGGATTAAAGGGGCCGTAATGATGATGATGATGATGATAGCACCGTGTCAGCTTGACCATAGTGTAAATGAATGGGGCTCTATGTTTGTATGTGGTGATCACTTGAAGGGGGAGTGAACTGCTGAGAGCAGGATGGATTATATGGCCGGAATGGGCTCATGCAGGCTTGTTATTAAGGTGTTGCTTTTTTTTTTACATTTAATGACGAATGTGTGCCCTGTCCAGTTATTGTGGCTACATGCAGAGACCCTGTAGACATGTGATGGATGTTGATATAAGGAAAATACAATGTATTGTGTTTCCAAATAACTACATATATATATATATATATAAATATATAATCACATAGTTTATTTCATCCCTGTGTCGATGGCGTAGCCACTGCATGCGATTGAACGATGAAATCCGCCCAGTTCTCTTTGGACCATTTGAACTGGATAGACGAGTATGAAGCGTGAGACGTCTTAGTTGTGTTTTAACTGGACGAGTATGAAACATGAGAGGTCTTAGTTGTGTTTTAACTGGACGAATATGAAACATGAGAGGTCTTAGTTGCGTGCATCACAGCATCATCTTTTTCGTGGCCCTTGTGGACTCCTCTTTCATCATTAAAGCAAAATGTTATCTTTTTGAATCGGTGTTGCCCTGTTGTAGAGGGAATTCACAGAAGGGTCCAAACCATTTTTTGATATTCATAATGAAATTTGCATTTGGTTACATTTAAAAAAAAAGTCTCTTGGGACTCGAAGTTGATCAACGCAAACGTCTTACAAAGCACCTGCTTGTTATTTGGGACGCCTCCCTTGCTGTGTTCCATTGTTTCCGGCTGATGACTGATGACGATGACTGAGGAATAGCAGCAATGGAAACACACCGCAGTGCTTTTGTCTCGAGGAGCTGAAGGCGCAGTCCTCATGCTTTTGTTGCAGCTTGACGCTCAGTCTGATTTGAAGTCTCCTCATTATATTATATTATAGAGTAGGAGGAACGACTCACTTAGTGGAAGTTTAGCTCTCTTACTTATCTCCCATTTAAAAAAAAAAAAAAGAACTCTCCACATTTGAAAATGAGCCAGCTGCTGAAAATAGACGTTTCAGATTGCCTTGTTATTTTTCGACATCGCTTAACAGCAACATTTGCACCGGCTTCCCCATCGCTAAGAGCTACCGAGATGGGTTGGATTCACGGTTCATCAAAGACGATGTGTAATCGGGCAACTTAAGACGATTGCATTAACTCCGCTAGCACACATACACACCACAGAATCAAATTAAGGCCAGATTGAACCAATGGAAATGCTAAATGATCCCTTTAAAATAAGGGGTAAGGGGAGGTTATGGGTGTGCCTCTGAGGATCTGAAAACGCTGGGAAAGAAGAGATGAGAGCAAAACCAGCCCACAGTTGTTTTGCTACAAGGAAAACTTTGCCAAGTCCTACACTCACTTGACATGTTCACCCATGAGTGCGGAGGTTCTTTTCTGATTCAGCAAAATAACTCCACAAAATCGACACTAAACTATTTCCCCCACGATAGCCATTATGAATATTGCAAAATCCAAGTGTAACATACACTCCTAATTTAGTGCTTTCTAACCGTTCCTCTCTCAAAGGGCGTCCCAAGCCCACATTGGGTTGAACCAACAGTACATTAGTTACAGTTGTATGTTCGGTCCCGTCGCAGAGGGTTGCAATTAACCTCCGCTAACCGCTATTCTCAATTATAGAAACTCTTTAACGTTCAAAGTGTTCCTGAGGACTTGTGGTTTGACCACAATTCCGAGGGGTTCAGAGGGACTTATTCACATCTTAATGTTAATGTTTTTTGTGGGGGTTGAGATTGCTTTTGTGCGTGCAACTAATCATTTCAGACATTTGCTCTCAATAATAATGCAAAACAATACCCGAAACTCAGAAAAGCGTTAAAGTTGCGTTGCTGAATTGCAAACATGTGGTGTTGAAATGCGGATTAAGGAAATATTGAATAATAGTGCATGCAATATCTACACATTTTGAACTATCTGTATGTTGACAGAGGATCAGGGAACCAGCCTCTTGGGACCCCGGTGATTGTCCCATTCAATAGTTGATTCATTGATCCGTGTAGCGTGGCCCGTGAGAGAAGCCATGCTATATTTGAACATAATGTTCCCATTCTCATGCGTGGGCCATCACTCATAGCACCTTGACACTGGGGGGGGGCCGGGGATGACGACGAGGGACTAGCTGAGGGTGTGAAGAACAGCTGCGGGTCAAAGGTCAAACAGTTTTTCGAAGATTAAGGCAGGCTCTTGAAAATGGTCCAATTTGGTGCTTTTTAGACGATTGGAAAGTACGTGTTCCCACTCGGTAGTGATTGCGTGTCTCTAAAAATAGGTTTAAATGCGCTCTATTATTATTCATTGCCCCGCATAGTCCTGTCGTTTGAAACATGCGTTGGAAGCTTCTTGTTTTTAGGCCTTGTATTTAAAACAGAAAGACCAAAATGCCCCCTGTTTGCTCTCGTGAAAACATAATCGTCTAAATGGCTGCTGATTACACGGAGGAAAGAAATCAAGGCTTTTGGTTTGGGAGTCATAATTGTACGCTTTAATCACGGCGTGGCATGAGACGTGATGAACGAGGAGATAATTGTGAGCAGGAGTGGACATCATTAACCGTTTATTGAGACGAATGGCATACACCAGCCCTTGTTCCGTATATAGAACACTGATCACACGTCAAATAACAACCGAATGGAGCTCTGTTCAATAATAGCGGGCTAATTAGACTGAATTAGACGTCCTTCTCTCGTCTCGCTCCTCCTCCCCTGCACAATGGGGATCACATGTTTGGTTTTTCTCTTCTGGCTCCGCTGTGATGCCACTCTAAAACTGCCACAAAGTGTCAAAAAACCCGTGTCACCTCGCATATCACTTACAAACTGCCACTCTAATTCCACCACAAAGTATTTTTAGCCGTTGGTTCTCCCCTTTTACAGGAAATCTCCCAATTCCCCTTTCCTAATAGATTTTGTCAACAATAACACAGAAATGTTCCCAGACACCCGTGTGCCGGTTTTTCATTCCCACGTTTGGACTGTTTTTCCTCCAGTACCCCGCGGCCTTGATGAACCTGGGAGCCATCCTCCACCTCAACGGGAAGCTCCAGGAGGCGGAGGCCAACTACCTCCGCGCGTTGCAGCTCAAGCCCGACGACACCATCACGCAGTCCAACCTGCGCAAACTGTGGAACATCATGGAGAAACAGGGCCTTAGGACCATGGGGCCCTGAGCTCGCCCACTCCACCACCACCACCACCACCACCACCACCACCACCGCCGCCGAGCCCATCTGGTGTGCAGCACAAGCCGCAGGACGTGGGCAGTGAGGCGCTCTGCTCTCCTTCTCTCTCCCTTCTGCTTCTCTCGCTCTGTGCAGGAACAATGGAAAGAAGGGAGAATACAGGAGGATGTTTGCTTCAGATGAGTGGTGACCGGAACCCAGTGACTTCTCCAGGCTCCGGGGCAGTAGTGTCCTCTGGAGCGTAGCATTACCGCACCGCGCTGCTACGGAATGCTACTCGGAATTCACTAGAACCCTTTCTTCGGAAAAAAACAACAGTGGTCCTTTTTTTTTTTTGTCCAATTATTTTTATTTGTTCTGTGTTTTGTTATTTTTGCTTTTTGTTGTTTTCATTTTACTAGAGCACTTAAACTTGAAGTAAGGCCATAGGTGAGTCCTTAAAGGGTGTAAGGATAGTTCCGGAAGGGTTAGCAAAAGGGGAGGAAAAACCTGGGTTAGGGTTAGGAGCTCAGTCGATTTGTTTATTTGCTGATGAGATTACACAAACCTAATGAGTATTAGCAGTAGAAATCGAGATTTCACCGATGGTGATTATTTCATGAATAGCATTCATTTCAAGCATGAACAAATAAGGGAAGAACGTTTTGAAATATGACAAGACAAATAAGAGTGTACTAAAATCAACTGGGATGACAGAGGAAGGAAAATGGGAACACTTTAATTCTCCGCTTGGCGATGCCTTATCCTAATACAAGGTGCACATCTCCTGGATCGCTGGGGCAACATGCACGTCACCACCACGCATACCACCGCGCAAACCACCACCACGCAAACAACCACCACGCAAACAACCACACAAACCACCACCACACAAACAACCACCACGCAAACAACCACCACACAAACAACCACCACCACACAAACAACCACCACCGCGCAAACTACCACCAAGCAAACAACCACCACGCAAACAACCACCACACAAACAACCACCACCACGCAAACAACCACCACCACGCAAACAACAACCACCACGCAAACAACCACCACGCAAACAACCATGCAAACCACCGCTACGCAAACTACCATTACGCAAGTAAACTACCACACAAACCACCACCACGCAAACAACCACCACGCAAACAACCATGCAAACCACCACCACGCAAACTACCACCACCACGCAAACAACCACCACCACGCAAACAACCACCACCACGCAAACAACCACCACGCAAACAACCACCACGCAAACAACCACCACCACGCAAACAACCACCACCACGCAAACAACCACCACGCAAACAACCACCACGCAAACAACCACCACCACGCAAACAACCACCACGCAAACAACCACCACCACCACGCAAACAACCACCACCACGCAAACAACCACCACCACGCAAACAACCACCACGCAAACAACCACCACGCAAACAACCACCACGCAAACAACCACCACGCAAACAACCACCAAGCAAACAACCACCACGCAAACAACCACCACCACGCAAACAACCACCACGCAAACAACCACCACCACATAAACAACCACCACACAAACTACCACCATGCAAACTACCACCACGCAAACTACCACCACGCAAACTACCACCACGCAAACTACCACCACGCAAACAACCACCACACAAACTACCACCAAGCAAACTACCACTACGCAAACAACCACCACGCGAACTACCACCACGCAAACTACCACCACGCAAACAACCACCACGCAAACAACCACCACCACGCAAACAACCACCACGCAAACAACCACCACGTAAACAACCACCACGTAAACATACTAATCATTCTAATCAAAAAGCCGTAGGCGCGCGGGGAAGCTTCCGGTGAGGTCGAAGCTGGACTAACGCCCTGAAGGGAGCGTCTGTGCACCGCTGTCTAACCAAAAAGAGAGGGAGAAAGAGATCTAACCGACGGCATCACTGGGGAATCATTCGAGCGTCGCTTGTTCTGTCGGCCCATCATTTTTCAATCATTGCTGTTTGTGTTTTTTTTTGTATAAATGAATCCTAATATATTATGTACAGTATACAGAATAAATCCATACTGTAACCGAGTAGGCCCACGTGTGTCAAAAAAAAGCCATGTCAGCTTCTTTTGTTTGGATGACAAACGCATTTTTTTGTCACCCGTCTTAAAAGCTCATGATTTGTAAATATTCTGTTTGAAGATAAATCATCAGTCCCAGAGCACCTTTCCAGATTGCCCAGATGTGAGAGGATCTATTTGTGCGAGTAAAGAACGTCATATATTGTTAACTCTCCCCCCCTCCACAAAAAACAACCTTTTTAAAATTCTGTCTTGGCGGTTTATTTATTCATTACTGTATGTTGCCACGGCAACAACACCAGCCCTGTTGTACAAAGCTAAACAGGACGGCTAACATGCCTCACTGTTGATTGTCGTCGTGAAAATACAACTGTACCTCTAAGACAAAAATAAAAAAGGGTATAACTGTAAAGATATGAGATTCCTTAATAATGCCAATAGGATTTATCTGTCTCCTACGAATCCCATCCCTCCAGTGTGGAAGATAGCAGTGTGTTGTGTGGGCTCATCATTGTAGCCTTGTTCTTTGGATGAGTGTCCGTCCTTCTACCATACAGTGTGTTACCATGGATGCGTGTCCCCATTGCGTTGATGGATTCTTGTGGTTCTTAGGCGGTCGTTGCTGTTGTTGTTTGTTGCTGTTGTTTCTGTCTCGGTTTTAACTCGGTGATTTCCATAACTGTTCTAAACTGTGTAAAATACTCACTGTATTGTTTTAGTTTAAACGCCTCACTCGCACGCCCACACACACACACACACACACAAAGGTACACACACACACACACACACACACACACACACACACACACACACACACACACACAGACACAGACACTGACACGGCACACATCAAACATGGTGATTGTCTCTCTGTGTATAAAGTGTTTAGAGGTGAACACCGTCGTTGTTTAAATGAAGAAAGGGAGATGCTCCATGTGTCCGCTCTGTGCCTCTGCTCAGGGATCTCAAGTGCTAGGCTATCGTAGGAACTTGCTCACAGAGAGTTTACTAAATTAAAGATTTATTTTTTGAAAGTTGTTGTATTTGTATAAATTATCAAGATTTGTAGCCTTCTCCTTCTTGTAATATAAAAAAAAAATGATACAATTGTGCCCGGATAGACTTTTCCCAATGTTGCTTTTTTCACAATAAAAGTATTGTGTTGTGCTTTTATGTTGTGTTGGTCGTGGCGTTCCTTCCCAGAGGTCTGCTTCTTCTGCTGCTCTCAGATCAGCATTTCACTCACCGTACATTCATGTTATTCAGCACCATTAAAAACGCCACTCCCTCTGCTCCGAAGGGGACAGAATAACACGTGTATGGCTTTGTACTCTCCAATGCCTTCCTGAGTAATATTGTCTTTGCATTCGCTTGGGATATTGAGACGTAATGGAGCAGTATAGCATGCTAGAGAACAGACCACCACCACCGCCTCCTGAATATCTACTGAAACGTGCCATAAAATCAGCTCAAACGAATCTCCTCCATTCTCATCTTTGAGCACCAAAGAGGATGTGTACACATGTGGATGTGGTCCACGCAGTTTCTTCTACATCTGGACGCTGGTTACGCCCCCACGCTAACTCAGCTGCCAGTCACAGGCCCTTCCCTCGAGCTGCATAGGAGTTCAACGCTTCCCTGTACGGGTGTGTAGAAGACTCTGTGACTTGAACCCCAGCTCTCTGACCTGAACCCAGCTCTCTGACCTGAACCCAGCTCTCTGACCTGAACCCAGCTCTCTGACATGAACCCAGCTCTCTGACCTGAACCCAGCTCTCTGACCTGAACCCAGCTCTCTGACATGAACCCAGCTCTCTGACCTGAACCCAGCTCTCTGACCTGAACCCAGCTCTCTGACCTGAACCCAGCTCTGACCTGAACCCAGCTCTCTGACCTGAACCCAGCTCTCTGACCTGAACCCAGCTCTCTAACCTGAACCCAGCTCTGACCTGAACCCAGCTCTCTGACATGAACCCAGCTCTCTGACATGAACCCAGCTCTCTGACCTGAACCCAGCTCTCTGACATGAACCCAGCTCTCTGACCTGAACCCAGCTCTCTGACATGAACCCAGCTCTCTGACATGAACCCAGCTCTGTGACCTGAACCCAGCTTTCTGACCTGAACCCACCTCTGACCTGAACCCAGCTCTCTGACATGAACACAGCTCTGTGACCTGAACCCAGCTCTGTGACCTGAACCCAGCTCTCTGACCTGAACCCAGCTTTCTGACCTGAACCCACCTCTGACCTGAACCCAGCTCTCTGACATGAACCCAGCTCTGTGACCTGAACCCAGCTCTGTGACCTGAACCAAGCTCTGACCTGAACCCAGCTCTGTGACCTGAACCCAGCTCTGTGACCTGAACTCAGCTCTGTGACCTGAACCCAGCTCTCTGACCTGAACCCAGCTCTCTGACATGAACCCAGCTCTCTGACATGAACCCAGCTCTCTGACCTGAACCCAGCTCTCTGACCTGAACCCAGCTCTCTGACCTGAACCCAGCTCTGACCTGAACCCAGCTCTGACCTGAACCCAGCTCTCTGACATGAACCCAGCTCTCTGACATGAACCCAGCTCTCTGACCTGAACCCAGCTCTCTGACATGAACCCAGCTCTCTGACATGAACCCAGCTCTCTGACCTGAACACAGCTCTCTGACATCAACCCAGCTCTGTGACCTGAACCCAGCTTTCTGACCTGAACCCACCTCTGACCTGAACCCAGCTCTTTGACCTGAACCCAGCTCTGTGACCTGAACTCAGCTCTGTGACCTGAACCCAGCTCTCTGACCTGAACCCAGCTTTCTGACCTGAACCCACCTCTGACCTGAACCCAGCTCTCTGACATGAACCCAGCTCTGTGACCTGAACCAAGCTCTGACCTGAACCCAGCTCTGTGACCTGAACCCAGCTCTGTGACCTGAACTCAGCTCTGTGACCTGAACCCAGCTCTGTGACCTGAACCCAGCTCTGTGACCTGAACCCTGCTCTGTGACCTGAACCCAGCTCTCTGACATGAACCCAGCTCTCTGACATGAACCCAGCTCTGTGACCTGAACCCAGCTCTGTGACCTGAACCCAGTGTGAGCTGGGTTCGTTTTCAAAATACATAATACATAAATATAGTATAAAAAGTCCAACATTGGGGCGAATCGGTGTAATAAATAGTGTATTTGTAACACTTAAATTATGATTATGTATACATATGATCATTGTGGTCCTCAGGTGGAGGTATTGAGTAAACTGCATCAGTACAGTCCGGGCTCTTGTTAATTTTATATCTTCAACATGCTGGATTGTCATTCTAACACTAGATCTTCACCGAGCTGAGAAATTAGTTAATATGTTTCTCTGTTGCATGAAGGATGGACAAGGCTCTTGGTTCAGTGGTTCCCTGGAGTAGCTAAGCTAGTCCACTAGCCACTTTAGCCAGGGGTCTTCTAAAGTTCACTGAATATTTTTTCCATTATGAAAGATCCCCAGCATCTCCCCTGTGACTTGATTTTCTTTCTCCTTACTCTCCTACTACATCCTTACTGCGAGTTTTCTGTCACGAACATTAGCCATTCATTCACGGACTGTCTGTGTCCACCACCTTAAGGAAAATTAATAACATCTGTCTTCCATTTTCCATGCCTGCTTCATCACCTACGACAGTACCTGTCTCTTTGAGAGGAGGTTACACAGAGAGTCAAGGAGTCTACCCTTCCCTTATGTACCAGTTCCATGTAAAGACGGCCCGTGATCTGCCTTAATCTGCCAGCTGTTATCAGGTATTTGGTTTCCTGTTTGTGCGTTGGATCTGTAGTTTGATCTCTCCGGTGCTCAGAGCCCACTGCTGGCCCTGTGGCGGCAGATTCTCCTCTTCTTCAGAGCATCAGCCGCATCAAGAATGCAATTACACATGGGATGTCAAGCCAGAAGGAAGGAAGGTCTGTCTGCTTCGAAAATATTGGTTGCTTTTATGTTTTGCTTTGCTTTGTTTTCCTTTCGAGATTGCGGAGGGGGGGGGGGAGTCGTTACTGTCTTTATCTGATGCTGTAGCCAAGGTACATTGGAGGAAAAAGTATTTCAAAGTAAAAGTTTGACCTAGTTGCGTGCAGTTAAACCACAATGTAATGCAGTGTGTGGATACAACGAAGGCCTACGTTTACCGCTTATCAATGTAGTTCATTCCTTATATAGGAAAACATTTGGCAGCTCAGGCTTTATAACCCTTGTTCTTAAAACGTTGCAAACGTTGCATTGCCTCTTACTGAGTGACACTACTTTTGTCATTATTTTATCATTCATTATTTTTATACACTTTTTTTTTTGACATTTTATTATGATCTATTTTTCCCTGATCAAATTGAATCCATGTGAATAGGTTGTAATCCCACATGTGTTCCAGTCCCAATCTTCTTAAACGTGTTAACTGCCTGTAGGAGATTGTTTTTTTGGCGTATACTAAAAACATCCAACACAATCTAAAAGTAATTACCATGCGTATGAACATCATTCACAATGAACACGACGGTTCTTCCAGCGATCAGGGAAAATCCATAGAGGCCAAGAGAAGGGATTCACAACAACTCCCAAGGGAACTTCCCAAGCTAGTCATTATAGAAATGTGACACACACACACACACACACACACACACACACACACACACACACACACACACACACACAAGTACACACACACAAACCAACAACACCCCCAATCCTCACTGTAGTCCCCATGAGATATTACACTCACCTAACTGATGGCAGCTCATTTAAATACAAAGTACTGTATGATAGCATTTGCATATTCCGCTCTCTTGGTCGTCTGCGCCCGGCTACATGAACTGTGAGCCAGGTGAGGGAGACTTCATCCATCAAAGTCAACACTGTGGGGTTGCATGTTTTTAGAACTTCATTTGTAGTGCATGCTGGTATTACTGTTCCACCACGACAGCTTGATATCATCTCTGAGACACACACACACAAAAAATGTGTGTGTGTAAGTTTGTGTGCGTGCGTCAGTGTGCGTGTGTGTGCGTGTGTGTGTGTATGTATGTGTGTGCGAATGTGTGCTAGCACGTGTGTGCGCGTGTGTGTGTATATGCATGTGTGTGTATCAATGTGTATGTGTGTATGTATGTGTGTGTATGTGCATGTGTATGTGTGTGTGTACGTGTGTGTGGTAAGAGGACAGAGATGAACAGATTAGACATAATGAAATACCTTGGGCCCATAAATCACATTACACTTCATAATCCCACCGCTCTCCGACAACTCCAGACCCCTCTTCATACTGCTGCTTTCCTCTCGAAGGTCCCGGTTAATCCATTAGGTAATTAGGGCCTCATGCATTATTGAATCAATTAGTTGAATAAATGAGGGAGTTCTGACCTGTGTTATCAGCAGGGGAGCATGTCAGCAGATCAATGGGAGGATCGGTGTATCACAAGGAGCAGGATAACAACAGGTCTTCTGGGTCGGAGAGGTCCACATACAGAGCCTGTGACAGTCTGGTTGTGCTTCTAGGTCCACATTAAGGACCTATGACAGTTTGGATGGTATTATAGGTCCACATTAAGGACCTATGACAGTCTGGATGGTATTCTAGGTCCACATTAAGGACCTATGACAGTCCGGATGGTATTCTAGGTCCACATTAAGGACCTATGACAGTCCGGATGGTATTCTAGGTCCACATTAAGGACCTATGACAGTTTGGATGGTATTCTAGGTCCACATTAAGGACCTATGACAGTCTGGATGGTATTCTAGGTCCACATTAAGGACCTATGACAGTTTGGATGGTATTCTAGGTCCACATTAAGGACCTATGACAGTCTGGATGGTATTCTAGGTCCACATTAAGGACCTATGACAGTCTGGATGGTATTCTAGGTCCACATTAAGGACCTATGACAGTCTGGATGGTATTCTAGGTCCACATTAAGGACCTATGACAGTCTGGATGGTATTCTAGGTCCACATTAAGGACCTATGACAGTCTGGATGGTATTCTAGGTCCACATTAAGGACCTATGACAGTCTGGATGGTATTCTAGGTCCACATTAAGGACCTATGACAGTCTGGATGGTATTCTAGGTCCACATTAAGGACCTATGACAGTCTGGATGGTATTCTAGGTCCACATTAAGGACCTATGACAGTCTGGATGGTATTCTAGGTCCACATTAAGGACCTATGACAGTCTGGATGGTATTCTAGGTCCACATTAAGGACCTATGACAGTCCGGATGGTATTCTAGAGCCACATTAAGGACCTATGACAGTCTGGATGGTATTCTAGGTCCACATTAAGGACCTATGACAGTCCGGATGGTATTCTAGGTCCACATTAAGGACCTATGACAGTCCGGATGTGATTGTAGAGTCCACATTAAGGACCTATGACAGTCCGGATGTGATTGTAGAGCCACATTCACTTTCATTTGTTGCACCACGCCGGGGTGCGCTTACTGTGCTAATATGCAATGCATGTGGTTGACATAGAAGATACTGTACGTAGTGTGTGGTGTGTGTGTGTGTGTGTGTGGTGTGGTGTGTGTGTGTGTGTGTGTGGTGTGGTGTGTGTGTGTGTGTGTGTGTGTGTGTGTGTGTGTGTATATCTAAATCTGGAGGATTGAATCCTCTTTATTGGACATAAACATTGGACCTTTACGTAGACACGTAGACACACAGTGATGTGTTTCTCTGCATTTAACCCATCCTTCCGGGATTATGGAGCAGGTATTATGGAGTAGGTATTATGGAGCAGGTATTATGGAGCAGGTATTATGGAGCAGGTATTATGGAGTAGGTATTATGGAGCAGGTATTATGGAGTAGGTATTATGGAGTAGGTATTATGGAGCAGGTATTATGGAGCAGGTATTATGGAGTAGGTATTATGGAGCAGGTATTATGGAGCAGGTATTATGGAGCAGGTATTATGGAGCAGGTATTATGGAGTAGGTATTATGGAGCAGGTATTATGGAGCAGGTATTATGGAGCAGGTATTATGGAGCAGGTATTATGGAGTAGGTATTATGGAGCAGGTATTATGGAGTAGGTATTATGGAGTAGGTATTATGGAGTAGGTATTATGGAGCAGGTATTATGGAGCAGGTATTATGGAGCAGGTATTATGGAGCAGGTATTATGGAGCAGGTATTATGTTGGGGTCTGGGCCCTTGCTCAAGGGCACCTCGGCAGTGCCTCAGGGACTTGAACCGGCGACCTTCCGGTTCCCAAGTCCCAAGTGTGTGTGTGTGTGTGTGTGTGTGTGTGTGTGTGTGTGTGTGTGTGTGTGTGTGTGTGTGTGTGTGTGTGTGTGTGTGTGTGTGTGTGTGTGTGTGTGTGTGTGTGTGTGTGCGGTGAGTTGAGGCGTCACCTATGAGTCTCTTGTAGAATGATGTGTGCCGATTACGATTAAGTGCAGTAGTCTGTTTGTGTAGGATTGTGTATGTATGTGTCTCTGTGTGTGTGTGTGTGTGTGTGTGTGTGGTGTGTGTGTGTGTGTGTGTGTGTGTGTGTGGTGTGGTGTGTGTGTGTGTGTGGTGTGTGTGTATGTGTCTGTGTGTGACTGTATATGTGCTTGATTCTGTGTCTGCGTGTCTGTATGTGTGTGATTGTGTGTGTATCTGTGTGTGGGCATGCGTGTATGCATGCATAATTGAGTGTGTCTGTGTGTGTGAGAGAGAGAGAGAGAGAGAGAGAGAGAGAGAGAACCAGAGAGAGAACCAGAGAGAACCAGAGAGAACCAGAGAGAGAACCAGAGAGAGAGAGAGAGGAGGGGTTCTTCCTCTGTGGGCGTAATTTCTTGCTGTGTTAATGAACAAAAACGCCAAAACTAAATAAAATAAAACAAAAAAATGAATCAGCCCACGCAGTGTTTTTATTTAGAATAATTACTGTTTACATGTCATTTAATCAGAGAACACAAACCTCCACCCTGAAGGCCTCAGTCATTTCCTCCCACAACACTGAAAGAGCCTTCAAAGTCCGGAAACTGCTAAAAGTGCCAGTTTCAAATTCCCCATGTCTGGTGATTCTGAGGGACTAAACTGTTGACATTGTGCTGTAATGTCCCTCATGAAATGACATCTATGGTTGCAATGTGAGTGTCCCCATTGTTGTCTGTTGAATGATGAATGGCATACATATCCATTACAGACAGATATAACATACAATAATGTCTACCAGCAAACTAAATACATACAAAGAGTCACAGAGAGACATTTTCCTAAATAATATATATATACGTTTTTTTAACCCTTTTTATATATACATATACACTATGTATATATTTACACTAACCCCTAACCCCTAACCATAATCCTTACCCTAACTCCTAACCCTTACCCCTAACCCTAACCCCTAACCGTACACTAACCCTAACCCCAAATCCTAACTCCTAAACCCCTACCCTAAACCTAACCCTAACTCCTAACCCCTACGCTAATCCTAAAACCCCTATCCTAACCCTAACCCCTTACCCTAACACTAACCCTAACCCCAAACCCTAAACTCCTAAACCCCTATCCTAACCCTAACCCTACCCCTAAACCTAAACACACACACAAGTGAGCATTTAAAGAGGCACACAATAACATTAAAGAGGCACACACCTGGCTGTGTCTTCCTTTGAGTCCACGTTAAAAGTGTTGTAAATGAACATCTTCTTGCTTGCTTCTTTTAGGTAGTAAGTCAGTTAGCTGATAATAATTGTATTATGTCTTAAATCGTGTGTCAGTGTGTCAGTGTGTGAGTGAGTGCGCTAGCTAGCTAGCACACTAGTGTACTTGGTTAGTTAGTTTAGTTTAGCTTAGTTTCAGGAACCTCTGCACCCCTCAAATACCCTCTCCTGTGTGCTGGCAGAGTCCTTCAGCTTGGTATTTGTTCCAAGCGCAGCAAGTGCAATGGGAACAGTTCATTATGTTCCTCTGAGACCCATTAGAGCAGACAAGCTATCCTGCTCTGCCTCCGGCACCATCCATCATCCAGAACTCGAGCCCTCAACGCACTCAGCTCACCTGCATGGAGTCTACCTGCCTGTAGTCTAACTGCCTGGAGTCTTCCTGCCTGGAGTCTACCTGCCTGGAGTCTACCTGCCTGTAGTCTACCTGCCTGGAGTCTACCTGCCTGGAGTCTACCTGCCTGGAGTCTACCTGCCTGGAGTCTACCTGCCTGTAGTCTACCTGCCTGGAGTCTACCTGCCTGGAGTCTACCTGCCTGGAGTCTACCTGCCTGGAGTCTACCTGCCTGGAGTTACTGCTGGAGTCTACCTGCCTGGAGTCCACCTGCCTGTAGTCCACCTGCCTGGAGTCTACCTGCCTGGAGTCTACCTGCCTGTAGTCTACCTGCCTGGAGTCTACCTGCCTGGAGTCTACCTGCCTGTAGTCTACCTGCCTGGAGTCTACATGCCTGTAGTCTAACTACCTGTAGTCCACCTGCCTGGAGTCTACCTGCCTGTAGTCTAACTACCTGGAGTCCACCTGCCTGTAGTCCACCTGCCTGGAGTCTACCTGCCTGTAGTCTTCCTGCCTGGAGTGTACTGTCTGGAGTCTACCTGCCTGGAGTCCACCTGCCTGTAGTCCACCTGCCTGGAGTCTACCTGCCTGTGTAGTGTAAAGGGCCTGTTGGTTTTCCTTGCAGTAGTATCTGACCCAGGTCGGACTGGAAGCAGGCAGCCATCTGTTTGATCCTCATCTCTGTGGACGAGCTGCTAAGCACCAGGCGGCACCAGGGGTTCCAGAGCCCTGCAGGCTTCTGTCTGTCAGCTCAGGATGTGGATGTCCAAGGGAGCTCTATTTTTAAAAAACAATAACGACTAAGTCAGCTCTGGGGTGTTGGTTAGGAAGCCCATCATGTGGAAACCATTTCACCATAAACGTCCACGCTGAAGGAGTGCAGAGCTCTCTCTTCGTCCTCAGATACTCATTCAATGTTTATTTGGGGAACATTAATTGTATCTTGTTTGTGACAGGACGGCAACCACTGACCTCCGGTGCGTACTTAAACGCAGGCCTGTTTACACCACGCAATTATAGTCCTCACACATATGGGAGCCGTCTGCTTAGATCAGCGTCCTGGTCCCGTTGGTTCTGTAGAAACTAGTGTGTCTGGTCTCGACCCCTTCGAATTACATTTCAAATGAATTCCGTTCTTGCCTTTTACTTTTACTTATTTCTTTATTGTGCTTCTTCCTATTTTTCATTGATATCATATATGTATGTTCATATTTCCTTAAGACTTTGCATATCAGGCAAGTGGTGATGAAGTTACGATAGATTAATACTTAGTACTACATGAGTCCTATGGACAAGGTAAGCTACGAGTCTTTCCAGGAGAACCGTTAGCTATTAGGACATCAGACGTGTCAAAACCATTACAGTAAATGCCAAAGCACTCAAAAAGTCCAGAGGTTTTAATGAAGCTGACCTGAGCAGTTTCACCAGGGCGAAGATCAATCTATTTCCTTTTTTGGGGGGGTTGGGGGGGGGACTTCTTACCAGTTAAAGACTGTAAAGTACCCTTAATGGGGAAGAGGCCCATCAAGGGTTTAAAAGGATTCCTGTTCAAGGATTCTGTGACTAGCAGAAGAAACCAGACTTATGTTCTTATGTTCACAAAGGGATGTACTGCATCTCACCGGTAATACATACGTATTGTGCATCTATGAGATAAATAATATTCCAATATTTATGTTCACCGTCTTGCCTTCGTTTATTTTCTTTATTGTTGCATTGTATCTTCTACTTTGCACTGAGTCTATACCTTAGAACCTTGTAAACAAAATTCATAAATATCCATTTTACTGACCGACTTAAAAACAAAAAAATCTGCTAATGCAAACTCATACCAATACAGTACATAACATTATACTATAGTGCGCTGAATGCAGGCTTGCCACCTAACTGTGTGTTTAATCCATCAACAGCAGTGTTAAAACAAGCTGCCGACAACACAGGTAGTCAGAGGTGAGTTTCCACTACATTTATGGAATACTTGAAATACGTTCCTCTGCTTGCGGCCTCAATATGGCCTTGGTTCAAAACCGTTCTGGTCTCACAATTCTTGATGGTATTTGTTGGCTCCTTCATGTGACGTGTGTAACAGCTATCCAAACACTTAATACAATAATATTATACCTAATCGCATAACGGAGGAAACTGTCCTATTTAGTTTGAATATGAAACTAAAGGCAAATTAAAAAGCTGTAGGTTTCTCCATTTTAAAAAGACAAAACCAAAAAAAAACAACCTGTTGTCAATTATTGCTTTTCTTTTTTTTCACAAGTTCCTTCACAGGCTCCTCGGTGTGGGAGCTGTTAAACCTCACGTGTGGTTGAACTCTAAAGTCCAGCGCTTTGTACAAAGAACACCTTGCAGGAAACACCAGTTGGAGTTGTTGCAGAAACAGAGCTGGTTCAAAGCATTCCGTTCTCATTCTGCACACCCCCACACGCGTACACACACATACATGCACGCACATACACAAACACACACACACACACACACACACACACACACACACACACACACACACACACACACAAGATGTGTATATGTGAATACACACATGCAGGCACCACTATTGATGTCAATAGTCAAAAACATAAATCTAAATCTGGGAACTGGTTCTGCTGTCTTCAAAGCTTACCCACACCCCACTACACTACAAAACACACCACTTGCAATATCTATGTACTGTATCCTCTATCAGACTCTATCAAGTATTTTTATAGTATAGTGTTGTTTATAGTATGTATAGGAGGCTGAATATCGTGTTGTTTATAGTATAGTATAGTATTGCATAGTTTAGTATAGCATAGTATAGGTTTGTTGTTCAGAGTGTTGCGGGAGTGAATGGGGAGTAAGCATGCCATTGTACTTGTTGCACATGGCAAACAAAAACATCTTGAATCTTGACACACACACAAAGAGCCACTTGCACACACACACACACACACACACACACACACACACAAAACAAACCACTTTGCTAAGTATGATGTACATTTCACCCATGGAGAAAGGGGCCTTGGTCAAATGAAAGACTGGTTGTAAATTCAGAATTTTTGGCTGGACCTCTTGGCTCAGAACAATTTGCAAGACAAACAGGGCGGATATGATACACATCTGAGATCAGATCCTTGTGCAAATACAACAACAAGAGTAAATGACCCGTCAAACAAGCACCTGTGCCCTGTGATCAGGAAAGGCTTCCTAATTAGCCAGCACTAAAGCACTCGTAGCATGCCTAATTGGTTGATTCATTGCAGACTGAATATTGTGATTATTTATAAAAAAAATATTACATTTTAACAATAAAATAATCAAGGGATTATTGATCCATTCTTGTTTCAGCCTTTCCGGAAAGTAGAATTAGAATTTTATCCCTCAAGCCAGTTGCTTATGGCCACGCCAATGGACAGCGCACAACACACAGACCAACCATTACAACCATCAAATGACATGTACACACACACACACACACACACACACACACACACACACACACACACACACACACACACACACACACACACACACACACACACACACACACAGGGTGGGGGACAGAAATAAGAACGTGCGAGGAGGAACCAAGGGATGGAGTATAGGTCTAGTAAAGACAAGTGATTCTATGGTCTAGTCCCAGGAAATAGTTTGATTAACTCAACCCTATCCCCACCATTAATACATTATCTAATAGTACAGCCTTCATCTTTCCCCATATACTACATATATATATATATTTACATTTGTATTATATTATATTTTATTTTGTGTCTTCATTTTTAAACAATGTAAATGTATTTCTCCATGCCAATTAGGGTCTTTATAGTGATGTTAAGAGAGGGCAGGGCATAGATAAGATGGGCATTAAATAAGGTATGGAGTGTGGGGTGAGCCAAGGGATTGAAAACGCTGCCATGCGCTTACACCCACACCTCACACTGCAGAAGACTTCCAGTGGACATCTGCTTCCTAGCTCCAAGCTTGGAGAACATCACAAAACAACAAAAAAGGAAAAGTGGGTTTGGGTTGGTTCTTACATCAGTTTGTCGTTCTGTCGTTCTGCAGTCTGTCCACTCGTCTGTCTGTGCGAACAAAAGTGAGGGCTCAGCTGCTACCCACCAGACATCCCAGAGGAGCTGTCCTCTGGACCAGGAGAACCCACGACAGGAAGTGGAACTAACAAGGGTTGTGATTGGGGAGGAGAAAACTATTTTTCGAGGTTTACTTTTGTGGACACAGCAGTTCCACGGGCTGGGAATGGTGTGTGGTATGTGTGTGTGCGTGTGCGTGTATGTGTGTGTGTGTGTGTGGTGCATGCGTGTGTGTGTATGTGTGTCGTGTGTGTAAGTGTGTGTGTGTGTGTGTGTGTGTGTGTGAAAAACGCCAGCATCATATAGCTTAGCACCGCAACATTTGACAGTTCTCTTGGCTTTGACGCTTGCACCACTATTCTGTGACAGAAAATACATTATTTGAAATGTATTGCATTGACATGCGAGGATTTAACTCTTTAACTTTAACTATACTCTGCACTATTTCTAATGTCACTGTTTTACATAATTGCAGGATGATGATTATGAACAGTATGTCATTCATTTTTGCCATAGGCAGATAGGCAGTAAAATAATTGAAACAAACACTATAATCTATAAGCCATAAAAAAGAACAGAAAGACACAAAGAGCCACTTGCACACACACACACACACACACACACACACACACACACACACACACACACACACAAAACAAACCACTTTGCTGGTAACAGGTCTAGTTAATTAGAGATTCTCAGAGTGTAACCATCTCAATCACAAGATAGGCAGTTATGTTGCTCAAACTTTGCATGGAAGTTTGTATTTCCCAAGCGGTTGTTTATAAAGGACATCATGTGAGCCTTCAGGTCGGGAGGAACAACTGACTCTGAGATCAAAGGACAGCTGATCCTAAACCCCTGGCGCTGAGGAGGCCTGGGGCTTAATTAAATGATAATATTTAATGTGTTTAGGTGCACATTATGAGAATGGAGGTTGTTTGTCTATCTAAGTATGTATAGTATTATTATTTTTACAACAATATGTTCACTCATCAATTCATTCATTATTGAGACTTGGCCATAAATGATGAGCTGTAACGCAGGTGAAGCAAACCGCACCTTCATCATATACTCGCACCAGCAGATAGTGTCCCTTCATGCTTCACTCCCACCTAGTCCCAGCAGATAGTGTCCCTTCATGCTTCACTCCCACCTAGTCCCAGCAGATAGTGTCCCTTCATGCTTCACTCCCACCTAGTCCCAGCAGATAGTGTCCCTTCATGCTTCACTCCCACCTAGTCCCAGCAGATAGTGTCCCTTCATGCTTCACTCCCACCTAGTCCCAGCAGATAGTGTCCCTTCATGCTTCACTCCCACCTAGTCCCAGCAGATAGTGTCCCTTCATGCTTCACTCCCACCTAGTCCCAGCAGATAGTGTCCCTTCATGCTTCACTCCCACCTAGTCCCAGCCGGTGGTGTCGACAATCACACTTATCCGTGTGATGTCATCAAAATCTCAACATCCCATCATGCAGAAAGCAAAACAACCTCTATCTATTTAAAAACTCCTTCGGATCTGCGTGAGGGGAAAAATACCAGAATGCAAGGTCTCCAGGTCTGGTTAAGCGATCCAGTTTGAGCAGATGTGCTGGGTAGCTGTACACCGCTGGGACCTGGAAGCAGCGGCATTTAGTGAAGAGAGATGCAGCTCATCAGCTTAAAGGCCCCTGGTGGAGGAGGATGATCCGTTTGTTATAGACATAAAAAGGCAGAAGAGGTTTTCATTGCGAAGGAGAGATCGTCCATCATGCGGTACTATTGCTTGGTAAGACAGTGGATACGTATCCACATACGGGGATGGTTGAATAATGCATGTATTTGAAGATATTTCAGATTTCAGATTTAGCTCTTAACTGCATTAAAACAATCATGGAAGGGTATTCAATGTTTAAGTGGAAGGTTTCCATATTAAATCAGTGAAATGGAAAAATGGGATCAAGGTTAACCTTTTGGCACGATGTAAAATGAGTCTTAGCCGCCAATCTACACAGGATTTCACATATTTAAATGAAGTAGGAAAAACTGCTGAAAAGCATAAATGAGTGAATCTTCAATATTATCACAGTGACTATATCGGAAACTATTCCCCAATATAAAACTTTATTGGTTTGTTCTTCCTAGCGGAGAGTTTTCTGTGGTGAGGTAGTTGACACACTGTATAGTAACAATCCCATGGTCCCTCGGTCATATCCTCCATATGTTATTGTCAAATGGGCATTGGCAAGAATATCCAAAAGCAAAACAACAAACCACACTCTCATAACAATACCGTTTTTAATGTCCCTTCTTGCACATATATATATATATAAATATATATATATATATATATAAATATATATATATATATGTACTCCCATCCCTTCTTGCACATATATATATATATATATATATATGTGCAAGAAGGGATGGGAGTACATATATATATATATATATATATATATATATATATATATATATATATACATAGAATTACCCGATTTTTAAAAGGTGATTTATGTTATGGAAACGAACACCTTTCTAATATATAGTTCTAATAAAAAAAATATATCCATGAGGATACAGGATTTTTATTCTTTTTCACTCCCACCTGAGTTGGCCCCAAACTAGCAAGAAAAA